>CM053572.1:80198533-80255695 GCA_028646485.1 Cryptoprocta ferox
AGGGGACGGGCGGGTCCCGGTGGTAAAGGGGAAAGGAGCCCCTGAGCCCAACACAGGGAAAGCAAGCTGTGCCCCAGAGAGACCAGGGGAAGAGAAAGAGAGACGGAAAACGCACCTAGAACCATCTCTAAGGGAGGTAAATATAATTTTAAAAAAATTAGAGACTAATGTTCTTCAATTAGATTAAATTGGGTTCAGTTTATTTCAGCTCAGTTTGATCCCTGAAATTTTTCTGCAAAATCCTACAGTAAAGTAAGATACTATGGCTTATTTTTAATATTTACTTTGACCTAAGCAAAGGCCATGAAATATTATCTTTGAAAATCAAAATGCTTTAAAATAATAGGTATCCATTAATTTCTTCATTTAATATAGCTAAAAAGGGAAAATGAAGGAAAATTCCTTCAGTATTACTGTTAACACATAACAGGATCCAATTCTACATTATAATCAATATATTCAATTCATTTAAGACAATGACTTAAAAATGATATTGAAAATTCTGTGAAACAAATCTTTTATCTTTATCTCCATCCTCTAAGAAGTTGCATCTATGCCAAACACTTTGGATCCTTAACATTCTACAAGGCCTTATTCCTAGATTGTATAACTCAAAGCTACCATTTCTATATAATGTAAGTGGTAGTTCTAATACTGTAATGATGGTTCTGCATTGTCATCATTAATATATGCATATTATAGTTATGTATACTAGATGTTGCATAATTATCACACTTATAATATTAGTAATAAGATGTCTTACCAAGAACTTTGCATGTGAGACAATTTCTTAAGAGCTGAGTATGATTCCTCTTTATTTTGTAGGTGAGAAACTGAAGATTTCACCCATTAACTAATTTGGCAGCAGTTAATAGCTAGTACACTGTTGACTCAGATTTTAACCTAGGCCAGCCTAGCCCATACTAGCTTTTAGTTAATACACTATATTTCATCTCATAGAGACTTTACTATTTGTGTTCACATGTAGTGTGCCTATCTTTGACCTTGATAGTCAACATATGAAGTAGGTATTATCATCTTCATTTCCAAAATTAAAATCCTGAGGCCCAGGGAGGTTAAGTGACTTTCCCAAAGCATTTAGGTGGTAGGTGGCAGGATTGGCCTCCTGATGGAAATTCCACCTATAGACTTTTCTATAACATTCTTCAAGGCACATAGCATGAATGGCTACAGGCACAAATAAGTCTCTTGTTGTAAATTTCAATAAATAATCTTTATAACATTTAAAATATTTTTTCCTAAATTAGCTATCTCCACAGTTTTGTTTGAGGATAAATTGTGTATCAAACTCTGATGGTTAGTAATAACAGGTTCAGAATTAGAACTGACCATTTATGTTCTCATTTGTCATCTCCATTTGATTTTCTAGATACATCTATATATTTTTCTTCCTTTATTTTAACCTCAAGTTTTAGAACATTTCCATAGCCTTAAAACCAATTTCTGTAAAAAATGAGCATTGTCCAAAGTGTACTTTATAGATGATCATATTATATGATGTATGGATCATACTCTTTTTAGTAATTGACCTCTCTGAAAGGAGCTGGTTGTTATGGTTACCACAGGGACAAAGTAAGTGAGAAGGAGAGAGAGGAAAAGAGAGAGGGAGAGAGGTCACTTTGAAACAATGTATTGCAGAGTTTTGTTTTGAGTGATCATGTTAACAATTTCCTGGCTGACCTACCTCACCATCCTCTCAGGAAACAGAGAACTAATATGCATAAGCATGGGAAATTGGACATGCTATTTCTTAATTCTTTTGGTATCTGATATATTTCAAATTCCAAAGATGTGGGATCTGCCTTTCCTGTGCTTTTGTGCGTATACCCTTAAATAATTTGGATAAGAGTTCTGAACACACATTAACAATTATAGTACTAAACTGTGTAAATGTTGGATAAAGAAGGGAGAGTTTTAACGCCTTCAGCCAGTTTTTCTTTGTTACAGTAAGTGGTATTTCTCTGGTTAGGATTCTGTTGAAGACTGATAGTCATGTGCAAATAAAAAAGCATAAGTTTCAGTTATGCAAATATAATGTCTTTACGCTATTTGATATGTTTACTTGGAACTCTGAACACCTGCAGATAAGATCGGTAAAAGAAAAGAAAAATTATTCAAAGGAAGTTAAGTCTCTGACTTATCTCTTTATACAAATTTTCAAATGTTTAATCAAGACACAAAGAACAGACAAACATTCAAATAAGATTTCTTATTCATCCCTGTATCAGGATGTATTATGGGATATAATAAAGTAAAACTAATTACCATTCCAGGAGCTCAATACTAAACAAAAGGCAAAGACAGAAAAATACTTTTCCTTTCCACTGCCTTCTACAACTTTCTTTTTGATTGACTTCTGCTCATCTTTTGAGAAATATTGGGATTAAAGTGCTCCTCAGGCCTAGAAATTTACACTGTCTGTCATTCACTGACTTGCCACAGAACAGATATTTGTTGAATATCTGCTATGTACCAGATAGTGCTAGCTACTTTGCAGGACTTTGGGTGGTTATTGGTGCTCAACAACCACCTCATTATCTGCTGGAAAAGACTGAGATTTAAAGAAATGGCCAAAGAGATTTAGAAAGACCAAAGGAAATAGTGGTATGTATAAAGAACAGGAAGGGCAGGTTCCTCTAGGGGTTAATGAGAGGAAATGGGTTGGTCTGTGGGCCCTACCATGCTGGTAAGTAGGTGGTAGGAACTTGGGAATATTGTGTATAAAAGGAATAATAAGGATGCTTTGAAGTTAGTATAGGGAGTATGGAGATTATTGAAAGGAATGGAAACAATGTGGTAAACTAGTGAAAAAAACTGGAGTGCAGAATTCTAAAAGAACTAGAGATACAGGAAAGGATCTGGACCTATCAAGCAAACTTAGAGAAGTCAATCCAATAATCAGTTGAGTTTTGCCCTTGAGCATTTGCCAAATACTGAACTGGGAACTGGGGTGCAAAATTGGAAAGAAACCAAACAGAAATTTGCTACACCACAGATTATAGGCTACAGAGACAAGAATTTCAGTCCAGGATCTATCAGGGAAGGTATGGCTGATTAAAAATCCAGGCTTTCAGTTGACAGTTGAGAACCCTGTTAAGTCTATGATCTAGTAGTAAAATAAACTTGGAAATTGACAAGTCTAAAACTCAGGTCATCTCCATATTTTATTTGATTGAAATAATCATTTTACTCTAATTTTCCTCCAGAAGAAAAGTAAATCTTCTCTGTAGAGAGATAAAACTATCTATCATCTATTTAATTTTACCAAAAGCCTTGGTTATCACTCAAAGATATTTACAAGGCATGCAAGGATTATTGTATGAAGATTTTTTTAAACTATTATAAATATTTAGAAGGAAATGGAAAAGAAAATTAATTTTTCAACAGAGAAAGTATGAAAAACCAAATGGAAATTCTAAAACTGAAAAATACAATCACTGAAATAAGTAAGCAAAGGCTGGGTTTGGGAGAGTTTAGACAGAACATAGTAACATAGAAGATGGATAAGTTAGGGACTCCTGGATGACTCAGTTGGTTGAGTGCCTGACTCTTGATTTTGGCTCAGTTCATGATCCCAGGGTCCTGGGTATGAGCCCCACATCAGGAGTCTGCTTAGGATTCATTCAATCTCAATCTCTCTCTCTCTCTCTCTCTCTCTCTCTCTCTCTCTCTCTCTCTCACACACACACACACACACACACACACACACACACACAAATAAAAAAAAGATGAATCAGTTAAAAAAGATACAAACTGAAGCACACACAGAAAAAGGAACAGAAAATATGCATCAGGCCACAGATCCAAGATTTATAAACCCTAAGCAAGATAAGGTCCAAGAAAACCACATCTACTCACAATGGAATGAAACTACTGAAGATCAAAGACAAAGAAAATAATCTTAAAAGCAGTTAGAGGAAAAAAAGACACATGGTCTTCAAAGAGGCAATAGTAAGACAAACAACATTATTTACAATAGGCAAGACATAGAAACAACCTAAGTGCCCATTGACAAATGAATGGCTAAAGAAATTATGGTGTATTTATATATGCGATGGAATATAATTCAGCAGTAAAAAGGAAGGAAATCCTGCCATTTGCAACAACATGGAAGGACCTTGAGGGTATTATGCTAAGTGAGCTAAGTCAGAGAAAGACAAATGTTGTATAAATCTCACTAATATGTGAAATCAAGAAACAAACAGAAGAGACCCAATTTGTGGTTTCCAGAAAAGGCAGAGAGTGGGCGGGTAGGGAGTTAGATGAAGGTGATCAAAAGGTACCAACTTCTAATTATAAGATAAATAATAATAAATTACAGGGATGTCATGTACAATGTGATAACTACAGTTAACACTGCTGTATGTACATTTGAAAATTTTAAGTGAATAAATCCTAAAAGTTTTTTTCACAAGGAAAGAAAACGCTTTTTTTGTATTTATATGAAATGATGCATGTCATTTATTGTGGTAATTATTTCATAGTATAAGTCATTATGCTGTCCACCTTAAATTTATACAGTGTTGTATGTCAATTACATCTCATTCAACTGAAAGAAAAAGGAATCCTATAATCAGTAAAAAGATTCACTGAAAAGATTATTTTTTAAATTTCTTAAAAACATTTTTTTAAAAAGAATTTTGGAATAAAAAATAGAGACTTTTCAAAAAATTATATAAACTGAAAGAATTCATTGCCAACAGGCCCACATAGAAAGAAAGAAATACCAAAAGATTTCTTTAGGCAACAGGAAATAATCTAGATGGACGCAGAGTATTGCATGAGAGAATGAAGAGCTCCAGAAAGATTAAGATTGATCTAAATGAATATACAAGTTTAAACCAATGATGGTAATGTCTGGTGACATTAAAATTATATACACTGTAAATACATAGCAATAATAGTAAAAATGTGAAAGTTTGGTAAATGGATTTAAAGTATTATTAGGTCCTTTTATTGTCTGAGAGGTGCTAAAATTACTAATTTATAATGGACTCTAATACGTCAAAATGTCTTTCATAATACGTACAGTACACTAAAGTGATAGAAAATGTACAGTCAGTAAACTAACAAAAGGAAAACCAAGTAAAAATAACTGACTAATCCAAAAGAAAACAAGAAAGAAGAAAAAACTGATAATACCCAAGAATAGTAAGGTGATAGATTTAAACTGAATGTATTATAATTCCATTATATGTAAATGGTCTAAATATTTCCAATTAAACATCTAAGATTCTCAGACTCTATAAAAATATTAACATAACAATCAGAAAATTTGAAAATAAAAGGATGGAAAAGGATATACCATGAAAACACTAAAAATAGTTAAAGCAGTTATGCTAATACAACAAGTGTAGATTTAAGATAGGAAGTATTACTAGAAATTAGAGGGACAAAATTTATTCTTTAGAAAGATCAATTAAGCATGAAGATATTACATTTCTAGATTTTTACATAATTAAAAGCCTACCCACAAACTATAAAAAAAACATGACCAGAAATAATGGAATAGGTAAAATATAATAATGGGTGGAAATTTTATAAACTTGTGATCTTCCACATACTTAAAATATTTCCTATTTAAAAATAAATTACAGAAATGTGATCGGTCTTCCTTCATTGTTTTATTAAAAGACTATGGAAAAGCTTAATTTCCAGCTGAATCTTGTTAGATAAGCTGTAAAAACTTTCCATGATAAAACTTGTCAAGGATTAAAATGGATTATTGAGAAAAGATGAAAAAAGCAGTCAGTTGAAGGTGATGTCTGCGGACAAGAGAAGTCTAAATGTATAACAGCACTTTAGAAACAGACGTGGGAATGAATTTGACCACAAGTTTCCAAACTTGGCCGTGCTGCAAACACAACTGGGTAACTTTTAAAAATATAGACAGATATTTGGGTCCCAACCTTTCAGATCCCGATTAGTAGGTCTGGAGTCCATGTTTTTGAAAGCTCTCTAGAGGATTCTGATATACAGTGAGGACTGAGAACCAAGAGATCAGATGTTAGCCTTAGATACACGGCTTCTGCCCTGCAGTACTTCAGAAAACACCACGCATACAGCCTGTGACTGGCACCTCCTGGAGTTGTGCAGTGTGGCAGTCCTGTTAGATCTGTGTGCGTTCTCTGTTATACTATTTTCACATTCCTGATTAGGACACTGAGAAATTATAAGATCTAATGACTCATGCAAGCCTGAAATATGAAATGTAGCTTCAGATACATACATTTTTAGTTCCATTTTGTCACATCCCCTTCTTTTAAAAAAGTCAGCTCCTTTCTTTGGCTTAAATGAGTTACTTAAATCATGCATGTGTATAGGAAAAAAGAAAAACTTACAAATGTATTCTAAAACAGATTTAATGTAATCCTAGTTAAAGTCACTAATGTAATCATATTTAGGGATACACTTATACTTCTAAATCTGAATCCAAATATGTGAAACAAATCAAGAACACGTATTTAAGAATGGAAAACATCAAAGAAATTTCTTGACAAAAACAAATGCCAACAGTTACTCTATTTAAATGTCTGTCATTGGTATTTCTTAGCTGAGCCTTTTTTTTTTTTAACATATCAAAACAGGAAGTGAGTAGGGCAGAAATGTAACTCTAGTTGCATGTTTCCTTTTATCCCTTTCTCTCCTCATCTAATTTATTCATCATCATAATGCTAGCTCTCTTACTGGAAGCTGCTGCTTTAGCTCCCTTTTGTCTTCACTGTTTGCCTGGCTATGGCTTAGGACTCAGAAGAGACTGTTTACAAGAGAAAGAGTGTTGAGATCATTTTTTGAGGGTGCAGAATGATCCCACGTTGCAGCAATGTTATGTAGATTATGATGCTTTCTAATGGTACCAACAACCTCTTCTACTATGAAAACACTGGAAATATTTTCTGTATATATATTTTTAAATGTACCTTTTATTATTTTTAAACCACAATTAATTTGAAAATTGGTTAATCAAATTTGTATTAGCGAGAGTTGCCTATATATCAATATACACATTATAGAAGCATAGGCAAATTCCAGTTAGGATGGATTAGCTCATTTCAGACCAACTTCTCAATTAAAATTAACTAGAAAATCTGGAAAAAATGGAAATGAGCTCTTTGAAGGCAACAGAGAGCTATTAATGCAGTGAAGACTTGAGAGTCCAAGTTTTGGAGGGAGGGGGTGGGTAGAATAATAAGCCCAACATTTGGTGTTACTTTGCCCTTAAAGTATTCACAAACTTACAGTGGACCACCTGAGAGACTGGGACACTGGAGGGAGTAGCAGAGAACTACTCTCAGTAGAGAGGAGTTGAGACTGAGGAGCTAAGCAGAGCTTTGAGCATTTCAAAGAAGTGGGGGAGACAAATCTAGAGTAAGGTCTACAAAAGAGGAAAGGCCCTAGCAAACACTTACAGACTATCAGTCGAGATCCCTGAAAGGCTACATGCTAGAAGCAAGGCTCCATGGAAAGAACCAGTCCTTACAAAGACGGAAACACAGCTTCCTATCTGTTTCCTCTCAAACTGGATTAAGGTGATCTGCCCTTACTCTGACTGCCTGCCAACATCTAAAGTAAACACTCTCAGTGGGAACATAAAATCATTCAGAGCCTGAAATTCTCTCTACAACTGTCATAGACGTTGTCTACCATGTAATAATGATGATGATAAAAAAAAAAAACAAACCATGCCATGCATACCAGACAAGATCAAATAATCAAAATCAAAAGGAAAATGTTGATGATAGAAACCAATCCATAGGACACCCAGATATTATAGTTATGAGACAGGCTTTAAAATACCTGCTATTAGGATGTACAAAATATAGACGACAAGGTGGACATCACCAAAAGAGAAAAAAGAACTAAGTAAAAATTATAAAACTGAAAATTGTGTGTTCATATATATCCTTGTCTTTCTATCTACTACTCAATCTAGTCTGTCCCCTAGTGATTGTAATTAGCCTAAATTCTGACTTCAGTTAAAACACTCATATATATGTATCTTTTATTTTCCTCTAATATATTTTTTCTCTAAGGAAGGAGAACATTTGATTGTCAAAATAGAATGCTAGAAACAGTTCAATAAAAGCATTATATATACATATATGTTTAATGTGTCATGTTATGAAACTGATAATCAGACATAAATAAACTATTCATTAACCAGAATCATTTATAATTCCATTGTTAATGAAAAATGTTACTCATTTGAGCTGCGCTCTCTTTACAAGATTGTAGTCTAATTTGTCTGTCAGTCACAGATAAAGTTTTTGAGTTTCAAAATATCACTTTCTTCCTAGGAGGAGTCCAGAGTAATTCAGTATGTTCTCTCAGTAAAAAAATCTCAGGTTGTCATTTAATCTAATAAAATCATTACTCTGTGAAGTCAGATGACAAACAGGAATAAAATCAATAATGTTCTTAACAGATGTTTCTTAGTTACAAATGTATTTTTACGTATTTTATGAGTTTATTTTTAGAGTGTCATGTATCTATACATACAAATAAATTCATGCATACATATAAATATTTACTTTTTAAAATTGGTTAATAGATTAGTGAAGTGAATACTTATTTTCTAGAAATTCTGAGGGGCCACAGGTGGAGGTAGCAATTAGGGAAAAAGGGAAAAGAAATAATATTTAAGATCTAAACCCTGTAAATTAGGTATTATTTCTTCCATTTTGCAATGATATTCAGAGAAATTAAGTAACATGATCAGACCCACAGAGCTAGTAAATGGTAGCACGAGAATGCAAACACAATTCTATTTGATTTCTAAGCCTGTGTTCTTTCCAGTATACTGTGCTTTCTATGTATAGAAAAAGCTGTATGGGAAGATTTATGTTAAAATTGGTGAATATGTAATCTTTTTAGGGAATTTAACAAAATTTTTATGTGAAGTCTATTACACTCCATATTTGAATATGGCTAGATAGTTCATCAAAGCTGTACCTCATATTTCAAAGGTGTGAAGAATTCTATACATAATTTTTGAACCTGCTATTTACAGTCTTCTCCAGGTAAGTTTAGCACACAGTGTTCCAGTTATATAACCTTGAGTGCACAGAAATACATCAGTTAAAATAAATCAATTCCATAAAATAGATAAGGAATAAGATAAGTCTTTATATAAAGTGCTACGAATAGTTGAACAAATGCATTACTCCAATGAGGGGATATAAGTCTCCTCATTAACTGTTTCCTATCTTAGAGTTGAGGACAATGATGTTGTATTACAGCTAAGAAGTATGTATATTACACAGCTATCATGCAGAATCTAATTTCTCTTTGCGTTAAACTGCTTTATTATTCTATTATACATGCTCATGAATATTAATGTTAGATCCTTTGACACTTAATGGATAAAAAATAAAGCCCAGAGCTCCTCTGTGTTTTCACAAGAGCCCCAGTCAGCAATGCTCACACTGAAGCAAGTTGCTCATTTGTTTCTCCCTCTTATTCTCAGCTGCAAATAGTTTGATGAGTATTTGGGGTAGGAGATTAGGACAGGCCACAGCTACAACCTTTGACCCCATTATTTCCAATATCTCCCTACGTTTTTTCCATTTTAACTCCATAATTTCAATGACATGTTTTTTTTTATTCTTTTTGTGTGTAACATATATCTGTTTCTAGAATATGTTGAAGAACAGGAAATATGTATGTGATCAGTCCACAAAAGACACATGCAGAGTTCTTGATAACAGACAATAAAGAACACCCGGGTTTGTTGAAACAGAGGGATTTTTGGTAGTTCACAAATCTCTAGGAGGGCTAGAGAAGCAGGCTTGGATACTACCTAGCCAGGAACAATGAAAGTAGGAAAAATGCCCAGTTCATGCTATAGCCTTTTGTAATAAACCAATGCAACTGCCGCCCAAAAACTTAGCACTGAGCATGCTTACACATGAACACCACAAGTTCTACCATAGCAATTCCAGAAGAGCCAGCCTCTAACTTCACTCTGCATGTCAAAACTATTCTCTTTCCAAGGCCACAGCCTCAAGTTTCTCATTTTAATATTCAAGTCTCCTCCAGAGCCAAATGATTGGTGGCACCTAGGTCACCTGGGTACATTCTGATTGCGAGGGAGTACAGAATTCTAACTCTTACTTTTCCAGCCTCTATAGGGGAAGGCAACAAGACAGAAAAGGATTGAAATGTATACTGAATGAGTCCATCTTCAAAATACGTTCCAATACCCAGTCAGTATTTGTTGGATTTCCTTTATACTAATTAGGATTTATTTTCTTATTTGAAGATGTATTCTTATGCACTAGAATAAAAATAGAAAATGTATAGTTTCTTGAAAGCTGATTTTGATTGCTTGTTAGTAGCTGGCTTTCCCATGCGTAGTGGGATAATATCATGATTGATTGGTATTATCTTCCTTATATACTGAAGGATCATTACCACTCTCAATATTAAGTGTAATAAAGTTTCACTAGTGGAAGAATGGGTACTAGTGCATCATAGTTATCAATGTAAGAGATGAAGACTTTTGGTTTGCTTCCTACCTATATTTGTAGTTTAGTGTCAGGGAACCTTGAAGGTCAATGTGTTAACCACCAGAAGGGTTGTTATGGGATGCTAAAATTTTTCTTAATTCTATTTCCATAATACTTAGCATGAAGACAAGTGTCACTGGCAGAGTCAAAATGTTTTACAAGATGGCTACTTGATGCCTAAGATACTGAAAAGCCAAGCTACTCCTCCAAAGTGACAAGGTTTTCCCTTTACTGTCCTTTTCTAGAGTATGGCCATGTCAGTTGACCTTCAGATTGAATAAATACTGTGCATCTTCTAGAGATTCAGTACAGTACCAAGCTCTTAGGAAGTATGTTTTGCAAAGAGGTACTTTCAGAAAACATTTCAAATAGTGCTTCCATAAGTATATTTTGTTTTTATAGATAACTTGACACAAAATATCTATTTCCTTTGGATAGTTGTTTTTTAGGCAATAGGTGAAGAGAAAAGTTGGCATGTACATGTGTGTGGGTGGGGGGAGATTTGTTGTATTTGGCCACATAGTAAGAATATTATAGAAAAAATGCAGTTAATAAACTATGACCTACGTGTCTCTTAAAAAAAAACATACACAAACATTCAATTTCCTAAAACAATGTTCACCTGCTGTCCCTTGGATGACTTCAGCTTAATTTCACACTTAATAACCTTAAAGATTAGAGTGCTTAATTAACAGCAGTTACTGCTGATTGCTTTGGAAATGAAAAATGGATATCTAATATAAAGTCATTAATATTATACCTGATGGATTGGTGTTATTATTCACAATAATCCAGAGTCTTGGGCCTTCATCTAATTTTTAACATGATAAAATGAAATACTTATTGCTTTAAGGAAACAAATTGGTGCATCATAAAGATATTAATGCATTCAACAAATATTGAATAAGTGCCTACTATATGCCAAAGACTATGTAGTAGGCAGTGGGGCTACCATAACCAATAAGACAAGTGCCCTCAAGAAGATCACAGACTGGTGGACAACACAGACATAGACACTGTCCTAACATGGCACCATCATCAATGGGCATATGATACTATGGGAGTATAGCCTGCTGGTTAGAGAGCTGTATGAAGGGGGAAACAGCTGGGCTTGAACCATGTAGTTTTCCAGGCAAAGACAAGGTCATTCAAGGTAAGGAAATAAAGGCAAACTGGCATGAAAGGGGATGGTGTATTTTGGGAAAACCATATAATTCTGTGTGGCTAGAACACTGGGTACATGTTGGAGAGACACAGGGATGAGGTTGCAAAGCAGACTGTGTCCTGCTTGTGAAGGACGTTAAATGTCATGCAAGAGAGTTCAGACTCTTCTTTTGCAAAGGGAGCCCAAAGAAGAATTTTCAAGGAGTGTATTGACATAATCAGATTTGTATTTCATAAATGGAACTCTGGCAGCCACATGGAGGAAGAATTGGCAGGGGAAAAGCCTGGAATCAGGGAAACTAGCTAAGACTCTATTTCAGAAGACCAAATGAGAGATGATTATCTTGAACCTGTTCCTCAAAGATAGTCTGACACCCACTGGCCCATAGAGAATGTTTCTTGATACTTCTGGCTTCTTCCCAATATCTACCCACGTATATCAAGTTTCCTTTGGGTTTTTGACCTTTGATTCCAGATTCTGTCACTTTACATCCATTCTTTCTGGTTTCTAAGCTTAGTTCTCCTTTAAATTTCTTGCCTCACAATGAATGAACTCAGAGCAAAGACCTAGTAAGTACCTGGTGTCTGACCTTCTGAGTCCAGACCTTACCTGAACTTGGCTCCCCATTCATCCTGCTAATCCTCTTTGTTAGAGGACAAAGGACCTGAATGTTGAATAGTAGTTAATTTGTCCAACCCATTTCTGCCCCTTTAAACTCAGCTATCTCACCCACATACTATGCCACAGGCTAGAGAAATCATAGGTAAGTTACTGACTACTATGTATGTTGGCTCTTGCTGCCATCGATTGAATTCACAATGCTGAGGAAAGCAACTCACTAGAGGATGAGGAATTTATGAGAATCTAGATAAATTCATATAATCAGACCTAGAAAACTCTACTAGATCTTATATAAAAATCAGGTGAAAATTTAAGAGATGTTATCAAGACAAGCAAATGCCCAGATCAAGGTGGACTCCTTAAGAAAAAATGCCAAAGAATCAAGCCCAAGTCAGGCAAAGGGTGGGAGTCTCACAGCCCATTCCAGAAAACAATGTGACTCTCACTGCTGGGTCAAAATGTATAAAAAATTGAAATAGATTGTATCTCTCATGTGGATCTTATCTTCTGATACAGAGCACTAGGCATGCCCAAAATATAAGAAGTTCATTTGATTGACCTGTAAGCCACCACCACAACACTCTAACCTGAAAGTTAATGCAAAGATGTATTTACTGGCACAGAGCCATTCTCTCCCTCCATGCCCCTGATCTCTCCTTTTCCCTCTAGCCTAAGCTGCTTTAAGACAAAGTGTGATAGGGCTGTGGCCAAGATCACTTTGTCTCCAATGGTTAGACATACCCATTTAAGTATTCTGGGAGAATTTTAGGGAAGAGAAGGACTCAAACTTTTATGGCTCTGTTGGATACAGGTACCCAGTTCACTATCCTACCAATCCTATGAGGGGTGGAGCATCAGGATTCTTCCACTAATAAGGATTGGCAGGACTTACAGTGGAAAAGGGAAGCTAATGTGACTTTATGGGTGGTGCCCTCTGGACCAATTCAATGTACTGCTATTGCTGCTTCCACATCCGAAACTATGGTAAGAACTGATATGTTATATGCTTGTACTTCCCAGTTTCTCAAAGGCCAGAAGGAATTCTGATCAGGAAGTGTTGCATGTAAAGAAATGCAGGTGAAACACATAAATTACTATCCAACCAACTCTTGAGCCCATCCCAAGTATGGCCCAACAACCTTAAAGGCCCCTTTGAGCTACAAATCTCTGTGACTGACGATTTTGCCTACTGAAGCCTGTGGCAAAGGGCACCTTCACCTGGAAGTTTCCACCTAGAAATACCCCTGTGGTTCTTGATTCATCATTTCCCTGACATGTTACTGGCTATATCCCTTTCAAAAAGCAGCTATTAGCTTGCTACTAGGCTCTTGTTGACACTGAACATCTGACCCACAGAGGCCTTGTAACTTTCCAGACTGATTATCCCATTTGAGGGTGGGTTGACACAGACTCAGTGACAAAGAATCTATGAAGGGCACATCAAGCCTCACATATCAAATGGTAATGTTATATTCAAGAACACAATCAGCCTGGCCCAAGTAGGATTTTTGGCTTCATATGAAGAAATGGCAACTGCCCTCCTAAGGGAAACTTTATTCCCAACTATACTGCCTAAAGCAAAGCCATGAGCTCAGTGGAATCTTCAATGCACAGAGGCTCCTCTATATGACTGCGCCTGGTTCAATGATGGTTCAGCTAAGCTAAAACCACACGGTGTTCCCTATGCTGCTGTGATACTTCACTCTCAGTGCCACCACTGCAGAACCAAAAATGGACATAGTCACTAACCTCAATGTTTAGGACTCAAGGCTTTTCTTACAGTTTTGACTACTCTTCCTTTCATGAACATGTTTTATTTTTGTTTACTCTTGAGCTATTGCCAATGACTTCGCTATTTTATCAACCATCTGGGTCACTCATAGAGAAGCCCACAGTAAGGGCTTGATCTTTTATAAGACTAACTAGAATCAAGCTGCTGGTGGAGCTTGCACCACTCAGATTGCTACTACTTCTGTGTAGTCACGTGATCTTCCTAGATATGGCAATATACCCACCATCATAGCCTGAACAAAAAGAACATTTTATTCTGAAGCCAAGGCTACTACTGCATGCTAAAGTTGTGACTCTTGTCAAAGGTTGACCTGTTTGTCAAGATGAAGGAGGCCACACCATATATGCACATGGGCTCCATCTGTTCCTTGCAAACTGATTACGTTGGACCTTTTATTCCCTCTTGGGGCTCTTTTAATTCCTCTCTTCTGCTGACACTTTTATAGATTCCTGTGTTATGTTCCAGTCCCATCAGCCAACTCTGGTCACACCCTTGTGGTCCTTGAAACAAATCGTGTCATGTTTTCAGTTTTTCAGGGTCTGAAAATACATGACTTTTATTGAAAAGACAAAAAAAAAAACACAACAAAAGACTTAACAATGGATTAGTTGTCATGGTATTTGATGGGCCTTTCACTCTTTCTACCATCCAAAGATATCCTGTATTGTGGAGTGATGGAATGACCTCAAAAAACAACCCCAAAAGACTTATGGCTACCTGTCTCATCTCCTGTTCCACACACTTTATCAAGGTAGTTTGTTCACTAAATGTGGCTGTCTCCAGAAAGGAATCATCTTCTTTCAGACATTTCCTGGGTAATACTCAAAAGAAAGGGTCAGAGTGTTATGCAGATCTATTTTGGAAACCTGGGATACCATCCTGACCATTCCTCAACATTACAACTTCTTTCTTTCCCCTTATGGCAACCTCAGGCAACCTGGTTGGCACACCCTCCTGGCAGCAGCCAGACCAAAGAGACCTAGTGAATTCAAACTTAATTCTGATGCCATCATCTGATTCTCTTGTGGATTTGATATGGTTCTAGATCATAAGGATCATGGCCAGTTGGTTGAGTACACTGCTTGCCAAGTGGCCCAAACAGGCCAAAGTAGTGGACATAAAGCATTTCCGTTAAGTTTTGTAACTCTTTACTTTCTTGCATTTACACCCTCTAGATGAAAGTTCTAAGGTTGAGGAAGGAATGATTTGAAATAAGGTAAATGTCTGGATTTTTTTCTACTGGAATGAGGCATACGGATTTTCTGGCAATAGAAGGAAAGCCACAACCCTCACCCAGGGAAATGAACACCTTAGACCTTGGTAGGTACAGGAGAAAGAGGGACATTAGTGATCTTCATCTTTCAGAACCACTCTGGAGCCTTCCTTATGAAGGAAAATGTCGTAGTACAGCTCACCCCGACTGTTGCAAACATTTTAAATTTAACTAGCTGCTAGGTCTGCCATTCCCCACCAGGTGGTTCTGACCTTGATTGAGTTACCATTCCTTTCACCCCACTAAGAAATCTCAATAACAGCAGAGGAAGGCCCCAGCAAAATACCTGCTGGCACTTTCAGATCCTTTAACCACTTACCATAGCCAATTACTCAATAATTTCATGGGTTGGACAAATGCCACATTGGTCGTGCCATGGAAAAATAGGCTGGGATGAAATCCCTCAGGCAGTTCTAAAATCAAGGATTAGACTCAATTACTGTAAGTACACTTGGAACCCTAAGCTGGCTAGGTCGTCACACTGGAGGTACTGTTAACCTGTGCCTGACAAAAGTAGGTCTCACTTGGTGGGCCCAATGACTGTAAACAACATTTACTTCCCCAGAACTGTACTTCTTTGTGGAAACCAGGCAAAAACTTGCCTACCTCCCTAAAACATAATGTTTTGCACCTTAGAGTGCAAAAGAGACTTGAAAGTGTTTAAAGAAACACCGCTTCTAGATCACGGAGCCTTCAGACAACTGTGAAGATCTTTCCAAATTAAGGTTACTTTTAGACTCTCAGGAAAAATTCTCAGAGGCAGAACTGACTTGCTATTTATTGGCGCCCTCGGGACACTTTTCTCTACAATGGAGATTTTTCAATTATAAAAGACAATGCAAAAAGTTCCACCTGATTTTAGCTGTACTGATCGAGGAAGCCATTTTGGCGCTGGAAGGCATTTGGGTCAGTCTCAATTCAAGGCCAGAGTTGGTGTGGATGACAGAATTGTCCTAGACTTCCTTCCTCCCTTCAGGCCAAGATGGAATCTGTCCAATCACTAACACATTTTACTGTACCTGGTCTAATGCCTCAGGCTTAACAATTTAAGGAGAAACCACCTGACTTTCTACAGCAGACAAGAGTGGTTTATAGGATTTATAAAAGTAGGTGAGTCTGAACCCCTGGGGGTACAACTGAAGTTAGAGCTGCAGGACATCCTCATCCTGCTGCTGGAAGAACTAATGATAGTAGCCTTAATTAAATGCTTTATACAACTACTTGATAAATTTGGTCCTAGCCGGTGTCAACCAGATTGATCAGAGTAGTTGATGGAGTGGCACACTCATGGGAAAATTCACCAGAAGCCAAGGAAGAATGGAAATGGAGGGTAGGTATTAGTGGGAGACAATATTCTGTGGGTCTCTTTTGTTTCAAAATGTCTTGTGAGCCGATTTACTATCTTTGTTTCAGATTATCTTTTCAAGGATATTTGTATGTATTTATATAGCAGACAGCCTTGGAAGATAGAGATACCATCTCCCTCTAGAGAAAGAGCAGGCAGCCTTACTGCTTATTATGAAGGATTTAAGTTCCTGGGATGTCTGTGTGGCTCAATGGGTTAAGTGTCAACTCTTGATTTCTGCTCAGATCATGACATCATGATTCATGGGTTTGAACCCCGCATTGGGCTCTGTGCTAGTGTCGTGGAGCCTGCTTGAGATTCTCTCTCTCCTTTTTTCTGTTTCCTGCCCATCTCTCTCCCTCTCTCAAAATAAATAAACTTAAAAAAAACTTAAATTCCCTAGGCTTTGGGGTTTCTCCTCTTTACACCACCTACTGTGAAGGCTGATGTCACCATAGGTCTTCCACCTATGGGATTAGTGCCAGTGCTGATACTTTGGCCACTACTATTGCCAAACATGGTAAGTCCTTTGATTCTAAGTGGTGATCCTTTGATCCTAACCCACAAGCTTCATGTCTTCTTTCACCAGCCATGGAGCTAACTTGTAAGATCACAAGTAAGGTAAAATTTCAGACCCTTCATAGTTCTTAACAGCTACATAATGGCAATTTCGTCAAACACTGTGACATTCGTTAATTCTGTCATTGATTTCCATGATCCTTCCAAAAGTAGAACCATGCATTGTGTAGTTGAAGAACCAAGACATGAAATAGTTATCTTCAACTAAATATTTTAAGTGCCAGGAAAGATTGACACCAGGTCATAGATCAATGTAAGGAAATGACAAATGCGAGAATATCTAGAAGCATATCCAAGCTATTAAACTACTTTATAGTACTATGATACATTCCAGCTGTTGCAGTCATCCCTTTCCCTCTTCATGTACTTTTTCTATTTATGCATATACTTAGCATAATGAAGTTGAAAAAGTTTTGAGTAAAATATCAGGAAATCTGAGCTCAGGTACTGGTTTTGCCAATTACTGGCTGTGGGACCTTGGTCAGGTAACGTTAACTCCCACTACTCTGGACTCAGATTCTTCACCTTTAAAATTGAATTAGGGTGGGCAAAATGAATGGGTTTTGCTAGACAATTTTAAATATTTTTCACTTGTTCTTATTTCCAATGAATGGTAGAAAGAATTTATAGACAAGATGGGGAATTATGAGGGGTTTTTTTTCTTCTTTTTGTTTGTTTTAGCAAAAGGTTCTGACACTGGAATAAAGATTTTCACAGCCATCTACTTGTCTTTTCCTTTGCAAGCAAGATCTGTTTTACCCCTCCTTGAATTAGGGTTTACATTCCAAGGAGGTACCTCCTGTGAAATGAAATGTAAGAGAGGAACATTCCTTGAACAGAAGGTCTTTTCATTTGCTGCCTTCACCACACACAGCCATTTTTCCTTTGGCCAGCATACTACATAAACAGGAAAGTTAGTTGATTTCCTATTCAATACATGACACAACCTTGCCAAGGTCATGTTGTCCTTGCCAGGGCTGCTACAGGAGGAGCACACCCATTGGCTTGGACTACCATAGGATTTTTCCTGGGCACAGTGCAGTAGCTATAGATAATGAGATGGTCAGTGTCATTTGTTCATTCATTTGTCTATTCAGTTAAAGCTTTTAGGGCCTACTACAGCCAGCCACTGGGGATACACTATTATTAAAAGAATCTTGAACCTGCCCACAAGGACCCCACAGTCATTTGCGGGAGGCAGCTCTGCCAACAGATACAATACATCTGATACTAGATGAAATTACAGAAGGGAAGAATGACCAGCTCTTCTGTGGGAGTCTTAGAAGGCTTCCCAGATGGAATGCTTTAGCTGAGACTGAGAGGCAAAAAATGAGGCAAAGAATGAGTGGATATTCAATTAAAAAAAAGAGCTCTAAAAGCAAGTAAAAGAAGTGAACCAAAAGAGGTTCAGCTATTTCAGTACAGCTGGAACATAGCTTTAGTGATGCAAGTAACAGGAGGTGAAGATGGAGAGGCAGGTTAGGAGTTTACAAGCAAGTAGGGAAGGGAGGGTTAAAGATTTGAAACAGTTGATCCTATTTATATGCTGAGTAGAAGAGTGAATGGAATGGCTAAAGATAAAGGAAGGGAGATTATTGTTGAATTAAGATCCCAGGGAAATTAGGAGGTGGTTTTAAGACAGAAGATGAGTGGAAAGGCTGGTCTGAGATTAAACTTGGGTCTCTTCCCATTAGAAAGACACACAAAGAGAAAATAGATAAACATGAGAATAAATCTGAAAGAGAAATGTGGAAAGCCAAGACCATAAGCATCCTGCTCCAGAGCTGGGGAGAAGACAAGGTTCCTGTAGTCTGAGTGGTCAGCAATTCATATGCTTATTTATTAGGTCAGTCCTTCCTTCCTTTCTCCATTCAAAAATATTTACTGAATACAGAAATACAATGATGGGATCATGATCCTCCTTCCCAAGAATTTACAATCTGATTCAGAGAAAAGAGTACAAACCTTGGTAAATAGTAGCTTCTTAGTGTATGTTTATAGAATGAATAATGAATAAAATAAGAAATCCCATGAAAAAGGCTGAGATGAAATAGAATAAAAAAAGAAAGGGATATTTTTAGGTGTGTATGGGCCCTGAGGGATGGGTGGATCTGAATATACACAGACTGTTAGGGGGTTGGGAAGGTCATTTATGCAAAAGGAACACATGAACAAAATTCTGGAGGTAGGAAAATGTGGGAACTGACACAGGGAAGAGCAAATGTATCCTGAGGAATGTGCAGCAAAATAAAATTTGGAAACAATAACACAAGCCTTTATTTCCTTAGGTTTCCTTTAGCAATCTACACCAAAATTAGTAGTCTTTATTGCCTTTGATAGGAGACAAAACACCTGACAGAGAAGATAGCATAAAAGTAGAAACGTGGGGGCACCTGGGTGGATCAGTCGGTGGAGCATCTGACTTCAGCTCAGATCATGATCTCATAGTTCGTGGGTTCGTGGGTTCATGGGTTCATGGGTTCGAGCCCCGTGTCAGGCTCTGTGCTGACAGCTCAGTGCCTGGGGCCTGCTTGGGATTCTGTGTCTCCCTCTCTCTCTGCCCCTCCCCCAATCATACTATGTCTCTCTCTGGCTCTCAAAACTGAATAAATGTTAAAAAAAAAATTAAAAAAAAAAAAAGAAACGTGTGGTGAGGAACAGGAAGACAACCCCTTGAATTTTTTAGAGCCCCAGAGTTAAGAGAGCATCCTAAATTTTCTTCTGTCCAAGGAGGGGTTGGCATTGGTTGTCAATGCATCATTAGATCCAGAAATTCCCAGCAACTGGAAGAGAGAGAACAGAGAGTGGTCTACAAAGACCTGGTGACAAAGGAACAGACGGAACATGGACATATTAGTTGTGGGTTCCATTGAAAAAAGGCATCCTGTGTGTTGCAAAACTTTGGCATTCCTTAAGTAAATAAGACACCAATTTCTGGGTACTAGAATAGCACAAAACACTCCTTCCACCCTAAACCCCAAGTCTGTACCATCTTTGAAAAAAGGAAAGGATTGAGAGAAAGGAAACAGGCCTAAATTTGATTGTATATTAACCTTATCAAAGCTAAAAAGAATCCAGAAAGGACTAAGTTTATTTGACTGGCAAGCTTTAGTTTACTCACATCAGTGGAAATTCAGGTTGCTTATAGGAAAATAAAATTCCATTTTTTTTACCCCTAAGTTTATGACTAGGAAATTCAGTTAACATTACAAGTAAATAAAGAAAACCATTACTGTAAGCATAAGATCTAAAGACATTTCCTAATACAAGGTGCCAAAGCTTCTTGGAGAAATGACTGATTTAAGATCTAAGCAGGAAGGTACAAGGTGAGTCTGGGATATATGACTGTGTCAGAAAGCAAGAGAGCTTTCTAGGATTAATGAGATTGTGTCAAAAGGACACTGGAACCATATTGAATGGGCTCCCATGATTCAAGCTGTGAAAATTCAAGCATCAAAAAGAATAATGACCAAAGTTGATTGACAAGTATTCTGTACATGAAAATAAAACCCATGAGTTTATAATGATATTCAAGAAAGAGAAATGAATAGAAAAGTAATTTGTCATCATTTGTGATAGCTAGTAAATCAATTCCTTATTTTAAAAATTGGTTATTAAAGCAAAGAGCTAATTTAGCACACCTTTCCAATGAGCATTCATAGTAACCAAATGCCCTGAGTTAAACAGGAAAACTTGATAGAATAATGACAATCGTGTATAAGGAATGCCAAAATTGGACATCAGTTATTTTGCAATTTCTGATGAAACGATTTACTCAAGCAAGGATTATGAATTGCTGTTGAAACCATTTGGTAAACTGTTGATAAGAAACTGGACATTCTTACTGTGGCAAACTAACACCACAAGGATTATTTTCTGGTCACAAAGAGAAAAAACATAATTTTACCATGGAAAAAATCAGAGGGTCATCTCCTCAATCCAGTGGCCAGAATCTAAATCACTAATGGCATACAGGATAATTTCTGTATCTCTACAATGTAATCTTTCAGGGAGGGTTCAACTTTAGTCTAATACAATCTTTGCAGCCTAATTTTCTCAATTACAGAAAGAAAATACAGAACCATGAGCAGAGCTACCTAAAAGAAATAAAATGTTGTCACATATTTCTTTTTAATTTTATCTACTAAGCATACTTTAAAAAGGTAAAATGAAACAGTAAAATTAGCTTTAGTAATTAATACATTTAATCTAACCCAACATATGTAACCTACTATCATTTTAACATGCAAATGATATAAAAATGGTAATAATAATAAAAATTCATGAGAAAATTTACATTCTTTTTGTTTGTTCCAGATCTTCTAAACTTATTGCAGATTTTACACTACAGCACCCCTCAATTCAGACTAACTACATTTCAAATACCCAATAGCTAGTCGCTGTCATACTGGACAGCACAGGGCTAGAGAAATAAGTTAAACAACACTGTGATGGTTAGTTTTATATGTCAACTTGGCGAGGCTACATAGTAGCTAGTTGTCAACCAAAAACTCAAGTAGGTGTTGCTGTGGAGGTATTTTACAGATGTGGTTAACATCTACAATCACTTGACTTTAAGGAAAGGAGAATATCCTTGATAGTGCAGGTGGGGCTCATCTGATCATTTGAAAGGCCTGAAAAGCAAAACTGAGGTTTCCTTGAGAAGGAAGCTTCTGCCTGAGAGTTTCTAGCCTGACAGTTTGTCCTATAGATTTCTCATCTGCCAGCCCCCACAATTTTGCAAATCAATTCCTTGAGGTGCATCACACACACACACACACACACACACACACACACACACACACACACACAGTTATCTATAAAATATCTATCTATATACAGTCTATATTCACATCTATGTATATTACAAATGAGCTCTAAAAGACATATTGGAGACAACTGGAAAATTCTGAATATAGATTTAAATAATTAAGGAGACACTGTCAATTTTTATTAGGTAGTATAATATAAATTTACCAATGGAGGAAATGTCCATATTTTTTTACAGATGTCTTCTGAAGTACTTAGGGATGAGATGTCATCACAGATAATGGCTCTGAATTATACTTTATTGACTAAATTCACATGAAATCATAACATTTAGTAGAAAGAAGGAAATTCATATAGCCCTCATCATCAATGACATATACTACATTATCTCTAGCATAACAAGTATTTGTTAACAAAGTTTTAGCTTAACTCTTAGTAGAGTTTTGCTGAATGATCAATTGATTTAAAAAAAATTAAATGAGATGCAATCGAAAGTGTGATGCAGTTAACTCATGAACTGGGGGGCCAAGAGGCACCCTACTTCCCGAGTGTGAAGGCCAATGACCAGAGTCACAGGACCCCATGTGGATGACTTAAAATGTGCGTTTTTCCCACTTTGCCCATGTCTCCACATGACTGACATCCAGGGACAGACACCATGCCTCAGAATGACTCTTTCAAATTAGCTATCAAACCATTGTTTTGACTTTCTGTTTTGTTTTCTTAAGGGTGCAAATGTCCTGCCCAAGTTACAGCATGTTCTTACCAAAATTCTCCCATATGACTAAAATGACAAGATATTTTTCCTTCCTTTCCTGTCATTAAATTGTAATGAAGTGTTGATGGCATTGCTGTTATAGTTACCATTATTACTATGGTGATACTCTATATATTTCAAAAGAAGAAAACCACACCAGTCCAGTGTATAACATTTTATAAAGGTCTTCGTTAGAAGTAGAAGGCAAATTTGTTTTACCAATCTAAATGCTGAATAAATATCTGTGTACCTACTATGTACTTAATTCTGTGTGAGATAGAACAATACTCTTCCTGTTATATGCATAATTTAATCTACTTGATAGGTTGCATGGCATTCCTGCAAAGTTTTTTTTACAAACATGACCCTATTTGAATCTCATGAAACTCTGGAGAGTTGGAAAGTTAGGTGTTAACTCCATTTCGTGAAGTAAGACTTGGCAAACATTACTGGGTGCCTACCTGCCATTCCTTCATTCCACCATCTCATCTTCGTTGCTGAGGAAAGCCCGATTATGTTTGAGAGAGAAACTGCTCTGCCTTGGCCTAGGGATTTGTTTCCACAGCCCCGCTGCTGGGGGTAAGTGCTACAGTTCAGACTCATGACTCATAAAGAAGAACTCTGCTGGGGTTTCTGGGACATCTTTGTTTGCATGTTTGTTGGTTCTTGCTTGAAAGAACCGACACAGCTGTCCCTGTTCTCCATGCTCCTTTCTGCCCTGCACGTGGATGTGAGGACAGGACCTGCATAGCCATTATGTGACCAGGAAGGAAAGGCCAAAAAACAAAAATCAACCCAGAAGTATGTGTTCTGCAGCCTACTTCTGAACTTTGTTGTATAAAAATATAAACTCTTAAGTGATTATAAGTCTGCAGCTGAATTGTGTGTTACGTACAGCCAAATGGATTCTCAACTGAGGCTGAGAACTAAATGTTTAAAAATTACATTTTCAAGGTCACACAATCAAAAGGGGCACAGATAAGACTAACTTAAGGCAATTACTCTTTACACTTTTCAAAAATGTCTTGTTTGTTCAATAGTTGACAACACTTTACCCAGTGTTTACAAATTGCCAGTGAGTAGAGATTACACAGATGAATAGGACCCAATACTTCTACTTGACTGAAGTCAAGTCTCAAACATGTAAACAACTGTAGATAGTAGACATGTTACAGGAACACATATGTGGACCAAACCAGACCAAATCCAGTTTGTGGCCTCTGATGTAGATGATAGTTGGGCAAGACTTTGAATATAAAGAGATTTGCCAAATATAAAGGAAAAAAGGGTAATTTAGGCTCAAAGTACCACAGAAGAAAGGTGGAGCTAGAAGTTGTTTTATATAGTTTCTGTGTACTTGAACTTGAGTTTCCCCTGAAAAGTGGAGTCTGAGACCACAGCTTGCGTGCATGTAATTTATTTCAAAATGTAATCCAGGGAATAGGTGTAGAATCTGGAAACAATGAAGCAAAGACAGGGGAAGAGCCAATACAAAGGTGAATTATCAAGTGAGACCCCACTTTGTTGGGATTCTCCAAGGATACACAGAATTATCTGCCCCAGGGCTGGAAAATGGAAGCACTAAGCCTTAGCTCTTATCCTCCACAGGTCAAGGGTTGCTCCAAGTTAACTGTTGTGTGCTTTCAAGTTTGCACATGTGCTAATGTCAAGAAAGTTCTCAACAGCATCCTTGCCTTCCTTCCAGACAAGTCCTGGGGCAGAAAGCAAGAAATAAGAGGAACAGCTGAAATGCAATATCGTTAAGTTACACCTACAGGAAGCTGGTCTCTGCAGCTGGAATAAAAGGTTCACCAACAGGATCTGAGACCTGGCACAAAAGGGAGTTTGATACACTGTGATATGGTTATAGTGAAAGAGATCATGTTTAGAGAAGAGACTAGAAAGGTAGACAGGGACTTGATAAGAATAGGCCTTGAATTCTTTTTTCTTTAAGGTTTTATTTTTAAGTAATCTCTGCACCCAACAAGGGGATTGAACTCACAACCCCGAGATGAAGAGTCACATGCTCTACCAACCAAACCAGACAGGCACCCCAAGGTCTTGAATTCTTACAGGAGGTTCTTAATACTGGAGTTTCTCATTCTCTTTAGGGTACACCTCTGAGTTGTATGTGGAGGTTTGTTTATGTGAATGTAGTTATACATTTTTTCTTAGTGGGAGGTCTTAGAGTTTCAGAGGGCTCAGTGATCCAGAATAGGTCAGAAACTCCTGCATAATAACCAGAATAGATGTAAGAAAATACTGGGTTGGAGTTCACATTTCAATTTCTTCTAATTGCTAATGTTTCATGCTTCTTGAAGGTATAGTTTAGAAGGCTTATGTCAAAGATGTACTTAATGACAAGCCTTTCTGGTTAGCACTCTGAGATGGATATCTGAAACACGCAGAGGTCTCTAGATGGAAAACTGCAGGTGATCACATTGTTGCTCTTAAACATCACTGCTAAGTGTTGATCATTTGTAGACTTCTATATGTCATCTCGTTTTATTTTTACATGATTTTTGTAATAGTTAATGATAGCATTAGTGCTAGTTTCTGCTCAACTGAACTCTCAATGCTCTTCTGTTCTTGAAATGTCTTAATATTTTCCTTTTTCTGGGGGAAAATATATCCATGCCCCAAATTTATGGTTAAAATTGAGGTCCTACATAGTTGGCTAGTGGAGATATTACATTCTTTCCGAGCCAAGAATTACTGCAAGGTGTACTCTTAGATGCACCTATGAGCTGTATATAAGTGCAGGGATGAGCTTAGAAGTCAAGTTGGGAATAGCCAAAGTTACTTGAATTCCCTTAGGGAAGAAGTTCTCTGGAACTCCAGGCATCTCCCAATAGGTACAACACAGACAGGCTTCACCCTTATTGAAGCCTCTCTCTCTTCCTCAGGTGAGAACATTTTCTTTTTCAGTTGCAAATTAGTTTGCATTAGTAGGACAATGTTGTTCAAACACCACAGATATTAAAACTCTAGAATTACACTGAGGGACACAAGACATTTACCCAAGGGAGGACAGAAGCAGAAGAACAAGGGAACTGAGATAAGCTGAGGGACAACGAGTCACACCTTCCCTCCTGCTCTGCTCTCCCTCTCTTGACATTCACTAACTGAGAACAGCAAGAGTAAATGTTCACATTATGTTATTGTCGTCACTCTTTGCTGAGCTACTTGAATTTACATAAGTTAAGTGGAAGTATGAGTGACTCCTTAGATTTAGATAGAGTATTAACGGCAAACACTAAACAACCAAAGCACACTACACATTTTAACGTATTTAAGCCAGTGTAAGGGGAAAGTGCTATTATTATCCTCATTCTACAGATGGGGAAGCTGAGGTGCAGAAAGGTAAGGTAATCTGCCTGTGCAGGTGCGTACCTAGAAAATGGAAAGTGGGTACTGTGCCAGGCAGACTGGTTATAGAATCTGTGCCCTTGACCAGACTCTGGTGTGTACGTATGTTGGGGGACGGGCAGTAGAAAAAGAGGACTTCATTTTTTTGTTTTGATTTTTTTAATGTTTTATTTATTATTGAGACAGAGAGAAACAGAGCATGAGAGAGTGAGGGTCAGAGAGAGAGGTAGACATGGAATCTTAAGCAGGCTCCAGGCTCTGAACTGTCAGCATAGATGCCGGGCTTGAACCCACGAACCCTGAGATCGTGACCTGAGCCAAAGTCGGTGGCCTAACCAACTGAGCCACTCAGGCGCCCCCATTTTTCTTACCATAAAGTTTTTAATACAACTACTTTAATACAACTTGACTGCACAGATGAAGAAATCTAGACAAAATGAGGTGCCTGGTACAACCATTGTGGGATTAAAAGGCATGGTAAACTGTATGGTGGCCCAAAAGATATCCACATCCTAATCCCTGAAATCTGTGAATGTCACCTCGTGTCATTAAATAGAATTTGCAGATGTCATTATAAAAATCTTGAAAAGGGGCTATTATCCTGGACTAACCATGTGGGCTCTAAGTGTAATCATGAGGGTCCTTATGAGAGGGAAGCAAGAAGGTCAAAGGAGGAAGAGAAGTAGGAGATAAGAAGCTAGAAGGTGGAGCAATTTGAGTTAAGAAAGGCAGGCAGCCTCCAGGAGATCGAAAACACAAGGAAACCAATTCTTCCTTAGAGCCTCCACAAAGAACCAGCCCTTGACTTAGCCCTGTGGAGCCGTTTTTGTACTTCTGATCTCTAGAACTTTAAGAGATTACACTTGTGTTGTTTTAAGTCGCTAAATTGTTGGTAACTTATTAGAGCAGTCATAGGGAACTTAGTACAGAGGGTTTCTTGCTGTTATTATGTTTTGGTTAAACAGTTTTCTTGACCTCTGTTGCATCACATTCATATTCTGAGTTACATTAACTTGAGAATAAAACTTTGTCTCTTTTAAAAGATATACTGCAGTTCACTTTTCATTAATTCAAGTTCACCTTCCCCCTGATTTTTCCTGATCATTGATATTTTAGTGTTCTTCCCTGTGACTCTCTGCCAGTACAGTTCAATGAGAGGATACTCAAATTGCCTGGGTTGATTCCCTGGATGTGACATTTCTTTCATTACCTAACCATGCCTAAGGCCTATTTAAAGCTATTTGTTTATAATTTAAGAGAACCTGATTAGAAATCAAAATGTATTTATTCATATTCATGGCTCATTCATTCATGCATTAATTAAACTAATGTTTTATTAACCATCCACGAAATGTCATAAAGTCAAGCAAAATGACTTAGGGGACCAAATGCTAATAAAAGTGATGCCTGATCCCAGAGGCTTCTCAGCCATGAGACAGATGTGGCCTCTTTAGTTTCATGAGGCTACTGATATATTTTTAAAAACGAAGATATGAGAAGCATGTTTTTTTTCCCATGTTAAATATTTACATACAACAACCAATGCTTTTTATACACACAAATCAATGTGACATAATTATGCCCTGCATGCAATAATGATGAGATTTATACACTATACTATCTCAAAGTGCTCTGCAAAGCAATGTGGTCCAGTAATGGACCCAAGTTTAAAGTTATATAATGAATGCCATCTGGTTCCAATCCTGTCACTGTGTCCCTGACTCTTTGCATATGCTTGTTTGCCGACAAGGTCAATTCTAAATTTGCTGCCCTTTGTGAATGTGAGGCCTGGGCCAAATATTCCCGCCTAACCTCAGTTATTTACTATCAAATTAGAATAAATTGCACACACCATCACCAGTCACATAGTTAAGTATATGCAGATACAATTCAAAGTTTCTATTCTTATCTATAAACTAGTCAATACCACTAATTCCATCAACTTTGAGGGGAAATATACATATATCTATTCCAAAACATTCCTGGAGGACATTTGCTGGTGGATCTTCCAGCATTGCCAAAGATTTAAGACCAAGCCAGTCTTAGGGAGGGCTCTGCCTATGGAATGCCCTGGCCCTGAGATTCAGCAAGCCTCAAGAGACTGGGTCTGGAGGGCTTGGGTCTGCCCAAATCCCTCCCTTAAAAAGAATATTATAAATATTATAAGCTGATAAATGTTTGCTTTACGGTTTTGATATCTGAGTCCAAATTCTGATGACAAGGAGAAAAATACACTTAAAAGACATTTTAAATTCTTAGTTTGCCATAAATTTAAAAGTCAGTGAGCTCTTTGTTTCATATAAACTATTTTTAGGTTCAGTTGGCAGGCCATATGGATGTATTTCTAGTTCTTTATTTCTAGTACGGTTTTATTAAAAAAGAAAAACAGAGATTAACGCTAGAGCTTTCAAATTAGTTCAGATTTCAGTGCTAGCCATTTAGATGCTCCCAAGATGCTTTCAACACTCTCATTTGCCCACATGCAGAGAAAAATCTTTCCTCTCCTGGTAGCACCTTGGATCCACACCTGCCTGTTTAAAATCAGGCATACAAAAGAGGAAATGCTGATAGATTTGGTGCTGTCTAGACAAGTATACTCATGTGCCATGTTGGGCTGGTGGTTGCCATGGTAATAAGCAAATAAGCTCTTACACTCTGCTAAATAGTGGGTTGTGGATGCATCCTTTACAATAGGCAATTTTCCCTCCCTTGAAATGGGGATTGCCAAAAACAATCCGCCTAACTCTAAGACATGGAATCATGACATCCAACAATGTTTTAGGTTATGAGATGAATGCTGCACTCTAATGTTCCTTGTCAAAGTAATCCATTTTCTTTGCCATTTGTCAGCATATTAACAAGTTTCTCATTATGTAGCAGAGGGGACTGAGCCTAAGAAACAACAGTAAGTGGGCAGGAAATTCAAAGTGTTTTCACTTCTCTAAATAACAGCTTTGGAGTCTTTCACTCATTAGAGTTGTGCCCTTCTTTTATTCAGTCAATACTTCTAAATTTCCTACTCTGTACCAGGCTTTGCCCTGGCTGCTGGGTGCACCAATTTGGATAAGGGGCTACCTTTTTTCTCAGGGTGCTGATGGTATGGTGGGTAACACAGAGAAACCAAGCATTCCAAGGCAGATTTGAACAAGTGGGACATGTAACATGGAGGATGCTTCTGGAACACATAGCTATGGCACAGAACTCTGTCCTGGAAAGTCAAGGAAAGCACCCTGGTGCTTAATATTTAGTCTGAAGGAAGGTAGGAGGATTCCAAACAAAATGGAGGAAAAAAGCATACCAAGAAGAGGAAACAGTAGCTTCACACCTCAGGAAGACAGGACATTAACACTGCATTCCACTCAACACTAGAAATTGAGGGAGAAATGTGGGTTATAATAGGCTGTGTGAGGGAGGGGAGTAGGGAGAGGTGAATCTTCACAGGTACATGAGCTTCTAATCATGAGAGCCTAGCTATGTTTAGAGTTTTGGACTTTAGCCTCAAAGTACTGAGGAGTCAAAGTGTTCAAGCAGGGGAGTGACACATTAGAAAATTATTTCTAATTGCAGCATGGACAATGGTTGAGAAGACAGTAAGACTGGAGGCAGGAAGAAAAATTAAATAGGCTTTTGTAGTAGCCAACAGCTTGTCAAATTTAAGGGTCTCTTCTGAATGATTATCCTTTCCATTCATGGTGAAGACTGTTAGTGGTCCCCTAATATCTGTGCTTCCCTTTTTACACAGTAAATTGTTAAAATTCAATTGGACACATGGCTGCCCAGCTGAAGATTTACATTTACCACATGCCCTTGTAGCCAGGTGTGGCCATGGAATCTAAACTGATGTGTGTAGCTTCCAAGGCAGCCCTTTCCCATTCCCCTTTCCTTCCTTCCTGCAGGCTTGAATACAGATGTGACAGCAGGAACTGCAGGACCTCACTTAGACTGTGAGAAGGAAGCCTAGTGTCTTAGTTCAGTCTCCTCTAATGAAGTACCACAGACTAGGTGGCTTATTAACAACAGAAATTTATTCCTCACAGTTCTGGACTCTGACAGTCCCAGATCAGGGTGCCAGCACAATCAGGTTCTGGTGAGAGCCCTTTTAATGTTGCTGACTATTGCCTTCTTGTTGTAACCTCACATGGTGGAAAGAGGGCAAAAGAACTATCTGGGGTTCCCTTAATAAGGGCTCTAATCCTGAATTACCTATTCCCTAATCCCTAATCACCTCCCAAAGGCCCCACCTCCTAATAACCATCACATTAGGGGTTAGGTTTTCGACTTATCAATTTTGGGGTAGGAGGGGGGCAGACACAAACATTCAGGCCACCTCACCCCATGTTAGGAGGCAGAGCAATCAAACAGAATGAGCCTGGGACTCTGTTGATTGTGGAATCACCAGACCAGCTCTGAACCATTTCAAGATGCCATGTAGAATTCTCTGTTATAGAATCTCAGCCAGTATCCTCACTGATAACCCTGTCTTAATGTCATTTGACAGTGTTGGGAGCTAGTCATTTTTCCTATCAATTGTTTACTGCCTTTTCTTCATGGCAGCTCCTTATCTATCTATCATCTCTGTTCTTCTTCCACCTCTCTGATTACTCTCTATGTAGTCGCTTTCTTGGATTCTCTTTGTCTTTCTGTCTCCTCTTGTGTGTAGGATTCAAGGCTCTGTTCTACACTTCTCCACCGAGGGACTCATGATTTTATTCAGTGCAAAAGACTTCCAATTTTATAGTTTAGCCTGATCTTTGGCTAGACTAATATTTTCAGAAGTCTGCAGCACATTTCCATTTATGTCTGAAGATATCATTTGCAAATCAACATGTCCCCTCACCCACATGATCCTATTTCCCAGGCCAGTCATTTCTTCCCAAGGCAGTGTCACTTTTTTCTCCTATTCTGTCAGCCCTCAAGTCTTAGGATTAACTTGAACTGCTTCTCCTCTCCTTTATCCCTCATCTCTAACATGTCCCCAAACCTTGTTACTTTGGTTTATCTCAAAAAAGCTTTGTATTTGTTCTTCTCACCACTGCTGCCACTATTCAATTGGGTCTTTTTGGCCAGGCCCCCAACTTCCATTCTCATCCTGTCCTGAATAGGTCACACTTGAACAATTTCTTAAGTTACTGTTTTTCCCTTTCCTTCCTCAAGAAAGGAGGATAGAGCGTGTCTAGGCTTGATCACCCTAGTCCCAAACCTGTATCCTGAGAAAGAGCCATAATGCAATAGAATGAACAGGTGCTTTAAGTGTCTGAGAGAACCCAATTACTAATCTATTGATCACTGGGTGTGTGACCTTGAGCAAATTTATTTGCCACTCAAAGCTTAAATAGTCACATGTATAAAATAGAGATGGCAAGAATCCATATCTGGAGATTATTGAGACTCAAACGGGTAAGTGATTGTTATTTTGATATTGTCACCAATGAGACCCCAAGAGCTGGTCTTTACTGCCCACCTGCTTGTACTTACTAACTTTTGTCATAAATTTCCCCTAAGATCTTCTGTCTAACTTCCCTCTTAACTCAGGCAAATGAAACCCAGAACCAGCACCCCCTCCCCCAGGCAATGGAGACTGCCCTGACAAAAATCTCCCAAGGCCCAGACCACCCAGACAAGGCTAAACCTGACTTAAGCCTGCACATATGGACCATAGAGTGACCAATGAATGACCTATATTACCTTTACCTCATTATAATCCTTAAATCTCTGCCCAAGGAAGAGCCTCAGCTTCATTTACATAACATACAATGTATGTGTAGACATGTTTCCTTAAGGCACACTTGAGACCTAATGGCCACCTCTACATAGGATGCTTAGGCTTCCCTATCTAGACACTCATCTTAACCCTAAACAAAAGGAATCCATTCACCCTCTCTGGGGGAGTCATGGCTTTGGAAGCCATTCACTGTGATCTTTTTCACTGCAAATGAAAGTTTTCTTTGTGTGACAACTCAACCTGGTGCAGTTCCTGACTCACCAGGGAGCAAATTCACATTGGTTTGGTTACAATGTCTGGCACATGAAAGTTGCCATCATTTCCCTTTGGGGCCACTACAGTCTAGTGCTACTCTATCCATCACATCTAAGATCCACTTTTTTTCTGCCTCATTTAGGCTGACTGTGCTCAGTTCCACCTCTTTGCCTCTGCTCATCTGTTCTACCCATAAGATATGTATTTTCCTTCCTTTTTAATTCCACAAATATTTATTGATAATGTTTTATGTACCAGGCATTGTTTCAGGCATTTCTTTAAATCCTACTAATCCTTTATGGTGTGATCAAGCTCCATGAAGCATCTGCAGATACGCTAGTGGCCCCAAAAGAATGTTCTTCTCTCTGAACTGCTATTGTCCTAACTCTGCTACACCTAGTTGTTTTCTAGCCATTTCTTCACATAGTCTATAAGCTAGTAGAGAGCTGGAGAATTTATTAATTACACTCCTTCCCATTTCCAGCTTGGTATTTCTTCCCTAATAGCAATCAATTGACAAATACTGTTACCTAATAAATTAATTTTACTCTAATGTCTATGGCTTAGAAAGGAAATCTCGTTGATTACTCAGCTCTAACTTAAAAAAAATGTTACAGCTATACTAGCAAGTTATACAAGTCATCATTATCTGCCAAATAAATATGTCAGAGACTTTAGAACTATCTTTTTAGACTCCCCCCCCCATACTGAATATTTGTGATAAAAACTTAATGTCCTGCAAGACATGAATCCATTTCCTAAGGATTTCTTCCTCTGGAGAAGTCAGGCTGTCTGCTAATGAGCTTTCCGTCAGGAGACAGGAGCTCTAGAGATACCCTGGGGGATGGGCTGTCAACAGTCAGATTTTCTCCTCCAAGTCGTGGGTGGAAGGTGAGAGAGAGAACTGAGGCAATGTTGTATAATTTCTCCACCTTCAGATGTATAATCTCTTTTTCTGTATCTCTTGCTGCCAAGCAAAAGCCCCAAAGGGCACCTTATCATAATGTTATGCAGCTGCCCTACAGCTTCCTCAGGCTTCCTGCTACCCTCAGGCTTTCTTTACAACATTCTGTCCAGGGGAGCAATGTGAATATTGGCATGACCTCAAAGGCTAGAGATGTGTAGCATCTTTGAGTTTGTCAGACCTACTGTCACCCTGGCTTATCATCACCTCTCTTGGGAATTTGAATTTACTTCAATTGAAACAAAGAGATATTTATGAAGTGCCTATTATGAGCAAAGTATGCTCTTGAAAAGCATAGTTAAAGTCAGGAGTCCTGGGTTCTGGTTCTATAGTACCACTCAATTTGGGACCTTGAGAAAGCCCTTTCCATTTGGGGGGCCGTATTTGCTTTACTAATTAGGAGATTCTTCTTTAAAATACTATGTTCTATGACACAATAAGTGTCATTGTTTTTGCAGTGCACAAGCAGGACATTAAGACATCATAACCAGGCATCAAGACCATGTGTTCTGGACTCCGATCACCAAGGTTCAAATACTGGCTCCACTGTTTTTGTCACTGAGTGCCCCTGAGCAACTCACAAAACTTCTCTGTGCCTAGATCCCTCACTGTAGACATAGAGTGCCTCCCCTCAGAGGTCTGAAGTAAGAACTGAAGTACAAATAAAGAACTTGATACAAAGGGGCATGAAGGAGCTTCCTGGGATGATGGAAGCATTCTATATCTTAATTGTGGTGGTGGCTATGCTACTGCACACATTTATTAAAATTCATAGAACTCTACACTCAAAAAGGGTGAATTTAACTCAAAAGGCCCCAATTTATAAATAAAGGTCCACTGCATTATTCCAATGAGAGAACATTCTGGAAAAGGTAAAGCTATAGAGATAGCAGAAACATCAATTGTTGTCAGGGATTTAGGGATGGGGAGGCAGGGTTGGATAGGTGGAGCACACGGGATTTTTGGGAAGTGTAACTATGCTTTATGATACTGTGACAGTAGATACAAGTCATTATACAGTTCTCAAAACCCGCAGAACGTACAACACAAAGAGTCAACCCTAATGTAAGCTGTGGACTTCAGGTAATAATGGATCAGTTTGGGTCCATCAATGATGACAAATGTACCACATGAATGCAAGATGTTAATGATAGGGGCACATGAGAAATCGCCTTAGTTTCCACTCAAATTTTCTGTAAACCTAAAACTATCCTAAAAAATAAAATCTATTAATTTGCTTTTAAAAAGATCTTTCACAAAAACAAACACTAAGTTAGTTATTATTACTATTCTTTCCTTTGAAAACAACAGAGGTTTTCTTTCTTTTTTTAAAAGAATTTTTTAATGTTTATTTATTTTTGAGAGAAAGAGAGACAGAGTGAGAGCAGGGGAGGGGCAGAGATGGGGGAAACACAGAATCCAAAGTGGGCTCCAGGCTCTGAGCTGTCAGCACAGAGCCAATTGAGGGGCTCGAACCCATGAACTGCAAGATCATGACCTGAGCCAAAGTCAGATGCTCAACCGACTGAGCCACCCAGGTGCCCCATAACGGTTTTGTTTCTTAAAAACATGCCAAGGCACCTAGGCCTGGGCTACACCTTGCAGGGGGTGCAAAGCACATAGATGGGCAACAAAGAGCAGCCCCTCCCAATACAGACTTCTTAAATACTGACTTTCTTTAAAGGTGAATATAAACTCAGCAATATCTCCTCTCTGAGAGTCTGAGGCCTGAACTGCACGGAAGCTGCTCTTTTCTCCTGAGCTGCTCATGTTCTCCATGATTCAGCCACAGATGCTCTTTCTCATTTCATGATTGTGTCTGCTATTTTACCAAGGCACTGAAGACATGGAACAGCCAATTAAATATCATCACATTTTCAGTGCCCTTGGGAAAGCCATACAGGAAACAGACTGTGTTTATATCTCACACCTCTGGGGAGGCTGCATAAGCTGAAAGCAATGTAGGATTTTTCCTTCTCTTTATTCTCAAAGAAGAATTAAAAACAAAAATCCAAGCCACGCAGCCACCCAAAACAAACAAAAATAAAATAGTTTCAAATATAGAAACACTCTCCATGATGAATATGCATGTTGAAGAACTGTCCTGAAGTCTGTGAAAAATCTTACTGAAAGCTGTTTTATCTGGGGCTCAGCAGCTTTTGTTGCTCGGGGCTATTAGAGCACATACACCAAGTTCACCTGAGCATGGGACCAACCCCTCTTGGGCTCTGCTGGGCAGCCCCTTGTAGGGTCATCTGCCAACGGAACCCCAGCTGATGAGCTCGGAGGGAGAGACTAGGTGCTCCCTAGGCGTCAGAGCCTTGTATCCCAGGTTCACTGTGATAAGGACTCTCTGGGGGACCATATACACACTACATAACCTCCATGAGTTTCACATGCTTCATTGGTGAGTCATGCAGGTTAGACTAGAAAATCTCTAGGGTGCCTTCCAGCCCCATCATCCTCTGATTCCAAATTCCTACTGGGGAATCTGGGGAGAAATGTCTCCCGATCTGGGACATTACATTAAAAATGTTTATGATCATTAATGAACTCATCTATCTATCCATCTATCAATTTCTATTTATCTTTAATTTTATAAGTAAAACATGAAAATGGAAAAAAAATAAGAAAACATGGTAAAAACACACATACACCTCACTTGACACAATCCTTTTGATTACCATCTCCATTACCTTCCCTTCTACCCCTTCCCAGAAATAACCACTGTTATTACTCTGCTTGCAGCCTTCCAGAACTTTTCACACCCATTCAGAGGCAGAGAAAATAGGCAGAATTGTTTTAGGGTTTTTTACATAAATCATACCACTTTGTTTCATTCTGCAATTTGCTTTATCACTCAATAATAGGTCTTAAAGATCTCTGCATTATATGCCTCATTCTTTTTTAATAGCTAGGTGTCACTCTATAATATGAGGACTGTTGCTTCTTCATCCATCCCCTCACTGGTGGGTATATAGGTCACTGCATTTTTTCACTAATACAAAAAAATATGGTACAACCAATGCCTGCTGGTGCCTGAGTGAGTGTATTTCTCTAAAATGGATATTAATACATGGAATTGCTGAATTCATTAATTAGTGCTTATTTTAATATGTACTACTAAATTGTTTTAGAAAGTGTCTGGACCAAATGACATACCTATAGGGAATCTATTTTCATGGTGCCATATGGAATTATGGCTAAAAGCACAGGATCTGAAGACAGACCCATGCATTCACCCCTGTACCACCACTGATAGTTCTGGGACCTTGGTCAAGATAATTTCTCTGTAGTTCAGTTTCCACATATGTAAGATAGGAATAAAATATTATCTTCATGACCAGTGGCTTTGAGGATCATTAGCACAGTTGCTGGCACATAGTAACTACTCGATGCTAGCTTTAATCATCATCATTTTTACTAAAGCTTTCCTTTGAGATGCTTCAAGCTTCTTAACCAAATGGGTCAGCCTTCCCACCTCCCAAATCACTCCATGAGTCAGGATTTTTCCAGACCCTGAGGTTAAATGCCTGCTGGGCTCATTTAACTCACACTTCTGATTCCTTCTCTGAAGTGAAGCCAGCAGGGCCCTGACTGACAGGCCGCCAGTGCCTGTTTGTACAACAGTTTTTGCTAATGTAAATAGCTAAATGCAAACTGCAACATCTAAGAACCTTCAGGGGATTTGAGGACATTCTTGAAGAAGGCTGATTTCATTAATATTGCAGAAGTGGAACACCTTGGACACAGGCCACCCTGACCCCACATGCAAGGCCATCCCTAGGGTATGAACAAGGACAAATCATACAGGACCACTCCTCCCCAGTGGTGCTTTTATGCAGGTAAAACCAGGCTTAAATGAACACCAAAGGCAGGTTGGAGGGGAAAAGAAAGGTGAAAGAAAACTATTTGCAACTGTAAAGATGTTTGTAAATAGATGAAAGTCTTGTTTCATCTACTTTACCCTATGTTTTGAAATGGACCTGAATGAGAACCAATTATAGGTGGGTTGGCTTTGGTTAAGTTGCTGAACACCAGCTGGAGAGGTCCCTCCCTTTCATTCATTCATTCATTCATTCATTCTCTCTCTTTCTCTCTCACTCTCTCCCTTGCTGGTTGTATGATAATCCCCTTGCTGTGGAGGGAGGAGGAAGCAAAGTAGAGGATCTGGGTCTTTCTACTTAGGGTCCTGTCTACCCACATAGACGATGCTACTGAATCTAGCTGTACTATCCCTGTTTTCAAGCGAATATAAAATGTGAACATAGTTTTTATTTTTAACGAGTCTTTACAGAAAAATATACTGATGCCCAAACAGTTAAGTTCACACAGAGAGTGTCAAAGCCACAATAAGCCCCAAGTGTCTTGTTTTGCAGCCCAATGCCCTTTCCATACATAAAGACAACTAAAAGCAAATTCACATCCTTATACTGAGGCTCCTAAGGCATGAATTCATTCTTGGACAGTTGCCTTGAACTTTGGTCTTTCATAAAAAGGACTGTGAAGCAGTATGGTGGGTGATTAAAAACAAAGATTGGGACTATCACCAACTTCACTCAATCCCAGAGCCCACACTGTTAACTGCTTTCTGCACTGCCTTTACTAACAGGAACACAATACACCCTTAGCTCAACTCTCTGACCACCTGTCAGTGCCTACTGGTACCCAAAGAATCGCCATGTTGATTGTCAAGGCATCCAAATTTGCCTTGACAATCAAAATTTGTCATATCATATCAAAATTTGATATCATAAGACAATTTGCCTTATGATATCAAAATGACAAAAATGAAATGGATTGAAGGATTTTTTCCAGAGTTATTGAAAGAACATTTAAACTTAAGTCTTTATCTTCTTTTCAGCTTCCCTGTGACAAAAAAGGAGATGATAAGTATATGGATTGTTTCATTATTTATACTTTCAACATACAGCTATTGTCAACTGTGTGCTAGATTGTTTTTGTAAGTTTGATGCCAACTTTGATATTTCTTAATTTTAAGTTGCCTTTGTTTCAGTATGTTTCAATTTAATCTCTTCCTAATTTTTCTATTTATAGAAACATGCTAGTTAAATATTGCTCCATGATGATAAAACACAGATGTAATAGGAAATTTCCACAGAATTCAAAGAGCATGTGCTGGATTTTCAAATGGAAGCTGGCCTGCACATTTTCCTGGAAAGCAGGGTTGGGAGTGTCAAAAGTAAGCATGGGAGTCTTTAGATGAAAATGACTGCCTGTCACTTCCTACATTGTGGGACATTGAGTCACTACATTTAAAGTTTATCTGAGGAGGAACTAGACCAGGCACTGGGGCCACTGAGTGCAAAGCTGTGTGGTACTGGCTTCACTAAAAGCATAAGGAGCACTCATTACAGACAAGAGAAGAGAATCTCAATTGATAACATAATGGATCGTTGTTTAGCATAGACTATGGTTCTCCTCCTCTGAACTTTGACCTTAAAATTAGTATCACATAACTTAGCATTTAGTGAAAAATTGAGCATATATACTCAGTACTCCCTGAATCAAACTCTAGTAGCTTCATATGATTTGGTCTTACCAACCCAATAAGTCTTAAGCCTCTTGAGTGTGTGGATCGCATGTTATTCTAGCCTCAGCCAGGTGTTAGGGTGCTGGGTGTAGGGCAGGTGAGCAATAAAAATATCTGATCACTAAATTGTCTTTCTTGGGAAAAAAAGGAATTCCTTGAGTTGGTTTCTCTTCACTACCCTCTGAAATATAAATTCCATGAATAGATACATTTTTGACTGTCTTGTTCATCACTAGATCCCCAGTTACTAGAAAAGTGAGTGGAACATAGTAAGAACTCAATAAAATATGTGTTGAATGGAAAAATAAATGAATGCATGTGTGGTTTTTCATTACTCCCTGGATGGCAGCAGAAAGGAAATGAGCAGCTGCTCATCTTCCTGTAGTACAGAAAAGCAACAGGAAGTGACCACAGCCACTGCCCCAAGTAGCAGCCCCTTCCAATATCAAGCCTGAAATCAACTGCAAAGTATATAAAAAATGACCCATGTGATCCTCTACTATTTTAATCTACTTTAGAACATTTTAAAACACTCCTTTCAGGCTGCAACACCTAAAAATGAGAAAATGACTTAGAGCAATGGCTCTCAAGAGAGGTCCTTGGAAACGGCAGCATTAGCACCACCGAAAACTTGTTAAAAATCACATTTTCAGGCATTACATCAGAACTATGGAATCAGAAATTTTGGAGGTGGGGCCAGCAATCTATTATTATTATCATTTTGGAAAGAGAAAGAAAGCAGGGGAGAGACAGAGGCAGAGAGAGAGAGAGAGAGAGAGAGAGAGAGAGAGAGAGAATATCTTAAGCAGACTCCAAGCTCAGCATGGAGCCCAACACAGGGCTTAATCCCACCATCCTGGGATCATGACATGAGCCAAAATCAAGAGTTGGATGCTCAAATGACTGAGCCACTCAGGCACTCCAGCAATCTGTATTTTAATAGGCTCTCCAGGTAATTTCAATCATGCTAAAGTTTGAAAAATACTGATCTAGAAGTCCATGGTCCTTGTTTCTGTAGCCTGCCCCTCCAACCCCACACCCTCCACCAGTCCCCACAGAGTGAGGTTCTTTGAGATATTATTCCTTTTTATGACTACCTATATGATCTGGGTTTTCTTCAGCCTCGGACTTTCCAACCAAGTCCAGGTTGCCTGGTCTAGTCTCATTCTCTATGTCCTGAGAGCACATGGTCCAGCTTTTGTCTGTGAGGACAGGATAACACTCATAAAGGGACTCTAGAAAAAAAAGCTTTAGCAAAGTTTATAAGAATTTGGGAGCTAATAGGGACTTTGGAAATCTTAAGTTCTGAATCATTTCTTTTACACATGAGGAAAATGAATCTTAAAGACACTAAATAATTTAGCCAAGACGGAAGACAGTTAAAAGATTAGAACTCAATCTGGTCATGTAGACAAGCTTCTCCCACCAAATGCCCCACATACCCTTATATTTACACTTATGATGTATATTTCTAGAGCACCAAACACCAACAAGAGTACACAGAAGAACGTTTTTATGTCACAATGATTTTCACCAAAACCTTCATCTTCATTCGCATTTCCCACCAAGAAACTTTCAACAAAGTAGAAGGCCACATATGGATGACCAGCCAAAGGACTGGTCTCAAAAAATTAATGACCAACTCAGGAAAAAACATTCGAAACATCTGCAGCTCTGGGGGTCGATCCTGCTGCCTACATGCTTCTGATAACATAAGCTGACAGAGAATGTGAATTCTTGGGGTTGAAAAAGGTGGTTAAAGAGGTCATTTTGAGTACTACAAATTATAGCTTACAAAGCATTTTCCTTATCTCTCACCCACCAAAAAGTCCTTATCTAAGAAGGAGTCATTTTGAGCAAAGATTTTAGTCTTTAGCTGTTAGAGACTAAAAAAAGGGACTCCACAGTACTAGGTAGACACTAGTTCTGGCTAGCCAAAGAAAATCTCAGGCACAATTGAAGTGTTGCAGCTTAAGATCTATCCATAGAAAGGGAAATGCTAACAAGTTTAGACAGGAGAAATTGTTTTCAGAATAAAAAGTTTTGCCAAGGAAAAAAGCATATTTGAGTCAGAGATGAGAATATGCCAGGCAGCTGGGTCCCACAGCATCTCCTCTTGCTGTTTAGTATAAATTAGGAAACTGAAGCTCCTTAGAGGCCATGGGGAATGAAGCTAGGAAGACAGGTCTTAAAAGGGCAATGCTAATGAGCCCACAGATCTGCTAGGGATCCAGAGCCAGGCACAGCCTTTCCCCCTGCTGGCTCACCCCTCTCCTACCCTACCATACCTGTTGGTATTTATTTTTCCAAGGACTGCAAGAGGAGGTCAAGCCCGGCCATTCTGAAAACAGAATGGTTCCAGGAATCTTGCTGAGAAGTCCAAAAATATCTACCATCCCACAGGCAACTTTATCTGCCCAGTATTTTTTAATCAGGTCATCCGACTAGTAACAGTGCCTGGTAATGTTTCTTGCAGCAGTGAACGTAAACTAAACTAATTCAGGATCATGTTGTACATTTTTATTAGTATTCTTACTTCTTATCAATTAGGCTCTATAGGCTCACCAAATATTCTTTCAGATTTCAGGTCTTTGGGCTAATTTACAGGACAGACCTACACTCTGGAGCCTTACTTTTGATTCTCCTATTACATGCAAGTTTCATAATCATGTTGTAAGTGAAAAATGATGTTGTAATGAAATCCTTCTAGGACTTCCAGGAATAAACTATCTTAAATGGGGTCCAACATGAAATCACCTTACACTAAATTCAAGGTTTATAGCAACTTCAAGGTACCAGTGTGAGTGTGTGTGCCCTTGGGAAGCAGGAGACACTCCTTTTGAGTTCTCTCTCCACAAATAACGCCACTGTCTTCTGCAGACTACACCGAAAACCTTGGTATCCCCTTGGGCTGCCTCTTCCCATCGCTTATATCCAACATTTCACCAGGACCTATCATGTGTTTCCTTGAAATATTTCTTTCATTTATACCTTCTTGTCCATTCTATTTGCACTTTAGTCCTGGGTCTCATCAGATAGTGCTTAGATTATTGCATAAATCTCCTAGCTAGCTTCCCAGATTCCAGCCTCTCCCTCCTTCAATATGTCATAAATTCAGCTTCCAATCTGTATAGAAAGGAAAAATCTTTTTGCCAATTTTTCAGGGCAATATCTAACAAGGTTTATATTTTATATTTTAAACAGTATTTCTTATTCTTCATCCAACATACAATAGACATCATTTTTTTAAAAAAAAACCATCATGAAAAATTGTTGTGTTAGGAAAGAATGAGATAATTCAGATGAAATGTCCTTATATATTCAGAAACATTATACCAATGTAAAGAATTAAAGAAAAAGATCTTTCAGAAACACTTGAGAAACATTTGTAACATGCTTATGCATAATTTTATGGTTCACTGCTTATAAAAAATGTCAACAATGAACGCTCCACATATTGGATCAAGATAGTGCTCTGAGAACACACTTCTGCCCTAAATCCCTAAACATGACAGAAAAGAATCTGAAAATCCTGAAAACAAAGAAAAATCACAAAATGATTAGGAATCCCTGAAGAAAACCAACTAGAAAGGAATAGTGGATAAAACCACAGCCTAGAATGCATCTAGAAGGGAACTGCTCTGAGAGTAGAAAATATCAAAGGCACCTGAAGCTCAGAGGCTTCAGGTACAGGGGATTAGGAAATGTTCTTTGGATTCTGCTTTTGGAATAGCCAAAACATGCCATGTTCCTTCTCCAACTTCTGCGTGGCCTAAGCGGAGGCTGCAAAGGTTTTTGCCCCCCAGGCTAATGCATGTGATTCTTGGGTAAGAAAGATGTGGCAGTGACTCTGGTGGCTATTTGATACATAAGGGGGAATACTTGGGCTAATCACAAGGAAAAATTGATGCCACATACCTAGAATACCCCAGGCAAGCATAATCTCAATGAAGTCTTTGATTTCCCTGGGGCTAGTTAGGCTCCCTTTTTTTCTGTGCCCATTGTGTATCTTCTACAGATCTCCCTTCTATCAATTATTATATTGAATCATATTTGATAACAGAAAGAAGCAATAACAAATATAAATTGTTATTTTATGATTAGATTTCAGACTTATGAGAACAGAGTACAATTTGAAATGCTTTTCCTTGGGTTTTTTTAGACTCTATCTAATAGGACAGACATGGTTTATAATCTATTAAAGAAGACAGACATAAAACTTACCCATTGCATAATTATTTGCTTGTAATTGTGACAAGTAAACAGGGAAGAGAGCAAAAATCAAGAGACCAAGTGCAGCTCATCTAATCCCAACACAGAATAGGTTTGCTTAGGCAATCAGGAGGCTAGACTGAGGCATTAGAAGACAGATTAAGTATCTTGATTTGATTCTAACAGCATGGCCCTTGAAAGTTTTCAGTCAGGGGTTGATATAATCTTATTTTCAATTATAAAAGATGACATTGGGTTCTGGGTAGAAAGACAATCAAGAGAAGCAAGAATGAACCCCAGCAGACCAGTTTTAAAAAGCTGTGGTAGTGGGGTACCTGGGTGGCCCAGGTGGTTAAGCATCTGACTTCAGCTCAGGTCATGCTCTCATGGCTTGGTGAGTTTGAGCCCTTTATGGGGCTGTCTGCTGTCAGCACAGAGCCTGTCGGCTCAGAGTCATATTGTTCAGCACTCTCTCCGCCCCTCCCTCACTAGCTCACTCGCTTGCTCTCTCTCTCAAAAAAAAAAGGGGGGGCACCTGGGTGGCTCAGTTGGTTAAGCGTCGGCTTCTGCTCAGGCCATGATCTCGTGGTTCATGGGTTCGAGCCCTGCATCGGGCTCTGTGCTGACAGCTCAGAGCCTGGAGCCTGTCTTCGGATTCCGTGTCTCTCTCTCTGACCCTTCTCTGCTCATACTGTCTCTGTCTCTGTCTCTGTCTCTCTCTCTCTCAAAAATGAATAAAACATTAAAAAAATAACTGTTTAAAAAATTTTTTTAAACATTAAAAAAAAAAAGCTGTGGTGGTATCCAGGTGAAAGGGGTGGTGGCTAGGTACAGAATGATGGTAGTAGAAATAGATAAAGTTGAAAAACAAAGAATTAAAATCAAGACAATTTGTTTATGGAATAGATATAGAGAGTGAATGAGAGAGAATGATCTCCTGGTCTCTCTTTGGTCGCAGTGCCATTCATGGAGGTAAACTACACAAGAAGAAAAAAGAAGACTGAGTTCAGTTTTTTATGTGCTGAAGGTGAGATCCCCATAAAACATCCAAATAGAGAGGTTGAAATAGGAAGTTAGGTGGTTGGATACCCAGGCTTGCAAGTCAGAAAAAAGGTCTGTGTTGAAAGTGTACATTTGGAAATTGTCCTTTTCCAGAAGGTTGAAGACTTGAGCATAGATAATTTTGCTTAGAGAGAATATTAGTAAGAAAAAAATAAAGTCTAGAACCAAACCTTAAGAAACTAACCTCTAAAGTTTGAGGCTAGGAAGATGAGACAATGAGCCTGAGAAATGGTAGCCAGAGAAGTGAGTAACTGTGATGAGAGTGCAGTCCCACTGAATCGAGGGAAAGGGACTTCAAGAAGCAATCACAATTAATGTCAATTGGTGACGAACAGTTGAGTAAGATAAAGACCTTTCCAATGATCTGCTATTCCTATCCAAGATGACTCAAACACACAGCCAACAAGCTGTTGCTAGCTTTCAACTGGAAACTCAGTTGGGACTGTCACTGGAATTCTCAGTTCTTCTCCATAACTACCACTCCATGAGGACTGTTTGGGTTTCCTCACACCATGGCAACCTGCTCCAACAGCAAGTGTTCTAAGATATAGGAAGTCTCTTAGGGTCTGAGCTTAGAAAATGGCACAACATGTCTACTATATTCTATTGGTCAAGAAGTCATATTGTTCACCAAGATTTGATGATCTGGGACATAGAGCACAATTTTTGAAGGAGGATTATCAGATAAATCATGGGAGTTTTAGTCTAACACAGACATCAATATGTGACATGCACAATATATTCATTATAACATGATTTATAAGCAGACAAGTTTGGATATAACCTAAACAATCATCACTGGGATCCTAGTTAAGTAAATTTATTTAAATTTATAAAATAAAATACTCTGTACCCAGCAAAAAAACAATGCAGATACTTTTAATACAACATTATGGAAATATTAGTGTGACATATTGGGTTAAAAAAGCAAGAGTAGAACAGACTGCACAGTGTGTTAGCATTTGTGTAAAAGGCGGAATATAGAATGCATTTGTATTTACTTGTATATGCATAAAACACGTCTAGAACGTGCATTCTCAAAGCATGATACCGCCACCGACGGAGCAAAAATTGGTTCTTGGGTGGGGGGAATCTTAATATTTTTAGATATAAAGCACAGTTACATAGTGCAAAATCAGATATACACTATATCTGCTTATTAAACTTTGGGTGACAGGGAGATAATCAGGAAAAAAATGGCTTCAAAAGCTCCTTTGTGGATTGATGATGAAAAACGTTTGAGAAACATTGATCTAGGATATAAAGAAATGAGTCTAAATGGTTGTCTGAAAGGGTAGACATGGGTCACTGAGGAAAGAAAGCAATGAGAATGAGCATGTTCAAGGTGTATTCTTTCATATTGTATGATATGAGAACCATGGGAAGATGCCATCTACCAAAATTTAAATTAAAAATAAAATTTAAAAGGAGGTAAGGAGGTTATCCATTTCATTTAATCATAAAATATTAATGAATAGGACCTCTCTTAGCAAAAATCACAGTATATATAAATATACTTACACTTCAGAAGTCTAGTCTGGGCAAGTAATTAATAATTTCACTTAGTTAACTTTAATGTTCAAAAGGGAGGCTGGTAAAGTGACACTTTATGTAAAATTTTAAAAGTCAGTTGTGATTATTATATATTCAAGGGAAACAGTTTTGAGGACAGATTAGTATAGGTACCTGCTTCATTGTGAATGGATAGAGAGCATGTTCCCATCCACGAGGTCTGAGGGACCACTAGAGTTTTCTCAATGCTGAAGTGTCCCCTTCTTTTTTTTTAAGATTTTATTTTTAAGTTATCTGTACACCGAACATGGGGCTCAAACTCACAATCCCGAGACCAAGAGTTGCATGCTCCACTGACTGAGCCATCCAGGCAACCCTGAAGTGTTCCCTTCTTCACACTCCAGGATGAAAGAAGCAGCTCTAAGATCTTGAGAGGTCAATGTAATAGAACAATAAAAGCCCTTAGCAACATACAGATTTGGGCGAAAAATTTTTAACATGTACCAATGGACCAATGGCACAATTTACACTACAGAAGAATGTGACCATGGCAAATGTTGGGCCATTTTCCCATTGTTTAGCTTACTCATATGGAAAACTGGCTGAATAAACATGTCCTTCCTGTCATCTCTGCTCCTTAGCACTGAAAATCCACAGTAGGGTTGTAGCTCTTCAACTGCTAATGTCACCAGGGTAGGAGCAACATTAGACTTGACCCTGGTATGTGGATGGCAGCATATAATCCTGGGAGCTAGACCATGTCCTGGTGAGGGAATCAGCCTCACCCAGTATTGTAAGCAGCAGCCCATGACACAGACCACGTGGTGCTATGTTGCCACCAGGACAGACTGAAATAAGAAATTTGGAAGCAGTGAACACTTACAGCTTAGCCTAATACTGGCCTTGCAAAAACAGTGGCTATTTTGTTATCAAAGTTCCTATCTTCCTCCAAAGATCCCAATTGATACTGATGAAGCGAACTTAATTGCATAGAAATTCCACAGAGACTACATGGACACAAAGCACTGATAATACAAAACACACATAGACCATCCATAATTTTCCAGACCCAGGTCATTTTATGCACAGTTCTGATCACAACTGCCTTTTAGAAAAGACTGAATACATGTGGTGTAGCCTAAACCATAAGTTCTGTTCAACAATGCATAAAAGCTAATGCTGAAAAGCACTATGGGGATACATAGCCACTCCTGGCCAACTTTGGATGCACTCCATTGCCTTGAAATATAGAGCTCTCTTGTGGGTTTCTCTATGGACAGTCAGCTAAGAGTTGTTAGAAAGAGAATGGCGGGCTGCCATAACAAAATACCATACATTGGATGGTTTAAACAATAGAAATTTATTTCCTCACAGTTTGGAGCCTGGAAGTCTGAGATGAGAGGGCCAACATGGTCCAGTTCTGGTGAGAGCCCTCTTCCTGGCTTGCAAATTGCTGCCTTCTTGCTGTGTGCTTCCATGGCCTTTATTCAGTGCATTCATGGAGAGGGAGTGAGGAAGGAAGGGAGCAAGAGATCTTCTTCTAGTAGGGCCATTAATCCTAATCCTATTGGATTAGGAACCTAACCTTTATGACCTCTTAAACAATTTTTAAATATTTATTTATTTGTGAGACAGAGAGAGAGGGAGGGAGAGAATGAGAATGAGTGGGGAAAGGCAGGGAGAGAGGGACACAAACTCTGAAGCAGGTTCCAGGCTCTGAGCTGTCAGCACAGAGTGCGATGCAGGGCTCAAACTCATGGACCATGAGATCATGACCTGAGCTGAAGTCGGATGCCCAACTGACTGAGCCACCCAGGTGCACTCCTTTATGCCCTCTTTTAATCTTAATTAACCACCTAAAATCCCTATCTCCAATTACAATCACATTAGAGGTTAAGGTTTCGTTTCGATATGTACGTTTGGGAGAGGAGGGGATTTCACAATTCAGGCCATAGCACCTATAAGCATAGATAAGAAATATTTAATTATTAGCAAGAAGGGGGGCCTGGCTGGCTCAATCAGAAGAGCATGCAACTCTTGATCTTGGGGTTGTAAGTTTGAGCCCCATGGTGGATGTAACGATCACTTAAAATAAACTTATAAATGAACTCAAATATATAGATAAATAAATATCAGCAAGGAAATTTTAGGTTGCATATTAGGGAGGTTAAGAATCACATCAGAAAACTTGAAAGATGGAGACATCTATTCAGAAAACAAAACATGTCACCCTTGTCTGATACTGCATGCCCCTCTATTGGTAAATATACATCTTGGCCCTGTGCCAACGACTTTTTCTTCTCTCAATTGAGGTAAAAATCCCATAACAAAAGTCATCATTTAATCCATGTCTAAGCACATAATTCAGTGACTTCCAGTACTTTCACAAGATTGTGCACCCATCACTACTATCTACTTCTAGAACATTTTTATCACTCAAAAAAGAAACCCTATACCTGTTAAGTGGTTACTTTCCGTTCTCCCTATCCCCAGACCCTGGCACTGGTCTTCTAAAGTTCAGGAAAGAAAGTTATGAAGAAGTTCTAGTTCTTCTCTCCACTGAGGAAAAAAAAAATAATGATGATACTGAAAAACCTACCCATACCACTAACTCAGAGTTTAACATAGAAATTGAGGTTTTGTCTTAATTCATCAAGGAAAGGACAACTTTACAGAAACATGGAGTCCAAGATCATACAGAGGATCTCAGTTTCCACTTTATCTCCAAATGTTATACCAAACAGCTTAAAAAAAGTTATAGATATCATGTCCTCATACACCCTCCTCAACAAAGAAGCGCATTTTATGTTGAAATACATTTAGGAAATTCTAAGTCAAACTGTTAACAGATTTATTTGCCAAGCAAAGAGGATGAATAGAGCATGGTCACGGAGATTTTGGGTTTTGTTCTAATTATCAGTGTAGAACACCAGTTACAACCTGGCGTTTTTTCACAACAAATGGACCAAAATCAGAGATGGATTTTATTTTTTAAAGAAGTCAAACCAGTATATATTACTTGCAAACTTCATACAAAGTGTATAGATTTCTAGCTTCACTTAAAAATACTGGGTAAGTGACAACTCTGGGCTCTTATTGCTATTGGCAACAGTTGTGTAGAGATGAGAGACAGTTGCTGTTTTTAGAAGTATTATGCATATCCAACTTTACCACAGTCCCCATTGAGTTCACTTCTTTCAGGTGTTAGCTCCTTAACGCCTGATGGCACTTGAATTTGCTCCTTCTATTGCAGAACAGCTTCTACAGACAGATTGCGGAGGTACATTCTTTTAACCACGCTTCTAGTACAAAGCCTCTAAAGGGCAGGCAGACGTGAAGTATCATCCAATTTTTACCACAATCTCAAACCTTCCAATACTCAACATGAATGATGGGTACGACCCCTACGGATCTAGTGACTAGATTGGAAAGTACAAAGTTTTTGAGTGGTGGGCCAATGACTAAATCTCACTATGTTGAAAGCTATACAGAGATTTCTGCCTGAGTGGCAAATGGTCATTGCATATTGGTCTCATCATAGGTACACAGAAACTCACTCAGAATCTAAAAAGAAAAATTCTGGGAGCCATGAGGAGGGAAAAATAAGAGCAATAGTAAATAGTTTACAAAAATGAGTCTATTTGCATATGTATGTCTCTCTCATGTAGATACAAACATAGATACTGGTACAGATATATATCTAGGTTTAGTTATAGAACCTACATACTCATACTAGTTAAGGAGAGAGACTTCACCAACATCAGAGGAAGCAAGTGAAGCATAGAGATTCCTCAAAATTGCACATCTGCTCAGTGGAAGGACAATAACTAGAATTTCCTTAAATTCCATTTGTTGACATACTTCTGGAAACTATTCTAAAGTTATTTCAAGTATACATATTTCTGACCACTCCATTTAAATAAAAAAGCAATGACTTTTCCAAAATTATTTTATGTATAAATATACATAATGTATGTATAAATATACATAAAACTGAGCCACCCAAGTGCCCCTGTGAGTGAATTTCTTAATGGAGAAATACATATGTGCAGCTAAGTTGATGCAGGGCAAAAAATAACACGTGAGAATGTCTGTGATTTACTGTAAACTTCTTCAGCATAGAAACTGTGATACTGTGTATATGCCAGTTAATTTAAACCTCAACTATGAGGCAAACTATTGACCTAAAAATGCACCATGCAGGGTGATCAGCTAGTTTGTTCCTAAAGCTCTCCTATCTCCACCAACATTTGAGGCTTTTAGCACGACACTGATAATTAACACATCAAAAATGGATTTTCTTTGGTGAAATTAAAGGCTTAAATAGCATGATGAATTTTTGAAAATGGATTTCATTGGTGAAATTAAAAGGTCTTCATTTTATGTGAATTGGTTGAGATATTACATGAACAAGTATAATTGGTTAAACTGTGTCCCCTAAAAACACATGTTGATGTCTTAACCCCCAGTATCTCAGAAAGTAAACTTTTTTGGAAATAGGATTGCTGCAGATGTAATTAGCTAAAATAAAGTCATACTGAAGTTAGGAGGGCCATTGCCAAAAGTGACTGCTGTCCTTTAAAAGGAAGAGAGGGAACCCTACACAGGAAGTCTGCCATGTGAAGATGGAGGCAGAGAGTGGAGTTACACAGCTATAAACCAAGGAATGCCAAGCATTGAAGGCTACCACCAGAGCAGGCTAAGAAAGATTCTACCCAGAGTCTCACAGATAGCATGGCCCTGTTGACATCTGGATTTTGAACTTCTAGTCTCTAGAACTATGAGAGAGTATATTTCTGTTGATTTCAGATATCCAGTTTGTAGTACTTTATTACTTTGAAACTAATACACGAGATATAAGATTCTGGAGAGGATCATACCCTGCAACCTTAGGGATGGAATCAATATTAGTCAAGGTTCTCCAGAGAAACAAAACTAATAGGATGTGTGTGTGTGTGTGTGTGTGTGTGTGTGTGTGTGTGTCTTTCAATGTGTGTATTACAAATTTTATGATAACGAATTGGCTCATGCAGTTGTGAAGTTTGGCAAGTCCCAAGATTTGCAAGGTGAGTCAGCAAGTTGGAGACCCATGAGAACTCGTAGTGTAGGCTGACAGTCTGAAGGCTACCAGACTCAAAACACAGAAAGAGTCAATGTTTCCATTCTAGTCCAAAGGCAGGAAAAAATTGATGTCTAAATTTGAAAGGCAGTTAAGCACCAAGAATTCTCTCTTAGGGGAGAGTCAACCTTTTTCTTCCATTTAATCCTTCAAATGATTTGATGAGGTCTACCCACATTATGGAGGGAATCTTCTCTACTCAATCTACCAGTTTATGTCAATTTAAATGTTACTCTCGTGTGAAAACACCCTCACAGAAACACTCAGAATAATATCTGACTAACTATCAGGGCACCTTGTGGTCCATTCAAGTTGACACATAAAATTAACTTTCACAGCATTCAAGTTTGATCTCTAAGAAGTCTGGTGTCCCACCATTAGTTTCGGTGGACTGATGGTTACCTGGGTAACATTCTGTAAAGGTAACAGAATCTTTTCTCTAAAATATAGTCATATCTACTTAAGTGAACCTTTTGTACAAGGTGTGGTTGAAGCACCTGAAAAAATATTAGAACTTGCTAAATTATCCATTTATGAACAGTGTTGGCCCAGCATACTAATGAACGATTGTTTAATAAATGTTCATTTTTGTGGCAGAATTTGAGGTAAGACTTATTTTCATTTATATCCTGATAGCAAGTTTTGGGAGAAAGTGGTTAACCCTCACAATTCTCAGACTTCTTCTGTGTCACAGTAACTACCAAAAAGAATGTAAAAATTGTACATGACTACATTCCTGGGAAGGGTTTTAGCTTTTCACAGGCTGAGAAACTGTCTGCATTCCAGCCATTTTCACTTGATTCCAGGGATAAGGCATTCCCAGTTGGTATTTAGGTCATGTTACTCATTTACTTGCAATGTGACCTTGGGCTATTATCCTTTCCAAGCCTTAGTTTGGTCACTTGTAAAATGGGGAAAATAAAAGTACCTACTTCAAGTAGTATTGTGAAAATTAGGTATAATAATTCAGATAACATATTTATTTTAATGCCTGTCACATTTTAAGCACTTATTAAAAGTTGTCATTATTATTATTAATCTTAAATGAGGTTTGACAGGCCAGAAAAATAACTGAAGAGAGACAAGTGAGAATGATGATAAAAGGGACAGAGAGAATAAGAGATGGATTCATTTCCTAGCATCATTGTAACAAACTACCACAAATTTGGTGGCTAAAACACAGATTTATTATCTTATATAGGCCTGAAGTCTATATAGACCACAATCTTTGGAGGAAGTCTTCTGAGAATTACACAGAGCTGAGACTAAGGAGAGAGACACTTCTCCCTCCAAAAATATCCATTTTGAGTGACTTGGGAAATATGGCTTCCTGGTACCTTACAAGCCCATTTTTAGGCCTATCTCAGTGTAGCCTGGCTTCTGGCCACTTGTCACAGAGTAGAGTACCTCAAAGAGTGCTCTCTTCAATACTTTCCACTAAAATGCTTATTTTAAAAGGATGATTAAGGGGCATCTGGGTGGCTCAGTCAGTTAAACACCCAACTGTTGATTTCAGCTTGGGTCATGGTCTCATAGTCATGAGATCAAGCCCCATGGCAGTCGCCATGCTGGGTGTGGAGTCTGCCAAGGTTTTCTTTCTCTCTCTCTCTCTCTCTCTACCTCTGACCCTCTCCCACTCCTGCGTGCTCTCTCCCTCTTTCTCTTGCTCTCAAAAAAAAAAAAAAAAAAAAAGAGGATGATTCAGATGGATTCAGCACACCAGTTCTAAAACAATAATGTTTTTCTACTCTTGAGTTGACTAGACTGTTTGAAATCACATTATTCAAAGAGTTGTACTTGAAATATTGTTAAAATGCCCATACACCCAAAGCAATCTACAGATTTAATGCAATCCCTATCAAAATACCAACAGCGTTTTTCACAGAACTAGAGTAAATAATTCTAAAATTTGTATGGAACCACAGAAGACCCTGAATAGTCAAATCAATCCTGAAAAAGAAGAACAAAAAGGGAAGTATCACAATCCCAGTTTTCAAGATATTCTACAAAGCTGCAGTCATCAAGACAGTATGGTACTGGCACAAAAATAGACACATAAATCAATGGAACAGAATAGAGAGCCCAGAAATAAACCCACAATTATATGATCAATTAATCTATGACAAAAGAGGCAAGAATATACAATGGGGAAAAGATGGTCTCTTCAACAAATGATGCTGGGAAAACTAGACAGCTACATGCAAAAGAATGAAACTGGATCACTTTCTCACACCATACACAAAAATAATCTCAAAATGGATTAAAGACTTTATGAGACCTAAAACCATAAAAATCCTTGCAGAGAGGACAGGCAGTAATCTCTCTGACATTGGCCATAGCAACATTTTTCTAGATATGTCTCTTGAGGCAAGGGAAACAAAAGCAAAAATAAACTATTGAGACTACATCAAAATAAAAAGCTTCTGCATAGCAAAGGAAACAATAAAACTAAAAGACAACTTACAGAATGGGAGAAGATATTTGTAAATGACATATCTGATAAAGAGTTACTATTCAAAATATATAAAAACCTTATAAAACTCAATACCCAAAAAAAACCAATATAATTCATTTTAAAAACAGGGAGAAGATATGAACAAACATTTCTCTAAAGACATCCAAATGGCCGACAGACACATGAAAAGATGTTTGGCATTACTCATCATCAGGGAAATACGAATCAAAACCACAAGGAGGTATCACTTCACATCTGTCAGAGTGGCTAACATCAAAACAAGGAACTCTCATGCACTGTTGGTGGGAATGCAAACTGGTTCAGCCTCTGTGGAAAACAGTATGGAGGTTTCCCAAAAAATTAACAACAGAATTACCCTATGATCCAGTAATTCCATTACTGAGTATTTACCCAAAGAATATGAAAACACTAATTAGAAAAGATATATGTACTCTTCTGTTTTTTACAATAGCCAAATTATGGAAGTAACCCAAGTGTCCATCAATAGATGAATGGATAAAGAAGATATGGTATGTATATAATGGTATATATATATATATATATACATATATATATACACATATATATAAAATATAAAATGGAATATTATTCAGCCATAAAAAAAGAATGAAATCTTGATATTTGCAACAACACTGATGGATCTGGAGGCTGTAATGCTAAGTGAAATAAGTTAGAGAAAAATGTATACCATATGATTTTGCTCATACGTGGAACTTAAGAAACAAAACAAATGGGCAAAGAAAGAAAAGAGACAAACAAAAAACCAGATTCTTAACTATAGAGAACAGAGGGGATGTGGGAGAGGGATAAGTGAAATAGGTGAAGAGATTAAAAGAGTTCACTTATCATGATGAGCACTTAGTAATGTACAGAATTGTTGAATCACTACATTGTACACCTGAAACTGGTATAACACCATATGTTAACTACACTGCAATTAAAGTTTTTTAAAGTTATTTTTAATTAGGAAGGAAGGAGGGAAAGAAGGAAGGAAGGAGATGTACTTTGGACTAGCAACTCTGTTAAATGCAAATACCACAGGTAAAGGGAAACAATTAACCTTTACCAGGCACTCAACTCTTGAACAAGACAATGATTATATTAGAACTTTTTCAGAGTCTATGTTTATAAGGAGAATCATGGAGAATAAGCAAAAGTAAAGGTGAGCAGCACTTTCCTTAACAGTAAAATCTTAAGTACCTAAGACAAGTTTTACCTACTTCAAAATTTTGCCAACGGATAATTTTCCCCTCATTTTGTGACTTTCTTTGCTATAAAAATCCTTAAAATTTTCCCTTCCTAAACGTCCCATTAACTATTCAATTTTAAAGTAATACTTTTCCTAAAAGCATCCTCTAATAATAGGCCTTATAAGACAAATAGAAATAGATAAAAAATGCTTTCGACTAGATTGGGAGCTGTCATTTAAAACAAAAATTGCCCCCATTACATTTTTGCTGAGAGTATCACTTTTCAAAAATGTATCTGAAAAAGAAAATTTAGATAAGCAGGAAAGCCTGTGGATTCCACCACTCAAAATATCCACAATAACTTACCAAATGGCTTTTGGACACCAAGCTCTGCCAGCTAAAATTCCTTAGACTGTAAGTTTACTTCCAGTCTTTTTTCCCCTCAGTGTATCTCCTTATATTATAGATAAAATATTATGATTCAGAAAAAAATCACATTACCATCAGCTCAACTCTGATTATACTTCTGTTTGGAAGAGATAATTTCCACTTGGTTCCTTCTTCTTCCAGGTATACCTTCAATGGCCATTGGAGCTGAGAGTGAGGGCTGGGTACCCATTTATCAACTCTCTTACCCTTGACCAGGAATCCCAAGGCACATCAGAATGGTAAGTGTTTGGTTTCCAATGACATACAATTCCCACACATGGTCCTCGGAGGGGGACTGGTGCTATTGGGCTCTAAGTACCAAACCTGTCTGCTTCCCCCAAGTAAAACAAAAGGAAACACAATCCACCAACATGAAGAAAAACTAATCAATATCATTCTTTCATTTAAAATATACTTCCAGCTATAAAACTTGTGAGGTTAACAAAGCTTATGATAGTAAGGAGTGAAGAACAACAGAGACTCTCCAGTGTGACTGTTCAATATTATCATATTAACCAGATTTCATTATTTATGTATTCATCATATAGTACTTACTATCAGCCAGGCACTGTTCTAAGTGTTTTACAAATATTAACTCAGTTAATCTTTATAAGAAACCCGTGAGGAAGGAAATAATTACTCAATTCATTTTACAGATGAAGAAGCTACCACACAGAAAAGTTAAATACCTTATCCAAAAATCACAAAGCTGGTAAGTGGTAGAACCAGGATACAAACCCAAGAAGTCTGTGGTGTTAACCATTATACTAAGTGATTTTCATTCTCTAATAACAAAATAGTGACATATTTTGTACAACGCAAATTACTGAATTCACCATCTTTTCTCAGAACTTGCTTGTACTACCATATTGCTGATTCTGGTTACTAATATAACCCATTTAACCCTTCTAACCTAAGCCAGATACCCTCTTAATTACCTAAACCTAATCTGATACTATCATCTATCAATTCTGTTATTTATTTATTTGTTTGTTTGTTTATTCATTCATTCATTTATTTATTTTATTTTGAGAGGGCATGAGTGGGGGGAGGGCAGAAAGAGAGGGAGGGAGAGAGAATCCCAAGCAGGCTCCAAACTGTTAGCACAGAGCCTGATGATGGGTTTGAATTCACGAACTGTAGATTATGACCTGAGCAGAAATCAAGAGGTTAACTGACTAAGCTTAACCAACTGAGCCATCCATGTGCCTCTATCAATTCTGTTTTTTACAGATCTCTCAGTCTGTCCTTTTTTCTCTGTTGCCTCTGCCATAGTCTTGTCAGCTCTCCCTGGAGCCCTGAGGAGGCTTCATGGCCACACTGCCATGTCTTCCACATCTCAGCCTTTCTCTCTAATCATTGTACAACAAAACCCAATGGTGCCGCTCTGGCTCATAGGAACCCTCTCACGACTTCCGATCCTTTGAACCAGTAACTCTAAGTGTTTCTCTGTGACCCACAAACATATTAGTCATTTGAAAGACCTTTTAAAATTGAGGATTTGTAGCTGCTGCCCCAGCCCTATTGAGTCAGAATTTCTGGAGATGGGGCCCAGGAGTGTGAATTTTAATAAACTCTTCAGAAGACTTTTATATGCACTGAAGTTAGAGATCTACCACATTAATTCAGGGTAAAAAAGTCTCCTATGACTGAGTCCTTGACCATTCTCCCCTCTCTTCCGTTGTCCCACTCACTGTGCTCTCCAGCAGTCCACAGCTGTGTGGCAGCTCTACTATGCCTTTGTGTGGTCTCTGCACACAGCTGCCTGTCTGCTCTGTCTTGTGAGCTCTGGCCGTCTTCTGAAGCATGTCTCCTGCATCACCTCCTCTGTGAGGTCTTCCTTGAATACACCCTATTAGGCAAGTTAATCATTTCTTCCTTTCTCTGTTCACCTCAGCACACCTTCCAGATGGCACTGTAGCTGTTTGTTTACCTGTCTGCCTCTCCTGGTGCACTGTGAACTCCTTGGGGACAAAACCTGTCTTTTTCAGATTTTACCTCCACTTCTCCCAGAGAGCCTGGAACACAGAGATACTGACCAACCTTTGCTGAATGAATACTCTAGAGTTTACAAAGCTCCATGAAACAGTGAACTCCACATCAAGACAAAAGCAGCAGGAGTGGGTATCTTTAGAGGTGACATTTGTGTCGAGAAATGAAGCATCCTCACAGACCACATTCAGGTCATCCTTTTCCTGTCTAAAGCCAAAAGAGGCCTATAAAACCTTCCCTACTCTCGCACTCAGGGTCCATGAAGGTGAAATTCTTGGCAAAGTTGTGTTTATCATAGTTTTTTTTTTGTGCAGTAGAAATTTTAGAGAAAATTAAAATAATGTTAGAAATATAAGTCTGTGCAGTTAGCATAGAAAGCCTGCTCTTTGGAAACACACTTGGAGCCACTGAAGGCAGGGAGGCTGGAAGTTTTGTATTTGAATTAGGCTGTATTTGTTTTTTTTTTTTTTTTTAA
>CM053572.1:80255795-80409025 GCA_028646485.1 Cryptoprocta ferox
ATTTATTATTGATACAGAGAGAAACAGAGTATGAGTGGGGGAGGGGCAGAGAGAGAAAGGGAGACACAGAATCTAAGGCAGGCTCCAGGCTCTGAGCTGTCTGCACAGAGCCCGATGTGGGGCTCGAACCCACAAACCGTGAGATCATGACCTGAGCCGAAGTCAGACGCTTAACCGACTGAACCGCCCAGGCGCCCCTGAATTAGGCTGTATTTGTAAATGCACGACAGAAACTAACTGGAACTAGTACAGTGAAAAGAAAAATCTTATTTGTAATGATACCAGAGAATTTGACAAAACTCAGGCTTAAGAATGCAGAGGGACTGACGATGAGGGATAATTGGAACCAGGGACCTGAACACTGTTGGGAATCTCCCCACTTCTCAGCTTGGCTCCATTCATCACTCATGCTACACATGATGGAAAGCATGGCTGATAGAACTCCTGAGTTTTAAATCTCATAGTTGTAGACACTAAAGAGATACTGAATAAATCTCAGAAAAGATTTATGGTCTCAAGACCAAGTTGAGTCAATGACCAAGCTCCCCCTGGACAATCCAGTGTGACCAGGGGCACAAGCAGAGCTACACTGGAATATGGTGGCCTAGCTATGGCTATGTGAAAGGGATAGAGAAGTGGAGTGTTGTCCTTTAGGTGTCCACCACAGGGAGTAACTTCATTGATATCGGAAGTAAAGAGGATAGTTTAAATTATGGGTATCTCTGGTTGGAGATAGGGAATGGGGACAACTGAACAAGAAGACCCAGGCTAAGACTTAGCCAGAGACCATGCCAAAATCTCCCCTGGTAAAGGCAACAGTAATTGACTATTAAGCCCAAGGTTATCTGTATATTATTTATCATTTGCTGCTATGCCTGCTAAAGTTAAATATTAATATGCTAAATAAGAAGTTTATTTTATAGTTTTAAGTTTTAGCTAATCTTTGTAAAGACCTAGGTAAAGAAACCTTTTAGAAGAGAGCAAACAGATGCAGAAATCAGTAAGAGACTTAGAATCCCACAGGCTTCCCACTTGAGTGCCTCTATTATGTACAGGCTCTGTGACTGTGGAGAAGGCTCTGACTGTCTCTGAGCCTTAGATACTCCATATGTTCCTCTTGATCATGCCACCTTGTTCATGTGTTTTATGTTATTTGGCCTAAGCTGTAATTACTCATTCAGCAAATATCCTTGATCCCTCAGGACTATGTGCCAGACACTGTTCTAGTAACCTTGGATACAACATTGAAGAAAATAAATCTCTCTGCTCTATGGAGCTTACGTTCTAGAGGAGAAAATGGTTAACACACAAAATAAATACATGAAGTTATAATATGTTGAAAAGTAAGCAATAATAAGGATGAATTGAAAGCACAGAATGGACCAGTATTAGAAAATATTTGTCTGTATACTGGAAAGCAAGTAACATGTCTGTCTGTTCCCTCTATATAGCCAGTGGCTAGTCCAGTGTGTTAGATGCTAAACGAGTATTTGTTGGAGTTGTGAAGAACAAAGAGAATAACATGAAAGCAGCTAATTCCAATGTACTAGCAAATACTTATATTAGTCTTCCTAGGCTACCATAACAAAATACTGTAGACTAAGTGGCTTGCAGATGGCCACCTTCTTGCTGTGCCCTCACATGATCAGGCCTCTGTCTATGCATGTTCCTGGTGTATCATGTGCCCAAATTTCCTCTTCTTATAAGGATACCAGTCATCTTGGATTGGGGCCCACTCTAAAGACCTCATTTTAACTTAATCAACTCTAAAAACTTTATTTCTAACTATAGTCACATTTTGAGGTGCTGGATTTGCAACTTCAACATATGAATTGGGGAGATGGGCACTGTGGACACAATTCAACCCCTAACACCAGGAACGCAAAACTTTTAGACCTTTAGTTACATTATTTTATTTGGTCTTCACAGCAGCTTTTAACATAGCAAGGAGACTTATATGGCCATTATCTCCAGTACACAGATAAGACAATTGTGGGTAACAGAATCATGACTCCAAATCAAGTGCTCAGTCCCCAAGATCACAATACCTACAAACTGTCACTCCCACTCATCCCATGAGATATACTTAGGAGCTGCAGAAGTCCAATTTGGGAAAGCAGAGGAGGACTGCAGGGGACAACCACCTTGAACAATGTGGAATAGTTACCTGTACTTTGGACAACTTAATGGGTATAAAGAATGGGAAAAGGGAGGTTAAGTGCCTTGAAATGTAGCTGAATATCTTGTCATCTGAGGTTTGCTTGGGTATTTTTCACTGGATCTGTTCAAATCCAACCAAAGACGTCCCTGACAGGGTACACCCAGAAAACTCTAATTTTAAAAAGCACTGACATGACCATGGGCATTGCTCTTGAGATGTAGGCAGATCTGATAGCAATGCATTCAACTTTTTGTAAAGTCCTGCTCTAGTTTTTTTTTTTTCCAAGTACAAACTGGATTTAACCCTTTCACAGCCACCTAGTTGACTGGTCCAGGGAACACAATTCTGAGTACTTCATGGCAGTAGTCCCAGAGGTGTCTTGTTAGAGCAATCACAAACCCATCTGAAATCAAAGGGAAGTCCTGTCAAATGAACTACTGAAATGGTTTTACTTTGCAGGACTTAACATGGCATGGTTTGTTGTAGTACTGAAGAAAAATGGTAACCTTGGAATAGAATCCCTATGCCTATTGGTGAGGGTCAGCTAAGACAACAGGCCTTTGGTTCCAGAAATATTGTCATGCTTTTGGGTGAAAGTCAGTCTACCGCCCTCTAAATTATGAAACAATGATGATTGCCAATGCCTCCCTTTAAGTTAGATGCAATTGGAAATTTTAGTCTATGTCCTACTTCTTAGGTAATGCATTTCAATGACAAGTTTATGGCCAACTGCACACAGCTTAACATCAACAGGAATGTCTTTTCCACCCCCTCTCCTAGTCCTTCTCCTTGTATCACACTCCGTCTATAATGCATTGGAAAAAAGATTGGTTGACCTCCAGTGCAAATGTTAGACTGAGCACACACATTTGCCTCCAGTCCTTCTCAAGATTCCACTGAAATAAAGATTTAGGAGTACAAAATGAATAAATGTGTAACAGCAAAGAGAAGAAGAGTAGGGTGGCACTTATCAGTGAAATAATGGATTTTAGTAAATATATCAAAGACAGAAAATGGAAAAATATGCATAGCCTATGACACAGCAATTGCACTCCTGGGATACTGTCAGATTCCTTCTCACGTAGGTCTGATAGATACATGTATATGAATAGTCTTTGTACATGTACATAGTGGTTATTATGTTAGTGGGGAGCTAGAAGAAACTTAGGGAAATGGATAATTAAGGAGGAGCGAATGCATTCTATGATACACTGAGTAGCAACAGAAAAGTGATAAAATAAGTGAAAATTTAGTGAAAAAAGTAGAGACAGAATGAAAAAGCACAAGATCACTTATATAAATGAAAGACTGTAAAACACTATGGTGCATATTATAAAAATTACATACTGTATATTTAAAGTATATATCAATACATCACTGTGGGTTCCAATAGGGGAGAGGCAGGTGGAAAGAAATGGGGATGGGGATTAAGGAAGAAGAAAAACAAATATAATAACAGAGGGTACTCATTTAAATTACTAATAACAATGTGCTCTGCACATGGTACCTGGGGTCCTATTGCAAAATATATTGAATAGAGTGGATTGATGAAAAAGGGAGGGGGAAGCCACATTTCAGAATGTACTAGAAGGGAACTAATCTGTACACTCTAACATGAAGAGGATCCTGCACCATTTACACTGAGAAGTTCCTTGAAAGTTGCACTCTAAATGTTTATTATAAGCAAATCTAAACAATTTTATTTTTCACCATGGTGAATACGTTACTTAGATTAAAAAATAAAAATTAAGGGGTGCCTGGGTGGCCTAATTGGTTAGGCCATGACTTCGGCTCAGGTCATGATCTTACGGCTCGTGGGTTCGAACCCCATGTTGGGCTCTGTGCTAGTAGCTCAGAGCCTAGAGTCTGCTTCAGATTCTGTGTCTCCCTCTCTCTCTGCCCCTCCCCCACTCACACTCTATCTCTCTGTGTCTCTCAAGAAAATGAATAAATGTTAAAAAAATAAATAAAAATTAAAAATTAAATAAGAGGGTTATGACACATTGAAAAAAATTCAACTTCCTCACTTTTTTGCTAACACAAACAGAATTCCTGAAGGAAATGTAGGTCAAGACTTTAACATGCAGAGTGCCTACAATCTTACTTATTCAAAAACTTGATTTCTTCTTTGTGTGTATGAAGAAAAACACTCAGAAGACTGACTTGAAGCTCTGGAGAGTGGCTGCCCCAGGGCAACCATCCAGACACTGGTTTGGGTTTCTGTCAACCCTATGAGGACTTGAGTTTCTTCGGATGTGAAGGTTAGTGAATCTTTTAATAATAAAAGTCAAGCCCATCTTCTACTAAGTGAAAGGAAAATACTGATGAACTGAACCAAGCATTAAGTTAGAGAAAATCTAGAACTCCAGTGGAAAAACAACTTTATTTATTCTCCATGTTTGCCACAGACATAGCAGCAGCAAGTCTCATGATCTGACCCAGCAAGTCCAGCTCAGTCAGAGGGTTTGCTTTGTTATATGGCAGTTGCAGTCAGAGCTTCCTGTCTAGGTGAAGAGATCATCCAAATCCCAGGAAAACAAAACACAGGCTAAAAAGCCCAGCAGCTGCAAATAATTTCTGTCCAGTCATCAAAATGGCTCTTTGCTTTTGCTGTGATTACCATATAAGAGTTCAGAACTAAATAGGGAAATAACACAAAAACATGAGCTCGGGCGAGACTCAGACAGTTGGGAGATTGTGTACACTGCAAGTTGAGTAAAGAAAAGAATTAAGGCTTTTAAGAAGCAGTACAGGTGTTTCACTGATCAAAGACAAAATGGATAAGCTCTTTGAACACTTTCTCCTTTATAGGTTATCACTGGGCACTATCTCAGGGGACAGTCAAGTATCATTTAAAAATATTTCTAGTGAAACTTTATTCCTTATTTCCAAAGCAAAAACTTACAAGGAAACTATTCAGTCATTTTAGAGCATGAAAATGGAAAATTAAGGGGCTGCCTGGGTGACCTTAACTGGATAAGTGTCTGACATCATCTCAGATTGTGATCTTGTGGCTGGGCTCGGGGCTCAGGTTGTGAGTTCAAGCCCCCCATCAGGTTCTCTGCTGTCAGGGCGGAGCCTGCTTCAGATCCTCTGTTTCCATCTTTCTCTGCACCTCCCCTGCTCACACTTTATCTCTCTCAAAAATAAACATTAAAAAATAATAAAATGGAAAATTAAGACCACATGAAATGGTGTGTGAAAATACATCTATCTTAAGCGTTAAATTTGAATAGCTGATTTACCATTTAATTTTGGGAGTGTCCAAGCATTCACAATTCTTTTTACAATCTTATAATTATCATGAGACACAAAAGGGTAAGAGCAGAATTTTTACAAGGAGGTCTAAAAAAATACAGTAACTACAGTTTTTGTAAATAATAGAATAATAAATTTTTGAAATAAAAACTCTTGGCTTATCTTACTTCAAGGATAGCATATTGAATATAATCAATATAAATAGCTATGTTTATGATGAACGATTTTATTGTTTCAAGAGAAGTGGATATTTCTGGGATTAAGGCTTAAAATCAATTCACGTTTTCTGTCAGCACACCTTGTGGGATTTTTTTTTCTTTTCTTTGTTTCATTTTGCTTTGGTTTTTTTGATTCATTTGTTTGAGGTCCTGCTGGAGCAAAATTAAATATGGTGAAATTTGGGAGTTCAGTTGTGGTTTTCCTTGAAATTTGATCTGTTAGAGTCAAAACAAATGGAAAACCAAGTTTTTCAAAAGCAAAATTACTTTTAAAAAAATGTATATTTATTTATTTTTGAGAGAGAGAGAGAGAGAAAGAACACAAGCAAGGGAGGGGCAGACACACACACACACACACACACACACACACACAGCATCCAAAACAAGCTCCAGGTTCTGACCTATCAACGAAGAGCCCAATGAGAGGCTCGAACTCTCGAACCATGAGATCATACCTGGGCCAAAGTCAGAACTTTACCCGACTGAGCCACCCAGGTGCCCCAAAAGTACTTTTGTATTTAAACCTGGTTCCCTAATTTCAAAGACAAACTAACCTACTGATTCAAAGCAACTCAAATGTTGGCCCAGCTCTTTACTGTACTGATGATCCAGGCTGTGTGAATGTCTTTTATTTTCAAGCACTGAGATTTTAATTGTTGATGGACAACAGCAGACACCCCTGTGGGTATGTGTCTTAAAGTTATGACAAGAGTGGAGTTATCTCAAGGTCAGGATGGGGAGGCTGTTCACATGAAGTTAGGAGTCATCAGAATATTACCATCAGGGTAAATGGAAATCAGATCTTCTGCAACAGCAATGTAAGATGTTTAATCACCAGGAAAGTTATAACTCAAGTTAAGCACAGGATGCTTAGGCAAACAATCTTGGTGAACAGCTCTTAGAATATCATCCAAATGGAAGGCTCAGGGGAATGGCTTTAGTTATCATGCCTTTTGAAGCTGCTTTATGCTGCTGATGCTGGGGATGTTGACAAAGCGGTCATTTTAATTCAGAGACAATCTGATGGGGACTAAAAATAAATCAATATACTTTTGACGGTTTTTATTACCCAATGATGTGTGAAACTGATATGCTTATCTTATCCTAAAATTTAACTACGCTGGGGATTGAGCAGAGCTTAGGAATTGGCAATAGTGAAAAATAAGCGAGGCTTGAGGAGGAGGACTGAGTCTGAAAGGGACAGATAGACACAGCAAATATCAAGGCACTGCTCTCCATGATGGGGCAGAGAGAAACACCCTTCTATCATGTAACTTACACTCTAGGTCAGAGTGGTTGAGAAGAAACAAAAAATAATAAGGTAGTATCAGATACCTTCAGTGTTATGAAAAACAAAATTCAACAGATAATATGATAGAGAACCCCTAGGGAATATTCATTTGCCAGGCAGACCAAGAAGGCAATGGAGCATAATAAGTGAGAGAGAGAGAGAGAGAGAGAGAGAGAGAAAGAGAAAGAGAGAGAGAACGAATGGATGAGGCCATCAGGGATAAGAGTGATATCAGGGTGGCTCAACCTGGGCATTATTGACATTTAAGGCCGGATGATTCTGTGTTACCGGGGGCTGTTGAGTCCTGCAGGGTGTTTAGCATTGTTCTTGGTCTCCCCCTAATCCCAGTAACAATTGTGACAATCCAAAATGTCTCCAGATTTTGCCAAATATCCCTTAGGACATTTGAAATCCTCCAGCTGAGAACTACTGGCTCATGTAAGGCCTTAGAAGCACGAGTAATAGACAAAATATAGAACACCTCATGTGGCATGAACACCAGCCAATCAGGATGGGCACTGTCTGTAAATAATCCATATGGCGGGGCGCCTGGGTGGCTCAGCTGGTTAAGAGTCCGACTTCAGCTCAGGTCATGATCTCACGATTCATGGGTTCAAGCCCTGCATCGGGCTCTGTGCTGACAGCTCAGAGCCCGGAGCCTGCTTTGGATTCTGTCTCCCTCTCTCTCTGCCCCTCCCCTGCTCACACTCTGTCTCTCTCAGTCTCTCAAAAATAAACATTAAAAAAACATTAAAAATTAAAAAAAGAATAATCCATATGGCTGTACCAGTGTATCCTGGATGAGTATCAACCCTGCTATAGCTCATGGTAAGTTCTTTGGATCTTATCATAATTGTGACTGGAAGCTATCATAGTATTTTAAGAAAGAGAGCAACATTTTTGTTTTCTTTTTATGTTTTCAAAAAGACCACCTTCACTGCTAAGCAGAGACTGGATTTCAGAGCAAGGCAGCATGAGACGAAGCAGGGAGACTAGTGGGTGGCTGTTGAAAAAGTCTGTGTGCGAGACACTGGGGGAGTTACAGCAGTGGAGATAAACTGAAGTGATCACAACACATTCTAGAGATGGAGAGCAACCAAAGAATCAAGGATTGTAACTAGATTTTGGCTTAACAACTGAGTAAATGGTGGTCATTTACTAAGATGGAGAAGACTAGGAGAAGAACAGATTTTTGAGGGAAAAAATCAAGGATTTTATTTTAGGTATGTTAAGTTTCAGATGCCTCTGGAACATCCAAATGAAGTTGTGTAACAGGTATCAGTGCCATTTGGATACCTGAGTCTACAAAGTTTGTGTAAATTTGATCATCAACAAGCATATACAAATATAGTAACAACAAATATCCATAAGTCTATGCATGAATTTAGGTAATCAACACAAAAAAGGCCACCAACCACTTAAACCAGAGTATCTGCTCATTTTCTGAGGAATAACTTACAATTTCATGTCCTGCCTCCCCTAGCTTCTGATTTCCCCATTACATTTGACTAATATTAGCCTCTCTTAACATCAATTAACAAATAGACTGACCTTTGTACTTTGATTTCTACCAAAAAATCTTGAGCAAATACCCCTGTGTACTTTTCAAAGTTTTCCTGATAATGCAAAATTCAATGCAAATCTATTAGACACTGGGGTGGGCCAAGGACAGGGATAGGAACTCACAGAAGATGTTTGGGTCACAATATAATTCCTTATTCTTACTCCCAGAGAGTTCAGGAACCCCCAATTAAATATCATCTATTCTTTCAGTATTCAGTACATTTTATCATCATACATGTCATTTAGTATTATTGAATTCTTTAATATGTTATTGGTTTTGAAGGACAGGTTCAAACCTGGCTCTAACAGAGGTCAGCATACACCACTATTAATAATAAATGGAATCTTACATTCCAATGACACATTGATTTTTCAGAGCACTTCTTGTGCTGCTGAAATTTTATTTTCACCACAATTTGTGACATGGGAAAGGCAGATATTTGTGTATCTATACAAACAATAGGAAACTGTTGTCCAACAATAAGGAAACTGTTGTCCAACTAGAGTCAATGATCTACCCATGGTCCTATGTTGATAAATATTAAAAACATAATTGGAACATAAGTGTTTTGACAACTAATCCAGTACTGAAAATAACTACTCGGCCAGTGAATTCTACAATCTAACTCACACTACATGACACCAAAAATGAACTCTTGCTTAACTTTTTCCTGAAGAGAATCTGAGCTGGTTCTCAATCCAGGCATATTTTCCTATGTTTCTTCTCTGTAATCTAATTTTCCCATGCTTGACAAAAATTAATGTGGCTGCCTTCTGTGTTAAACATGCTGTTTTTCCTTATGCTTTCTTGGCTCATCTCTGTCCTAGCTGATATCTTCCTGAGACTTCTTTGTTGGCATCCTAACTTTTCTATGATTACTTCAGTCCTATTATGACTCAGACAGTGGAAGAGACTATGAAACTTGAGTTATATTCTCTTTTTCCATGCTTAGTGGGTTTACTCTAACTTTTGTTCTCTATTATTAATAAACTCCCTTTTCCTAACCTGAATTTTTTATTCTGCACCAACAAAAACATTTTTTTTACTGATTTCAAGTAGCAAATACAAGTACAATGAAGAAAATTAAATTACCCACACTCCCACTAATCAAAAAATCAGTGAAATATGATTGCTTTATTACTTCTGTTGTTTCTTGAATTAAATGCTTAATTAACAATTTTAAATTCTTTCCTGTTAATGTGAGGAGATTCAAGTCTATGAATTTTACTCCAAGCACAACTTTGGCTGCATTCTGTAATCTTGGGAGAGAAAGGATGAACATGAATTTAGAGAGGCAACATGACAGTTCATGTAGGGCCTTGTCAGCCATTGTGAAAACTTAGCCTTTTACCGGAGTAAAAGAGAGGGTACGGGAGAATTTCAGGCAGAGTAGTGGCATCATTTAACTTAAAGGATCAATTAAAGTACAAAGTTAAAATGACACAGATGTCCAAAGAGTCTAAGAAAATTAATAAGGAATTTAGCCCTCTTGTCTGTAGGTAATTTCATCGAAATATGTTTTATTCTCTTTAATTGCAATAACCACAGTCTAATAAACTTTTAAGTAAATATTAATTATTATCCTGTGATCCTAAAGGTTTAAATTCATAATATCTAGACTACTGAATCTTATGTAACAAGTTCTCAATAAATACCTGTTAGATTAAAAAAAGAAGAAAGTAAGGGAAGGAGAGAGCCGAAGGGAGTGAGAAGAAGAGGGGAGGAGGAGAGGGAGGGGACAGTAAAATCACTTTGCATATCTACTTCTACAATTAGGGAAATACTTATACTGCTTAGGGAAAAAATTAGGGTAGCACATCTAATAATCTTTTTTTAACTTTTTAAATTTATTTAAATTCAAGTTAGTTAACATGTAGTGTAGGATTGGTTTCAGGAATAGAACCCAGTGATTCATCACTCACATATAACACCCAGTGCTCATCCCAACAAATGCCCTCCTTAATGCCCATCACTCATTTAGTCCATTACCCCACGCACCTCCCCAGTAATCTCATAATATTTAGGAAATATGTAATATGAGCCTATAGTTCAAAAGCAAAGAACTGAGAAATCATATATTTTAAAACTGCTCTTAAAATCTTACTGAGGTTGTGTCTGTTTTTACCTGTAAAATATTTGTTTGCCCTACCTTTCTCAGTAATATCCATTTTTTTTTAAGTTATATTCCTAGCTCCCACCCCTCCACATACACAGAGAGAAAGATGGATTCTTGTGAAAAACTGAGATGGTGCAAGAAGATGAACATAGAGCTGAGTTTCTTCCCTGATTAAGAGCAGAACAACAAATAAAGTGCTAATTTGCACATTTGGGCTTGGTTTTATTAGTATTTTAAACATTGGCTTTTATATTGAAGATTGTTTAAAGGATTATATATTAAAGAGTTATTTTATTCATTTACAAAATGAAATATGACCAGCTTCTCTATCACTGAATTGAGCAGCTTGCTATATCATTGGATAATCAACTATGTGCTAAATTTGCTTTTCCCATGTGAAGCCACTTCCGGCCCAAGTGGCTTCTAAGTCTTTATGATCTAACAGCACCAAAAAGAGAACAGAGATACTTGAACAGAGGTTACAGCAAAGAAGTGTATTTTTTGCAAATCCCCATTATCCTTTCATATGGCTGACACATCAGACGTATCCCATCTAAATGTCATTTTCATTTTCTGATACAAATTCCACCCAGAGCCTCAATACCAAGCTGTGTTCTCTTAGCTTTTCCAATCAAGGATAGATAACAGATCTAGCAATAACAATTCATCTGACAGTTCTGTGATGAACATGTGAGCTACAATTGGATACAGATTGCTCTGCCATCACTGCATTATCATCCCTGCAATTCTAACCATAAAATCCTCCTTTCGTGGATTAGGTAGGCAGTTAGGATTTAAATGTCTGGGCCAGAGCTTTATTTGTGATTTCCTTCTTTCCACATCTAAGACTGACTTGATTAGTAAGTCTCAGGCAGGCACAATATAATTTACTGTTATCATATAATGCACATTTACAAGAGAATACAAATTACTGAATTTTTTGTAGACTAATGTTATATTTCCATTTCCTTAAATTCAATTATCCTCAGCTAGCCAAATTTATCCTGATTATACCCTGGTAAAACCATCTGCCTTCTGATTGTCCATATATCTCCCTGAATTTTCACTCTGGGTACCAAAGAAAGATAACATTCATTTTAGTCTCTGACATGGAAGCATTTTAAATTTTTATAAATATAGATTAAATAAAGGACTTGTCACTTCTCTATAAGGGTAAGTTAAATCATCTTCTTTTTTCTGTAATGAGAGTTCTCACAGGGAATATCAGAGACACTCAATGTGTGGGAATTAATTGGTTGCTGTCTTTATTATGAGGGAATGGTAGCAGGATATCCTCACAACCAAAAAGATATTAAAAGAAATGAACAACTCAGAAGGACCCACATACTTATCAGAATTGGCTTACTCCATGAGAAGAAGCTTACTGTAAATTATAAATTGTATCTACAGGATGCCTGAGTGGCTCAGTTGGTTAAGCAACTGACTCTTAATTTCGGCTCAGGTCATGATCTCAGGGTCTCTAGAGCAAGCCCCTTATCAGCCTCCACACTGAGCTTGGAGCCTGCTTAAGATCCCCCCCCCCCCCCCCGTGTCTCTCTCTCTGCCCTTCCCCCACTCACCCTCTCTCTCTAAAAAAGAAAAACAATTTTTTAAAAATTCTATCTAAGATAAGATTCAAACAATGTGATTGGTGCTAAGGATAAAAATGCTTGCCAAGTATGGGTTTGGGCATGGTGCTGTTAGTCACTATCATAACCCTGAGCTGTGGAGCCGAGAACTTGGCCTTAAACTATAAGACACTCAAGGTGTTCCCAGGAGATAAGCCCTCTGATGCCATTGGAGTAACTTCCCCAAAAGAAAACCCCATGAGAAGGGACTTGTCTGTCTTGTTCACTGCCAGAATGCATCAGTATGCCTGGCTTTTTAAAACACAAGTTTCCAAATATTAAATTATTATTTCTGACTAGTCCATGTATACATACTGGTGTGTATTCCTCCAATGGTCTCCTGTCACCTCAGTCCCTTCTTGGTCTGGGATACTTCAGGGGGAGCATCACCTGGCAGAGAGAAGCACCTCTACCATCCCTAGTGGTAGTTCTGATTAGTATTCAAGAGATACTGGCTGCAAAGTATTCTAGAAATCACCCCTTCACCCACTCTTCTGGATATCTCCAGTGCAGAGCAGTGTCTGCCACATGGCAGCTGCTCCACACATTTTTCTGAGTAAATTGATGGACAAATGACCTATTTACTTTCCTTATTTTATATTTTTTACTTATACATTTTCCCAGGAACGTTACCTATTGTTAGTTCAATCCAATAAATACCAAATATCTGCATTGGTATCTAACACATTTCCAATGCCATTCATCAAGACAAATCCCGACCAAGTATCTCCTATGTGGCAGAAATCCTTCTGGGCCCTGAAGGGACCCTCCAGGAGCCTGAGTGAGCTGGAGATGCGTTTGCACATTTCCCCAAAAGCACAAATCCCATAAATAATTCACAAATAGGAACGAAAAAGAAATGCCAAAGAGATTAAATGACTCATAAGTGTGCTACTATTCTTCAGGCTTAACATGGCTTCTCTTTGGCTTTGGTCATAGCGTCTGAAAGTTATTTTTATGACCAGCTAAAGACATAAAAATAGGCACAACCATATTAGAGGTTGCATCAGCTTGAGGAGACCTCTAGACAGACATGTAAAATCCAAACCCCAAATAACTTATACTCATTGCCTACTAGGTGCCAAGCCCTGTACTGAGACATATATACACAGCCTTTCATTTAGTATCCAGAACCATTCCATGAGCAAATTCTAGTCTTTATCCCATTTTACAGATGGTATAATTAAGTTGTGAAGAGGCCAAATAACTGTCCAAAGGTACACAGCTGATAAGTGGCAAGAACAAATGTCATCTCCAGTCTTTTTGCCTCTATATCAGGTGGTAAGCACTGTATACACTGTATATACCTACCTTATACACGTGTTTATCTAGTATGCTTAACTTCTCTAAAATTACAAATTTTATGTTAGAAAATCCAATATTTAAACTAAAACAGTCTTTGCACTTTTTGTACACTTTTTCTTCCCATTTCATGAGTTGGTATAAGTTGGTATGACACTAGTCAGCTTTATCCTTCCTCTCTTCATTTATTATACTCTTCTCTCTGGCTCTCTCATTCAGTCTGGTGTGACTCCCACAAGTGGCTAAACCCAATATGGGCTAGGGTCTGCCTGGCCATGTTTCAAACGAACATGATTTACCTGTTAAAACTTTTTACTTTATCCACTCAGCACATTGCCCTGTTCTCCTGATGCCCTTGACTACTAGTCTGTTGTCTACCTACTGTGTCCACTTACTGACCTTACCATTGGAGCTTGAGTCATAATCTAGTCTATCTTAAAATGATCTATTCCTCAATTTTCCTGAAAAATATAGATTTGTCTCTTTTCTTGGACTCTGAACTTTCACAGACAAACTTCAAAGAGGATCAAGATATTCTCAATTTCCTGCCTTTCCAATACCCAAAATACCTAAAGACTTTATTTGCCACACTCAATTATAAGCCAACATGGGACTATGTGCCACCTATTTTTGTATCCTTCAGCGTACCCAGCCCAGCCTTTTGTATCTACCCAGTCAATAAATAAGTTGACAAATAAATAAATGGAGAGTTGGCTGGTGGATGAATAGACTATAAAACACCTGGTATAGTGGATAGGTGAGGTAGAATCTAATTTCAGAGGTACCACTTGTATTTCTTTCCTTCTGTAAAGAGTGCCTAAGAAATATTCATTCATGAAGATTACCAGAATTACTTGGTGTACAATATTTTTAATGTATTAGTTGCAATATGTAAGACACCTACTATATATCAGACACTAAGGCACTAACTTGGATACTTTTTATAATTTTTAATTAAATAGCTCAAAAATATGGGAGGTGAGTAAGTGTTAGAATCCCCTTTTTACAGTTTTACAAAGGTAGATTAGGCAGATTCAGAGAGGTTACATAACTATGGATGATCTTTTAGGGAATAAGAAAGAGAGATGGATGTGATCCAATGTCACTTTAATTTCAAATTAAATTAAGAGTTTCCCAGTTCTCTCTTTTCTGCATCTCTGGCTCTGATAGTAGGGATGGTATTATTACTACACAAGATTAACAAGGTATAACGGGATAAGAGAAATAGAACAGATGCCATTCTGAAATTATACAAGATTTTAAAGTTACCTAATGATGGATGAGGGCATTTTAAATTCAAGATATACTTTTAAAAACAAAGTGTTCCCAGCTTGAATTAAGGGATGAAAGGAATGCAAGCATTCTAGAAAATAAGTAGAAAAAATTGAAGTGGAAATGGCAGTCAGTTGCAAAAGTAGGCACTACTTTAAGGGAAATATTCTTACTTCAGATCCAAGGATTGCCATAGAGAGCTATGCAGGCAAGACATCAGAGGTCTTCAGCTGAAGTACTTATTGAAAAATAGAGTTCTCAGCCTCTCTTCTGCTTATAGAATCTTTAAGGCAGAGCATGTCTATCTTAGGTAGTTAGATAAATTTGAGAACCATAAATCTGCAGCCTTCTCTGGTATGAACTTAGGAATGTCCCTGACATCACTCTCAGGGAGTGGCCTTCCTATTTTTATAAAAATCCTGCTTTTCTCTTTCACTGATTCTCTTCAACTATGCACCTGCATTAATAAAAGTCCATATATATGGTGATGGATGTTAGCTAGACTTACTGTGGTGATTATTTCACAATATATACAAATATTAAACAAACAAATATCAAATCATTCTATTCTAAAAAAAAAAAAGTTCTTTTAACTATAGGCACAGATAGCCACTCTAACTGGATATAGCAAATGCTACAAATCCACCCTGAAGCCCTTGGTTGACCTTTCCTGTGTCTTTGTGCCTATTTTGTTGTGCTGTTGCTTTCTGTGGCCTTATCAGTGACTTTTCTTTTGAACCCCTGCTCAGCCTGCTGAGATGCTCACATAGGGAGCTGGACACGCCTGGGAGTTTGATTCCCCCAGAGTAGTCCTAAGCCAATGACTGGTGCAGAATAGTGAAAGTCCAGCTTTCTGGTCTCTGGTCAAGGGAGCTCTACCCTCTATGGACTTGGCCTGAAATTACACCTCACACTCCTCTTACTGTGCTCTCTCCACTTCCTTCCTGCTTCCCCTGGGAATACTTCCTTAATCAATTACTTGCACAGGATTTCTCATCTCAGAGTCAGCCTCTAGGGAACCTGACCTAAGACACTAGCCAAATAAAAACCAGATGGAGTGGTTTGGGTAAGCCTGCAACGAAGGCAATCACAGACATAGAAAAAGGGCACAGCACTGTCTTGGGAACTGTCTCAGGAGCATTTAGATCTCAGTCAGTGCTTCTCTCCCCAGCACAACTCCATGTCACACAAAGTGGTTTGATGTCTTTTGTGTGTCTTTCTACCCCATGTCCTTCACTACAGACAACCTTCCCAAATTTTAGGCAGCCATGTCCAAGGACACTCAGGTTAGGAATGTAAGACTGGTCACCTAAGTGTACTCTTTCAGTAGAGGTGTGTACACACACACACACACACACACACCCTGTTAAGTTGTGAGGTACGCATGTGGATGAAGCTGAGGGGAAGTAGATGGAAGACAGTTCATGAAATACAGATACACTGGCATTTTACTGTGAATATTTTATACTTGAAAATACACTAGTAATTATATACAAAAATTATATGAGAAAAGAACTATTTAGGTACCCTAATTTACAAGTTTTAGTAGCCTTTCACACAGGTGTAAGTACTTTGTATTCTAGAATGGATGATTAAGATATAATTCATCTTGCCTAAACGAGGAATTTTTGTGGCAGGGGAGTGGGAGAGAGGGGTCAAGTGAATTGTGGACTTTTCTTTCCACCTTACTACAGTGTGAGAGAGTATTTACAAGCTTCTTGGACCTGCCTTGTATTTTGCAGTAACTGCAGTCATTGAGGCAATTCAGAACACCATCTCCCAATCCTTCCTTCTGCTCTTCTGTCAGGAGATGTAACACACTACTAGTCACATGAACACTATGGCCATGGTTTTTAGTCAGTTTTAGCCCATGGTAACCCCACAACCCAACATACCCCTGCACACAGGCTCATACATACTCAATACATAAACACAATCAAAACAAACGTTTGGTGAAATAATATTTGTTCTTCCTACCTGTGATGCACTCTATTTTCCAATATTTTCTGTTATAAATGAATCTATTTCATATTTTAAAATGCTAACAGTAACCAACAAAATTGATTTCAGGGCCCATTAGTAGGTTACAACCAGTGCCTTGGGACATTAAGGGCTTGCATCTAAATGCTAATATTCCTAGAAGAGTTGCCCCTGTAAGTTATTATCACCCACAAACACTTTGTTGTGCATCAGCTCATTATTCATGTAACAAATGTGTTTTGAGCACCTGATCCACCACCTGATCCATGCTGCTGGAAGCCAAAAAGGATATAAGGGAAGAACCCATCCTCACCTTTAAAAGATCACCATCAGGGTCCTTAGTTGTAAGCAACAGGAAACTATTCTGGCTGATATAATATATGGGAGCTATATATTCTATATAGTATACAGTTCTAAATGTAATTATAAAGAGTTTTATAGTTACATAGCTAGAAAGATAGCTAGAAAGAAAGAACGAAAGAAAGAACGAAGAGAAAGAAAGAGCTTTCCCAGGACCATCAGAAGAGAGGGAGAAAACCAGGTAGAGAGTTGCATGACCAAAGCCACAATCATAGGTACATTCTAGAAGTGGTCCATAACTACTTGCTGGCTTTTTAAGCTGCACTGTATATGGCCAGCACTCTGAGCCAGCCCTGGACTCATAGTCATTGCTGTCCTAGGAGAGTCCAGGTAGTGGAGAGTGGCTCTTCCCAGTCCTAGGTGGACTATCTTATCACTGTTTTTCTTAAATACCAGCTCTGGAATCAAACTCTGCAGTGATTATATCTGTTTGAACTTAGGCCATGTACGTTTGGATGGTGACTTAGAGCTTAGGTTCTGGAATCAAATTCCTTGAGTTCAAATCTTGGCTCTTCCAATTACTTGCTGTGTGACCATGAGCAAGTTACTTTCTCTCTCTGTGCTTCAGGTTCCTGAACTGCATCAATTTGTTAATACTACCTACTTCAAAAGATTGTTGAGGAGTAAATGAGTTAGTGTGTGTCAAGTGCTTAGAAGTGATGATGTCTATTACTATGAGGAGTTGGAAAAGGGACTATCTGGAGCTTTAATATTTTATCATGGAAGATAGGCTTAGCATCCAATCGAGACTCAAATGATGGGGAAATTTCCAAGCCACATGATGGCCATCATAAAAGAATGCCCAATGTCCATTATATAACCTGATAGACTAGTTTAAAAGATGAGTCAAGTGATGCCCTTGGAGGTCAGGGCTCTGAGGGAATGAAACCCAGAAAGGAATGAAGAGCAAAGACTATGGAAATGTCAGCAGCTTTTCAGGCTCTGGACTTGGGAAGCCCTGCTGCCAGAAATCTTGAGAGGAAAAACTCCAGGGGAAAGATAGGGTGGAGAAAGAGGGAGGAATAAATGCCAGAGGCTAGTTGACAATTTTGCCATGGGCTACTCCTGTCCCTTTCCATCTGACGTAATACAGCATTTTAGAATAGAAGTCTTCAAACTCTTTTAGTCATACATCCCCTAAAAGAATTTTGTAAACTATTTACACCCCACAGATTTTTAACATTGAGAATTTTATCATAAATTTAAATAGTTGAAAAGGTTGTGATTTCTGGAATATAATATACATGCTTTAAATAAGTTTTTCTCAAAATCTTGAAGTCTCAGACTTAGCTTTTTTAATTTATAGAAATTATCTGTTCTTAGGGGGGAAATAGCAATTAAAGTGATCACTTTCAAATAAGTTGGGCTAAACAGACTTAATTTTTGTCAGAAAAAAATATCTGACATTGTATTTTAATTGAAATGTATGTATTAATCTGTGTTCCCGATTAATCATCTGACTTCTGAATTCCAATTCTAAAAGAGATAATGGAAGCAAGGACCCTTGACTTAAGTTTGAAACCTGATGAAGTAAGATGTTTCTCCCTTAAGATTTTTCTATTAGAAGCTCGCTCTCTCACTTGCTCCCTCTCTCACTCGCGCTCTCACACACACACAGTGCTCCCTATGAGCTGTAAAGTCTCAAATTGTCCCTTTGGCACTTTGATGGTTAGTCCTGAACAATGCATCAGAGTCAAATTTAGAATGAGTAAAGTGGGAGGGAGGTAACTATAGAAGGGGAGATGGGAAGAGAGAACCTAGAGACTACAGACATATTCGTAGGTGACCAATTTAAGAAAGATTACATTTAGAAGTTAAAGAATGGAAGTTTGTTCCTTAAGACAATCCCAGCATACATACTCTCTGGAAAATGTTCATATACCCCCTGCAGTATGTGTGTCCCAATATATAACATGGCACTCTTTAAATCATTATACACTTGTTTTCCATTAGGAGAGATATAATGTGTATGTTGTGTAACTAGAATTAGAGCCAATCAGGGTCAATATGGTAGAGTGGGTAACACTCTTCTCCCCAATCCCCCCCAACAAAAAAGGGAAATGGATCATTTAGCAAATGGTAATATTTTAGATCATATATGTATTTCTATTGTCTTTGCAAGTAGAAATAACTGCATCACATGCTCAAGAATAAACCAATCACAGGCAAGAGGAGTAGAATTACCATGAGTGACTTACATAGATCGAGATGTATTCCTGACTCAGGGGTCATTAGAGTTCCCTTTTCAAGGAAGAAAGAAAAATGGCTACTAGATTGACAATGAACAGGCAGATAGCTGTAGAAGTTTAACTTTTTATGGGGTCCTGCAATGATGCCTTTAGTTTCAAATTAATCTTGGCAAAATAATCTTGTGAAATGATATGAATATATTATAAAGTGCTATGTCTTTTGGAGAAAATACATAATCCAAATGAAGCAAACTTTAAGATAGTGAGGAATTTTGCTAAAGCCTTTTAAAGGGGAGAGCCAATGGGTTGAGGAATCGAGGAATATTAGTCCTTCACCTACCCTCGTGGTCAGCCTCTGGGCCTTGGAAGCCAATGACAGCAAACCACGTCTACAGAGGTCTGGGCAAGGGCCTTTCCTCACCACATGCTCTAAGGAGCTTGTGCTAGCCACAAATATTTAGACACTTTTAAGCTAGGTTCCTTGATTTTGTCCAATTGTTTTTTAAAAATCTTTCTCTTAAAATGTGCATGACTGACACAGAATTCTATAGGAAATAAGAAATCTGTACAGAAACTTTTACACATTTTCAGGGCTGGCAAAATCCATAGGAAATTAATTCTGTGTACTGGAACTCCTCTGTTACTCAATTTGTCATGGTAATTCCTGTGTGGCAAACAATGTTTTTTACTCCCAGTCATTCAGTTGCTCCTTGAGTGATTGGAAACTCAAGTCCTTAGGTAGACTCAAAGTTAAATAAGTGAATGAATGAATGAGGAAAGGAAAGAAGGGAAGTAGGAAGAAAAACCTACTAAATGCAAAGCACCTAACCAAATTTCCTTGCAGTAAGCGAGTTTAGCCTTCCTCCCAAGAGGGCAGATTATTTTTGCTTTTTTCCTCTCCCTTTAGTTCCTTTGAATTTGTCTCAAGCAGTTGTCCAGCAATTGTTAAAACTCCATGAAATGACTAAAATGGATTAAAGCTGAGACATGACAAACTGCTGGAGAGATACACTTGGGATGAGCAATGCTGAAAACCTGAATTGCTCTGCAGGTCTCAGTAGCACAGTCAAGAGCAATGCCTTATGAAGGAGTCTAAATTAGCAAGAGCATTGAGGAGTATCAAACAGAGGGGAAATAACATATAAGGTGACCAATTCAATACTAGACCATTTAATACACAGCTCAAGACTTTTCTCTCAGTGTTAGGCTTCCATGAGGACAAAAGGCAAATTTTACTCTATCTGTTATTAACATCAAATGAGAAGAAATGTAGCCCTACCCCCATCTCCACTGGTATAATAGTTCTCTTGTGAGTGGTGGATTTAGTTTCATCTCTAACCACTTTTTCCAACAACACTGACTGTTATTAAAGATGTGTTTTGAGATTACATTTTCTCAAATTTTTATACCTTTTAACTAGAATGAGTTTTATATAAACAACTACTGAGGGGTTCCCTAGATTTGATCTTATTTCTAAAGTGTAAGCCTTTATATTCTACAAAAGAGGTGATGTTTCCCACCACGCATGGCATGGTGACTGAAACACTATTATGGAAGGAGGTGAAGAATCCATAGCAAGTTACCTGCTCATTGTCAACCTAGTCACTTCCTGCCCTTCCTTGTAAAGGGAACTCTAATCTGTTTCAGGGTCCACCACCTCAGGGCACATGTCCTGACCCTGAGTTTACAAAAGTCTACCTAAGACACTCATGGCAATCCCACTCCTCTTGCCTGTGATTGGTTTAGTCGTGAGCATATGATGTAGTTCTGACCCACTAGCACGACAAAAAGCCACTGAGAACTCCCAGCAAAGGTTTCCTTATGCAAAAATCATGACACAAAGAAGATGCAATACATTTGTTCTTCTGGATATTGTGACTGGACGGGACAGCTGATATTTGTGCAGTTATTTCACAACTATGTGGGGAACTAACCTGAACCCAAAGCCAAGTCATTAAGCATGGCAGAACAGAAGATGGAAACAACTTGGATTCTTGATGATGGCATTAATGCGTACTAAATAGTCTAGACAGTGCCCTATTTTGCCTCTTCTCACATCCTTGTTATTTAAACCTCCTGTGGTATCTTTAACATATGCCCACAATTCTTTCATTCTTTTCCTTCTAGGTGGTAAAGCCTAAATCTCCTCCTTTGAGTATGAGCTGGACTTAGTGACTCACTTCTAAGTGAATAAAGCACAAGTGACAGTATACAACTTCAGACACAAGATCTTGAAAGGCACTATGGCTTCCTTTTCACTCTCTCTCTCCCCTATCACTCATGGTGGGTGAAGCTAGATATCATGCCATGAACGTGCATAAGCAGCCTAAAGAGACATACATGAGGTGAGGAACTGAGGTCACCTGCCAAGGGACATGTAAGTGAGCCATCTTGGAAGCACACCTTCCAGTCTCAGTGAGGCCTTAAGATGACTGCAGTCTCTGCCTACATCCTGACTACAACTTCTTAAGAGACTCTTAGCCAGAACAATCCAGCAAAGTCATTCCTGAATCCCCAACTCGCAGAGATTGTGAGATATTTGTTGTTTTAACAAACTACATATTGGAGAAATTGTTGTACAACAGTAGATAGCTAAGATACGTTTTAAGATTTGGTCTAACATTTTCTGTCAAAGGTCTATTAATTGATAAAATGTTCTAAAATATGGCATTCTAAAACCAGAGAATTACAGGATCCTCTGGTTCATTTTCCTTCTCTAAAAGTCTATAGAATGCTATCTGAGATAAAGAGACATCTTTCTCATCAAGCCTTCCAAAAAAGGAGGTAACAGTTGCTCTAGGGCTTTACTTTCACAACCATCTGGTGAGAGGCTAAAATCCCTCTGGTCTTGATTAAACAATTGCATCTCATTGTATCCTTAGAATTGACTAGTGTTTCCCAAACTCTCTTACATAAAAGGTACCCTGAATAATATTAACAGATATTCTACCAAAGAAGGGAGAGGAGAAGTGGAGATTCAAAATTTATACACAGCATATTGAAGAGTTCAGAGAAGTTTTTCAACAAAGAAATCTACTTAACTTTTGTTTAACCCAAAATTTCTTAAGTTGAAGGTGACTATAGACTGTTCCCTCCATGCTCCCTCCCCCTCAACAAAAATACCTATAAACATTGCTTGGGACATAAATGTTCTTCACAACTGAGGGAAACATGAGTGTGGTTGAGAAAGAGCTCATCACAATACACTGAATGAATGTATTAGCATGAATGATCAAAATAATCCAGCCCTATACTCAAAATATCATAGCCATCCTACGGAGACACAGTCATATCCACTATCTGAGTAATCCAAAGTATCTAAGTTTAGACTTAGTCAGAAATGGTACGAGTCAAGAATTACCAATGTGTGATCAGTAGCAAAATAGGACTCATGCACATTTACTCAAAAAGATAAGTGCTTTTCTCTAAAAGGATTAGTTTCTTCATTCCCATTAAACAAAAAAAAAAAAAAAACCTGTTTCCCCTTTTAAAATATTTGTTTTAATATTTCAGGTGAATGTACCTCTCAAATATTTGATATAAGGAAAAAAACCTCTTAAAGAGAATTTTAAAATATTGAGATTTGGTATATAAGACCCCAATGAGCATACCAATGCTAGCTAAAAGTCAAATTCACTGATGCAGGCAATGCAGCCAATAGAGCCAAGGAAGCCACGCCCTCTTGACTATAGTGTCAGTCCCTAGATTGTATCTTCTGTTAAGCCCAAAAGTCAAGCGAAGGAAGCCCCACACCCTGAATAAGTAGGCATATCACATAGCAGTTCATTAGAACTTACCCCAACCAGACATTGTCACATAAGGTAGATGGTTCTGCTCTGGAACTGGGCCAAATCCAACATGCCCAGAATACCTCTAACTTCTTAGTATTATAATCTTTTTGCCTCTTAAAATCAAACCAGCAGTTATTTAATACTTCAGCAAAAACGGGATTTATGAGAAGAAATACATGCAAGCAGGTATGTGAGGAGCCGTACTTCCCCCTCCATCCTCATGGCTCTCTAGCTTTGATTCCTGCTGTTTCACCATGCCCACCACTCATAAAAGGAGACTGCTATTTTTTACTCTGATTCAAGCAAGGACATGAATCCTTTTTCTTAGCCCCCCTTAGTATAAATGGAGATATGCTGTCATTTGGGAAAGTATCTGATACCCAAAAAGGGATCCCCCAAAGAAAATAAACTGATTAATTATGAAGTAATTTTTGAGTGGTCAAGTTACAAAAAGATGAGATTCTGAAGCTACGACTACATATTGCCCTAATGGCTGGTAAATCTGTCTGGACTCCTTCCTGGTTTCTTCTGTTAGTTAACCCCTTAAGTAATCCTTTATTGAGAGAGCATATTACCATCTGAGTCATGGACAAAATGGCTATCTTCTTTCTCACCCACTTCCATTACCCCAAACTGTCCAAGCTCCATATATTCTGACATGAGAGATTCTCATCTACAGCTTTCCTAATTTCCCATATCCAATGGTCAGCAAATCAATGAAGGGTATTGCACAGTTCCAGAATACTTAAGAGCTTCAAGGCACCTGTACCATTCATTTTTCTTTGCTTTAGGGAAAAACAGATACTGCATGGTAGACTGAACTCACAAAGAGAACCCACAGCTACTAATCTAGAAGCTAGGGAGGACTTAGATGGTCTCAGAAACCAGAGATGGATGGTCCATGAATGGCATCACACAGGACCTGAAAAGACCTTGGCTGCCTTAGCCTGTCTTCTCCCTTGAGCCAGACATGAGGGTCTCTGAGACATTTTCTTGACTCTCGGGTGAAAGAAGCTGTACCTGCAGTTCCAGGATGGGAACTAGCCTACATTGCCTACTGCCTTAAGGAATAAGCTGCTTAGTATTTGATTTATGTGAAGCCCAACAGAGGTTAATTCCAGGTGGAACCTGTGCTCAGGTGACTGAGCAACCTGGAGACAGTAGGACTGTCCTGGAAGGACAGAGAACATCCTGGGGGAAGAAGCAGCAAACCCAAGATGAAGGAGGCTGTAACTTTAGCAAGACTTACCTACACAATTTTGAGAGGCTGGAGAATAGATCACCCACATGGCCAGATGCTGCCTTGCCTGTGGGAGTTACTGTCCTCGAAGAACACATTCTGCATGGAGACCCAAAGTATGGTGATATGGTTGAGTAGGAGGAGCTTGAGAGGGCCACCTAGAAAAGAAAGAGTGCTTTTATAGGATTTTTTGGGGTAGTTTCAGTGATGATTTTTCTAGAAGAGAAATGTAGATATATAGCATTTTTGAAAGCTAACTGATAATTTCCCACCAATCTTTCCACACTTTTCCCTTCCCTACCTTATACTCAGAGCCACCAGGCTGTGTTCATAACCATATGGGAGAGAAGTGACAGCAAAAAAAGCAGATATCAAAAAAAAAAAAAATTCTAGCCAATCGCCAAACACAAAAAGAGAAAAGCTGTTTACTTAATATAGGAAATAGGATCTTAGACAACACCCTAGAGATATCTATACCCTAGTATTGTTTGAACTTAGCAAAGAACACCAATGGACTTGGAAGGCCAGGAGTAAAGGACAAGAGAATCTTAACAATGACCAATAGAGACCATGGACTGAGACCTAAAGAGGAGGATGGACGTTCCCAACAGGGAAAGATGCTGCCCAGACGAATGCAGCTTTACCCCCTTCCACACAGTAGTACTTACTACACATTTACTTTGAAATGTAGCTGTAAATCTTGGGGGTGGGGGTCAGGGAATGAAATAAAATAAAAATTAGTTGAACTGTGGGGGGAAAATAAGGTCCTGTCTGGTTTGAGGTAAGATTATTCCTGTAACAACTACACTAAAAATGTAGACTATAATTGTAATGTCCACCCTTTTCAGAAATGTAAAATGTATGTCTTACAAGATAGCAGTATAATCCTCTATCATTTTAATGGTATATTCTAGACACATATGAATAGGAGCCTGTATTAGTTTTCTGCAGCTGCCATAACAAAGGATCACAAACTCGGTGGCATCAACAACAGAAATTCATTCTCTCATAGCTCTAGAGGCTAGAAGTCAGAAATCAGGGGGTCAGCAGGACCATGCTTTTTCTGAAGGCTCTAGGAGAGAATCCTTCCTTGCCTCTTCCTAGTTTTTGATGTGGTTGTTGGCAAACTTTGGCACCTCATGGCTCAAACACATCACTCCAATCTCTGCCTCATCTTTGTCTTCCACACTATTCTCTTCCATGTCTGTTGCTGTGCCTCTTCTCTTAAGCACACTAGTCCTATTGAATTAAGGGGTATGATCATATTAACTAATTACATGTACAATAACCCTTTTTCCAAAAAAGTCTGAGACTCTGGAGGTGGCATGAATTTGGGTACTGTTCAGTACCCATTTCCATGCTGCCTTCACAGCTGCATCCCAAATGCACAATTAAAATCCCCTTAATTCTCTACAGAGAGGGCAGAGACCCAAGGACAACTTTTGACAAATTTTCTACTGAAGGTGCACAGAAAAGTCACTGAAATATAGCAAAGAAAGTAAAGTACAATCCTACTAGCCATGGTTCCTTTCAGAGTCAGCAGTTCTAGGCCCATCCAATATCTCCTTGACTAATCCAAGAGCAGTTTCCATGGACAGAAAACAACTTATTCCCCCAATGGAAGTATTCTTGACTTTTTGCCCTTGGAAACTGGACTTACTTGAGGCCCCCAGAGAATTGTTTCTTCTTCCCTACAGTCCAGGGTCTAATTCCCTTTCATTTCCTACTCTTGGACAATTTTTTTTTTTTTTTACCAGATAACTAGTAATAATAATGTCCCTTCAGGAGAAGAGTACCTTCCACCTTCAGAAGAGAGTCATCTTATGTAGTTAATTAAGAAAGAAAGAAAGGCTTAATATCATCCATGACATAATTACAGCAGAGCTTAGAAGTTTCATTTGAGTACATTCTGAGGTTTTCAGTTTTAAAGGACACCAAAAATTAAGAAGACCATTTTATTCAGTTAACTTAGCAAATCAGTCTAGCTTCCAGGAGTCCAGGGATTCTATCTGTCTTTCTCACTAGAGTAATTCCCACACCAGAATCCTGTAAGTGATAAGTGTGTTCAACCACAATTCACTGAATGAATGAATCAAAGCCTTTTAAACACTTTTTATGATCTCCTCCCCAGCATAAAGTAATGACCATTCCTATTCTCCTTTTAAGGTACAAAGTTCTCACACACAACTCTCAACACTTACTCCTTTCTCCCCACAAAATCATATATTACCCAGGGAAAAAGTGTCAGCACAAGGCATAGCTATCTAACTGCACACAGAGAAAAGAAACATGAAACATACTTCCTCTCCAAAAATGTAACTAAGTTTTAGGAGACATAGCTCTGGTTAAAGATAAAGCAACCAAGTAAACTATAAAATAGAACTCCTGGGTAACCCAAGGACCCATCTATTTTCCTCAAACAAAGGAATACTCTCTTCCTAGATCTCTTATTCTATCTAGAAAAATGTAAAGGACACTTTTCTGGCTTCTCTACTTCCATCCTTGTGCCCCATCTGCTCCTCCTACTGTCCTGTCCATCTGGGCTGACACAAGCCTCTTATCCACACTCCTCATGGGTTCACTGGGCTCCCATTCTGGGGCTCCAATTCACCTGCCTGTTTCAGAGTTAGGTTGTCTAAGGCTGACCTTTGACTTTTGACCTGCTATTGACTTCTTACTCCTTCCTTTAGAAATCATCCTTATGCTGCCTTCTGCCATTTCTGGCTGCCTTGTCTTACTTGTGTAATCTAACCTCAACATCTACCTGCCCCTCTGCCTTCTGACTCCTCTCTGGCTCAGGTTTCCTTCAGCATTTCCTCTGGCCTTGTGTCTATCCAGCCCTTCTTAGATTACCAGTCACCCTGGCTGTAGCCTCCGAGTTCTTATAGTAACACACTCCTCCCTGGCCATCCTCCCCAAGGGCATCAGACTTCTGTCCGTCACTATCCACCTCACTGGGCGCTCCACTCCTTTGTCCACATTCCTTGCCTGTAATATGAAGACCTTCACAAATGGATCTTTACATCTCCTCCCAGTTCTCCTATTGCTGCACATGAGGATTATCACATGGGTCATCAGATTACTGAACACTATTTTGGGTAAACATTTTATAAACCCAAACTACCTAAATCTATACTGTGAGATATTATTGTCAGTAACTGCATCCTATTTTTGTTTTATTTCATAATAGATTATGCAGCTTTTAGTTCAATTTAAAAAACTTAGCATCTAGACAAGTGAAATTTGAACTTAAAAATTTTCTAAATTTGCTTCTTCCTTAAGAAAAACAGTATAAGAGTACAAACTCTGTAAGCAGATGGCCTTGTTTGAGTCTTAAATCTGTCACTTACTATATGTATGTCTTCTGGAGCAAATTACCTAAACTATGCCTCATTTTTTTCATCCACAAACTGGGAATGATACTATTTCTAACCTCAAAGGCCTATTATAAGGATGAAATACCCTCAAATGTGTAAAGGGCTTACAACAGAACTTAAAGCATGAAAAGCTTCCCATGAGTACTCACTACCATTATTATTGTTCTTGATTGAAGACTCCATCTACTGCAGTCAGCAGCTCAGAGGTCATCCATCAACTCTTACAATACTCTCAGAAACTTTTAATGAAGCAATTAAGAAAGATTATGGTGTCTCTATTACAAATATGAAGAAGTAAAGTCTTTACTGGGGGGAACAAGAGTGGAGCCCTACTGTCATGCCTTACAATAGCTGGAAAAGCAGTCCGGATCAGTCCATCACTGGAGAAGTTCTGATCTTACTATCTTAGTCATAATCTATCTAAGCAGACTCACAGATTGTTTTTCAATCAGTAGTACCTAGAAACCATCTTCCTCTTTCCTTTTTATCTCTCTCCTCACAAGTACTTTTATTTCTGATAGACAGTCCATGGATCCTCACAACCTCGAGCATCGAATACCAACTAGCAAACAAGCCAAATTCCTTAGCAACACTGATGACTTCTCATAGCACACATTTTACACATTAGGTAGGTCATAAGGACAGGGATTCTAGCCTTACCCCTTTTGGAATGATGGGGAAAATATATAAGAAGCTCTCGTTACTTACAGAGACATGAACATGAGAACTAAAGTGCCCATTTCCTTTTAAAAATATTTTAGAGTCATCAGCATTTTCCTCAGATGATAGTCAATCCTCATTATTTGTGGATTTGCCTACTTGCAAAAATTTATTTGTAAGCCCAAAATCAATACTTGCAGCATTTTGGGGGTCATTAGTGGGCATGCATAGAGTGCAAAAAAATTTGAGTCGCCCCATGTGCAAGTTCTCAGATGAGGTCAAACAAGGCGATGTTCTGCCTTCTTATTTCAGCTTTCATACTATAAGGAAGTATCCTTTTCATGATCTATTTAGTGTGCTTTTTCACAGTTTTGTGCCTTTTTCCAGTGATTCTACTGTTTAAAAGGACCCAAGAGTAATGTCAAACTGCTGTCTAGTGCTCCTGAGTGCAAGAAGGCTATGATATGCTTAAGGGAGAAAATAAATGTGTTAGATAAGCTTCTCTCAGGTGTAAGTTGTAGTATTATTGGCCATGAATTCAAAGTTACTGAATCAATATATTAAATAAGGTGTCTTTATAGAGAAGCATACATAAAACAAGGTTATTTATTGATCAGTTGATATAATGCTATGACCAGACATTTGCAAGAAAATATCAATGCATTTTCCCTGGGGACAATGGTTCAGTGTTCACTACTTCAGCATATGTAGCAGCTTTATAAAATGCAGCTACAACATGAGTACAGTATAGAATATAACTACAACAAAGAAAATCAACTGTATATCCAAATCTGTATAAATTCATTCCAAGAATTCCCATTGTTAGCCACTCTTCAAGCAAAGTATAGTAGGTTTTCATAACACAACTACTCCTCTAAAGTAAATTTACTTGTTACATAAATTGAAAAAACTGATTTAAGGAATCCACCCTTTTGTGATAAAGATGTTGAATATACCTCACCTGAAAGAGAACTGTGAGATAGCAAGAATTAAATTTAGTTTAAGAATGGAGATAAAAGAAAAAACAAAAACCATTATTGAAATACTATTCACTCCCTTTTTCACTTCCTGATTTAAATGTCATGCCTTCTTAGGGTACCTGCATGGCTCAGTCAGTTAAGGTTCAGACTCAGTTTTGGTTCAGGTCATGATCTCGTGATTCCTGAGTTTGAGCGCCTTGTCAGGCTCTACACTGACAGTACCGAGACTGCTTGGGATTCTCTCTATCCCTCTCTCTCTGCCCCTCCCCTGCTTGTGCTCTCTTTCTCTCAAAATAAGTAAATAAACTTCTTTAAAAAATGCCAAGCCCTCTATCCCCTCAGCACACCAGATAGTTGCCTGTCATCTCTCTGCTATCACCATGCATGAGGTTCTACTGACAAGCAGATCAGCGTCTCTTTGTTTAACTCCTTATCATCCAGGCTCACAAGAGAAGAGATCAGTAGATATATACCTTCCTTCCCTTTCATCTTAAAGAACAAAAACAGGTGTGGCTTTCTCTACCACCCACCACCAGCTAGTGCATCTTAGGTTGGGCGCTGACTCCAGGATAGAGAGACAAGGCAAGGCGAGTGACCTAATGCAGAGATTGGGAGTACCTAAAACCACCTTCACTTTTGACACCTAATATAAGGTTGGAGGGTCCTTAAGACACTCTCTGGCACCAATCTCAAGTTTGAGTCTCCCCAAGACCATCCTGAGGTTCAATACTTTACTAGAAGACTCAGGGAATTCAGCAAAACCATTATACTCATGGTTGTTAATTATTATAATGAAAGGCTGTAGGTCAAAAAGTAGCCCAGGAAAGAGGCACACAGGGCAGAGGTCAAGAGTTCTAGGCATGAGCCTCCAGTTGTCCTCTCCCAGTGGAATCGTGCAGACAGTGCCTATTTCTCCCAGCAGTCATCTCTGACAATATAGAGAGCAAAGAGAATTGCCTACCCAGGGAAGCTCACCCAAGGTACACCACAGTATATATTTGTGTTTTATGAAATGAATTTTTTGGGGGTCAGGAAAAAAGTGATTCCTGCCTCAAGGTTGTTCCTGGGAAAAACCAGAACGACTATGAGATCCCAGCCACTTCTGGGTTACAAGCAAGTAAATGGACATCAAAATTCCCTTTCCCAAAGCAACTGAAAATTATGAAGGAGGAAATCAATAAAAATCATCTGGCTTATCAGGCTTCTTATCTGATTAATTATCTTGTTACTATCAGAAGTTTAATACCTGGAGTGAAAGCTCAAAATCATACCTTTTCGTACTAGTTTGCTAGAGCTTTTATATATAACACAGTACCACAGAGTGGGTTGCTTCAACAACAGAAATTTATTTCTCACAATTCTGGAGGCTAAAAGTCCAAGATCAAGGTGTCAGCAGGGCTGGTTTCTTCTGAGACCTCTTTCTGTGGCTTGTAGATGGCTGTCTTCTCCCTATGTCCTCACAGGGTCTTCCCTCTATGTGTGTCTGTGTCCTAATCACTTTTTTTCATAAGGACACCAGTCATATTGAATTTAGTCCCACTCTAATGACCTCATTTTAACTTCATTACCTCTTTAAAGACCTAATCTCCAAATGCAGTCCCCTCTGAGGTACTGGGGGTTAAGATTTCAATGTATGAGGGGCGCCTGGGTGGCTCAGTCGGTTAAGCGTCCGGCTTCTGCTCAGGTCATGATCTCACGGTTCGTGGGTTCAAGCCCCGCGTCAGGCTCTGTGCTGACACCTAGCTCAGAGCCTGGAGCCTGTTTCAGATTCTGTATCTCCCTCTCTCTCTGACTCTCTCCTGCTTGCGCTCTCTCTCTGTCTCTCAAAAATAAATTTAAAAAAAAAAACATAAAAAAAAAAGATTTCAACGTATGAATTTGGTGGTGGAAGTGGGGGGTCAATTTAGTGCTTTACACTTTTTACAATTAATGAATACAAAGCTGGTATTAGAATTTTATGACAGGACATCTAAGAATGGGATTAATAGCTAAAAGGCTTAGTGATTCTGCCCTGGAGCATGGCATGCTTGTCTTAAAAGTAATTTAAGAGGTTGACCTAAGAGAATCTAACCAATGGAAAGTAAATCTTTCAATTCTTTTATCATCTACATAGATTCTGTCCCACTTAGTTGTATTTTCCTTCCTAAACATATTTTACTTTTATTATGTGGACACAATAATACACTTACTACTGATTAATCTGCACCACGTATAGACTCATGATTTGACTCTTGGTATGTTTGGTCCAACATTTTGTAGAATAACAAAACTATTTTTTTTTCTCTTTTGTGTGAAGAGTATCTGTCTCAGGGATCAATTCCATAAGGCGTTATCTTTTTCTCATAAAAATCATTTTATTAACCTAGCCTCACAGCAGACATTTTCTTTATTTTCTTATGATAATCATCTTAGGAAAAAGTGTTTGCTAGTATTTGATAGCTATTTGTTAATAAAGTTAATTCTGATGCTTCCCATAAAATGTTTAATATCACTTAATATTTTTATTGGAATGACATCAGATAACACTAGAACAAAAATTACTCATTTTTGCTTCAATTGTGAGTGTTCTGAATTTTCTCACCTAAAAACGTCTCATGAGATTTGCATTCCCATCTGATAAGTGAGAGTCATGATCACATGTGATGGAGTCATTACTCAGACCCCGGATGCTGGTTAAAAACAGTCTCTAAAATAGGCTCAGTTGCTTTTCCTGGTGTCTTGGCTACATTGTACTACATCTGCAACACTGCAGGTGTCTTTCATTCATTGCAGAGAAGTCTGTGCCATCGAATAACAGCAAGTGTGCACATTCTACTTTCTATGCAGCTTTGACAATTGGTTCCCCTTTTGCAGCTCCTTTCTGTCCCCTAGTGAATTCAATACCACATTAATAAAGCATCCTACTATTGCTCACTCTCAACAATAATAATAGCTCCCATTTGTCAGGATATACTAGGTTTCAGTTACACTTCTTTCTGGGAAATTCATTCTCTTGCCTAAAACATTCTTTTCTATCCCACAACATCAAGGATCACTTTGATTACGACTTCCAAGCTAATACTTTCAACAATGATGTTTCTGAGTTCCAAACCTGTTTCTTCAAGCCCTTACTCAAAGTCATCAAGAACAAAACTCAACTTTCAATGAATTCACCTTCCCTACCATTTCTCTATTTACAATAATCATTTGTTGCCTCAAAATCCCAGTCATTATATACTCAAAACCCCACAATCATCTTCAATTCTCTGTTATCCCTCTTATTTGATTAGTTAGCAATTTCCATCCATGTTTATCTTAAAGATTTTTTATTATTTGTATCTATTCCTACATCTCTATCCCAATAGATTAACACATCAAGGCAAGAACTCTTCCTTCTAGGTTTAGACAACACCCTCATCACTCTTCATGTATGTATTCACTTCATTCATCAGTGTTCATTATATACTTCTACCAGAATAACCATCCTAATGTACAACTCTTATCATGCTATGTATTTCCAAAATAAAATAGCTTTAGGGTATACATGATCAAGTCCAACATTTATCCTAGTTTTCAATGCCTTGTATGACCTGAGCCTATTTGCTGTAGTTTCTTTTGAAGATATTTTAAGTAAGAAGGAAAGGAAGATAAGAACAGATAAAAAGGAAAGGGAAGGAAAATGAAAAGAAAAGATGGAAGAAGAGAGGAAAATGAAAAAGAAAAAGAGTGCCTTTGTTGGAGATGACAGCCACAAACTTCAAAATAAATTAACCACAAAAATGATATTGTTGACACATATAACTAGGAATGTAAGAGCTGAATTTGGCTTTAGAATAGTTGGTTCCAGGGTCTCACATGATATCATTAGTAAACTATGTTTTTCTCTATTTCACAGCCCTGTTTTCCTCTGTATCTGCTTTATTCTCAGTCGAGTTTTCTGTAAAAAGATGGAAATGATCTAAACCAGTTTAGCAAGCCCATTTAGATAGCACTGGCTTACATCTTGTCCCCAACTCTGAACCAATCACAGTGACCAAGAACAAGTGGTATCGTCATTAATCTGACTTGAAATATATCCTCCTCCCTGGAGTTAGCCAGTGTGAGCCCCACCCAAACTAAATGGATGGAGAGTGGGGGAGAGGAAACTCTCCAAAGAGATTGTGATGTGACATAACACATGTATGTAATAACTTAATTTGTAAAAGTTAGTGAACAGAATACTTACCAATCTACAATTGCCAATTCTACTAATCATCCATTGGTGAGTTCTTGTCAACGTAATTTAATTTTCTTTATACTTTACTTTCTTTCACAAAAAAAAAATAGGCATAGAATTTATGCCACCAGCTGTTCCAAAAAAAAAAAAAAAAAAAAAACCCAAATCCTCAAATGAACCTTGACAAAGTACTTCCAACATTACAAATGACAAATGTTTATAGAGTTAAGTATGATCCTTACACTGAAGTTCCTCACAATGTTATATGTATATATCTCTATATATCTCTATATATCTATATCTATAGATCTATATATATATATATGTACAGAGCTATGGATTTTAAAGACTTTTCATTTTAAAGCTTTTTTCTTTCCTTCTTTTTCCTTTGTTGCTATTTATTCACTTATTAAACTTACATCTTAATGAAAGGAAGATGTTAGTTGAAAGTTGCTTTAAGCACAATGAAGTTTCCAGGAGAAAATTATATGGCTTTTTCAATTGCTTGTACTTATCAGTTTCTTTTTCTTTCTCTTTTTTTGGGCAGAAGGTTTATATAGAGCTAGAATAAACAATCCTAAAATTTGTATGTAACCACAAAAGACCCCAAAGAGCCAAAGCAATCTTAAAAAAGAAAACCAAAGCTGGAGGCATCACAATTCTGGACTTCAAGTTATATTACAAAGCTCTAGTGATCAAGACAGTATGGTAAGGGCACAAAAACAGATGCATAGATCAAAGAACAGAATAGAAAACCTAGAAATTGACCCACAACTATATAGTCAATTAATCCTCAGCAAAGCAGGAAAGAATATCCAATGGAATAAAAGTCTCTTCAGCAAATAGTGTTGGGAAAACTGTACAGCAACATGCAAAAGAATAAAACTGGACCACCTTCCTACACCATACAGAAAAATAAGTTCAAAATGTATGAAAGACCCAAATGTGAGACAAGAAACCATTAAAATCCTAGAAGAGAACATAGGCAGTAACATTTTTGACCTCGGCCAGAGCAACTTCTTTCTAGATAGGTCTCCTGAGGCAAGGGAAACAAGGGCAAAAATAAACTATTGGGACAACATCAAAACAAAACAAAAAAAACTTCTGCATAGCAAAGGAAACAACTAAACTAAAAGGTAACTTTCACGTTGTCTTTTTTTTTTTTTGGTAGTTTTAAGGTTTTATTTAAATTCCAGTTAGTTAACATACAGTGTAATATTAGTTTGAAATGTAGGTTTTAATGTCATCACTTACATACATACAACACCCAGTGCTCATCACAAGTACTCTCCTTAATACCCATTACAATTCAACCCATCCCCCACCACCTTCCTTCCAGCAGCCCTCAGTTTGTTTTCTATAGTTAAGAATCTGCTTTAGAGTTTGCCTCTCCCTTTCCCCCCCTCACTGTGTTCATTTGTTTTGTTACTTAAATTCCACATATGAGTGAAATCACATGGTATTTGTTTTTCTCTGACTTATTTCACTTAGCGTAATAATTTCTAGCTCCATCTATGTTGTTGCAAATGGCAAGGTTTCATTCTTTATGGTTGAGTAATATTCCACTGTATATATACTCCTTCCTCTTTATCCAGTCATCTGTTGATGGACATTTGGGCTCATGGATTCGAAGAACAAATATTGTTAAAAATGTCTGTACTACTCAATGTCTACACATTTAATGCAATTCCTAACAAAGTACCAACAACATTTTTCACACAGCCAGAACAAAAAAATCCTAAAATTTGTATGGAACCACAAAAGGCCCCAAATAGCCAAAGCAATCTTGAAAAAGAAAAGCAATGCTGGAGGAATCCCAATTACAGACATCAAGCTAGATTACAAAACTCTGGCAATCAAGATAGTATACCAGCACAAAAACAGACACACAGATCAATAGAAAACCCAGAAATGGATCCACAACTGTATGTTCAACTAATCCTTGACAAAGCAGGAAAAAATATCAAAACAGTATGGAGTTTCCTCAAAAAGCTAAAAATAGAACTACCCTACAATCCAGCAATTACATTACTAGGGATTTACCCAAAGGATACAAAAATACTGATTGGAAGGGACACATGCACCCTGATGTTTATAGCAGCATTATCAACAATAGCCAAATCATATTAAGTCTTATGTGATCTGAATAATGCCACCATGAAATACAGTTTTTCATTTTACACACAATGCATTCATTTCTCAGGTGATAGTAAAAGATAGCTCTCTGAAAACGTCTCAGTTGTCATGTAGTTTCTTCCCACTAGTATTCTCATTCTTTCCAGTAAAGCTTCTCATGAAGAAAGCAAATGGTAGTGCCTCAGGACTGCCTCTGCCAGAGCTCATTTTTTTTTAAGAGGTTGACAATTGTTCAGAGAGCACTATATTTCCTCTTTGCTCTCCTTCCCAATGAGAAAATAAATTCCCATTGATCCCACTTCCACCCAAAGAATAGCCCAACTTCTTCCAAAATTATTTCTGCTTCTCCTTCCAATCATATGTCCTTCAGAGTTTTATAGTCAACCCACTGGGAAGCCAAAAATCAAACCCAACCAACTGAGAAACATAAAATTTCTTGTAATGAAGAAAAATAAGAAAATGCTAACCTCTGCACTATTATTCCAAATATTTTTCTAAAACATAATTTAGCTAATAAACTCTAATCCTCCTATAGCATCAGCCATTTGGAATATTCACAAGTATATTCTATAGTTTTAATGTTCTCAACAAGCATAACCTTGACATTTTAAAATGTATAAATTCAAAGAAATAATATAAAACTATGGAAGGTCCTGTTTTTGTAATTCTTCCATATATGTCATAGTTGACCACACACAGTAGTTACTTTAAAATGTTTTCTTGGGGCACCTGGGTGGCTCACTCGGCTGAGTGTCCGACTTCAGCTCAGGTCATGATCTCACAGTTCGTGGGTTTGAGCCCCGCGTCGGGCTCTGTGCTGGTAGCTCAGAGCCTGGTGCCTGCTTCGGATCCTGTGTCTCCCTCTCTCTCTGCCCCTCCCCCACTTGGGTTCTCTCTCTCTCTCTCTCTCTCTCTCTCTCTCTCTCTCTGTCTTTCTCTCAAAAATGGATCAATAAATAAAATGCTTTCTTAAAATAAATTTAAAGCATTGTCTTTGGAGATCCAAAATGCCAAACTTGCTAGAGAAAAACTTCCTTAATTCAGATCTCATTAATTCAGATTCTTTGCTCTTTCAATTAAGAACTGAATTGTCTACCTTAGTTCTATTAATAAGAAATGTGACATGACAATTATATAAGTAATCATAATAGATATGAATTGAGTGTTGATTGGCAGTGCCAGGAATTACACTGTTTAATATTATCTTATTAAATATTTACAATGAATTTAAGTAATTGCTTTAATCTGTCCTTTCCAGGTGCAAAAACAAAATTTCAAAGAGTAACTACCAAGGTGGTATCAATAGAGGTTAGAGGCAAGCTACAAATACCAGGCTCTTAATCAATACACTATATTCTCTCCTTCTAAGAGGTGATCACTTCTTGTAACTTTTATTTTTTATACATACCTTCAAGTAAAGCATCTTAATAAGCAATATTTTGACAGTATATTTTATTTATTATGTATATCTAAAAGTAATTAAACACATTTCTTTCTTGAGATCTTTTAAATATGTATTCTTATGAGTTGCTAAGACTTTCCTAGACCCTTCTACTCAATTTATTATCAGTTGGTATGTTTATACTCTATATTCCATACCCGTGACCCTCATTCTCATTACTCATAATTTCTAATTCAATATTTGCTGCCATTTCAGTTTTCAAGAGCCCTATTAAATTCTTTGAATATCAAAGTTATATTTGTTGGAAAACACATTTGTTAGTCCCAGATTTTAATAATGAAGATAAATTACTGTAGAGAGAGATAGCAAACTAATCTTTCCTATAAATCCAGAAATATTGAATTTCCCACAAAAGCCTTATTCTAATAGTCTCATCTTTCCTGTAATGCTATGTCCCTAGTGGGAAGATCAGGTCAATGTGTTCCACAATTTTTGGACAACTTTGTATTTTGGATCAGAAATGTATGGCAGTGAACAGCTGTGGAGAAAATAGAATGCAGTGTGCTGGGTAAACGCAGCCAATTCACACTGAAATTAATTCTCACTGTTTTAGTACAACAACCATACAAACTATATGCTTCTAGTCTCTGTTGTAACTCAACCCTGCCCATATAGGCTACATTAGCGATGCCCTGATGGTAGTTACTTCTATGTCAACAATCAGTTGGCTAGAATCTGTCCTAGATATTTCAATTCTATCAAATTTAAAGACTATTTGTCTTCTGTGCCCAGTACAGACAAAAACAAGAGTCCTTCCCAGACAGCTGTGCCTAAAGGCCATGCAAAAGTGAGTGGTAGTCCAAGGCATGTCTTTATGGAAAAAATTCCTAAATACTAGGACAAATCCAATACTTTTCTCTCCTTCCCTGTCCATCTGTCACCTTTCCCAAGTATGGAACAGCTCACTGTAAGTGGACGATATGTTCCCAGCTGCGGCTGACTCATATCATGACTATGAATCCAAATCTGCATCTTCCCAGTGTGGGAAAAATCTGAACTTAATCGATTCCCCATGTGGAAGACACTTCCAACATGTCTCCACCTCTCTGGAGAACAAGTCACCTAACTTGGAAGACGTGGTGACCTAAACTCATCCAGCTAAGTAAGATGTGAAATAAAGGACAAAGATTGTTGGTGAAAATCTTACTAGAATGTTCAAAGAGAAAAAAAAAAGAACAATGAAACCATGGAATCTGGGAAAAAAAAAAAAAAAAACAAGTCATGGTAAGGTATAAAGAAGAATAAATGAAAAAACAAAATCCTAAAAACCCTTTCTCCCCTCAACCAGAAATTTTCCATAGCAACCTATTCCAATCGCAAATCAGAGTGTTTGCTGAAAGATCAGAGCTATTGAAAGCATTTTCCTTGTCCAGCACAAATGTTTTTATACTAAATGTGCTATCAAACACCCATGGACCGACAATGTGGACCACATCATTGAATGAGACAAGGTAATTGCAGCTGCATATCAGGTCAAAAGCTACAGCTCAATGCGAAGAAATTTGAAATTAAAAACCTGAGAAATTTTTTTCAAACATAAAATATTTGAGACACACAAAAAAGCCTAGGGTATAGTATAATGAGCACTCATTTACACTTATGTGTATCCTCCATGAGCCTAAGAAATAAAACATTACATCTCAATTTGAGTCTCCAAAGTGTCCCTCCTTGGCAGCACTACCTTATTCTCCACATAGCTTATCATTATCCTAAATTTGGTGTTTGTCTTTCTCAAAAATGTCTTTATATTTTTACTACATGTATCTCAAAACAATATAATTGTTTTGTATATTTAAAACTTTAAATTGTATAATTATGTCTGCATCCTTCCTATTTGAACATTATGTGAAATTTATCCATGATGATATAGAGTGTTCATGTTTATTGTGTTATAGCATTTCATTGCATATATATGTAACAATTCATTTGTCCATTTCTCTAGTGATGGACTTCAGGTTGTTTCTAATTTTTTCTATTACCAACAATGCCATTATGAACATTCTTGTACATCTGCCTTTGTGTGTGTGATTGAGTGTTTCTTTAGGGCAGGATCAGAAACCATGCCTATGGGCCAAATCTGGCCTTCCATCTGTTTTTGTCAATAAAGTTTTACTGGATACAGCCATGCTCAGTTGTTTATCTATAGGTGTCTTCACACTACAGTAGTAGAGTTGAGTAGTTGTGACAGAATGTATGGTTTGCAAATCTGAAAATATTTATTATCTGGTCTTTCACAGAAAAACTTTGCCCACCTCCACTTTAGGATACAAACTTAGCAGTGACATGCTTGGGTCAAAGACTACATTAGTATTCAATTTTACCAAATGTTGCTAAGTGTTTTCCAAAGTAACATACTAATTTACACTCTCCTCAATAGTATAAAAACATCCCATTCTCATTGCTTCTCATCCTCACCAGTACTTTAAATCTCAAAAATTTCTAAATTGTGTCCATTTATTTTGTGGTTCCGTATCAAATATCCTGGAATTGTTAGAATGGTTCACATCCATATTTGTGTAAAACACATGTTTCAGAGTAATAATTGAAATGATAGAGCAATGATATAACTCCATCCCAAGATCAGGCTGAGACACAAAAGTGCCAAAGGACACCTCCCATTTGGTTCCAAAGAGTTTCTCCTCCCCAAACTGTACCTCCCATTCTCTTTCATGACACTTCTACCCAGTCACACTATCTCTAAAGACCTGTTGGTCTGGATCATGTATACCACATTCTTCAATAGCTTGTAATTTACTATCTGCTGAACACAATTTCCTACTCTTTCTCTTCACAGACACATTGTACTGCTAATCATAGTCCCAGAGGTTTCTCTTGAGTGGAGAGAAGAAAGGAAAGAAGCCCCACTGTTTCAGTATGAGACACCTGGTCTCCACATTGCACAAACTAAGGGCAGACTGCCAGCTAGGCAAGAGGAAGAATATAATTTAAAAAAAAAAAAAAAAAAAAAAAGGAAAGATTCATCTGTGCCTCTGCTCCAAGGGTGATACTCCCTGTCAAGGCACCTCTGGGATTATCTGATTTTGATCATGTTATTTGATGGAAAAATACTAGCTTTTTATTTTTTCTTTATATTCCCAGGGCCCCTGATACTATTCTGGAACACAGGTGTTGATTTACAAGAGTGTAGATTTTATTTCATTTATTTAGTTGGCTATGGTAAAGGAAACACTCTTCATTGTGGATATTTCTCTAATTTGCATGGGTAAATGAGACAAGGAAGTAGCATGAGATGATGATTATTGCAACAAACCCAGAGGACTGAAATCCCAAATTATACTTCAGTTTGTTAGTAAAGGCTATTGATCTAAGTGATTTTAAGGAGGGGAAAGGGCAAGTGCAAGAGAAAAAGGAAAAGTCATTTGAGGAAGGAAGAGACGAAATCATGATGAAGGAAGAGAAAACCAGCATGAAGAAAGGTTGAAGAAGAGGGCCATTTAATAAAGATATGATAAATCATTAGCCCAATGCCAGCCACAGTGAACTACAAGTTGGGCTGTCATAATACAGGTACATGTACTGATACTTAGAGGACAGGAAGCAGGGACTTCCTACCCCGGGGGTGACTAATTCAGGGCAGTGTAACTCAAGCCTTCTTAGGTGCAAACTTCCCAGAAAGGCAAGACACAAGCAGTTGCTGGTGTGCTGGGAGGCCACTCTGTGGCAGACATAGCCATGGCCATGATACACCTTGGGACTAATTCAATGAGTTTCCTTTTGAACACTCTATGCATGAGTACAGAATCATCTGAGGCCATTAGCTTTGTTCCTAAAGATTTTGTCCTTCATTACTGGCAACCTCCACTATTACTAGCTTTCTTTTTAATCAGACTAATTGTCTTCCAAAGATTTGTGGTTTTTAAGCTTTATCTGAGCCTGCATTCATTCTCCAGGCATCATGTGTCTCACAAATATTTACCGAGGGTCAATTCAATAAATGAGTTACTGAGAATTCAATCTCTTGAGAGAGAGAGAGACAGAGACAGAGACAGAGACAGAGAGAATCTTGAGCAGTCTCCATGCTCAGCAAGGAGCCCCAGGTGGGGCTCAATCCCATGCCCTTGTGGTCATGACCTAAGCTGAAATTAAGAGTCAGATATTCAACTGAGTCACCCAGGCACCTTGACAATATAAAATTTGAAAGAGACACAGTCCCTGCCCTCAAAAATCTTACAGACACTTAAGTCATATAATGGACAGAAGGAAGACATGAACCAAGTGTCCAGAGCAGAAAATAGGGGGCAATGAACTCTTCCTGGGGGAGTTAAGGAATATTTTTCACAAGGTTTGAGCTGAATTTTGAATAATGGACAAGGGAAGAAGGATAGTCTAGGTAGAAGGACCAACATATGCAGAGGCACCACAATGTGGAAACGCATGACATGTTTAGGGGAAATATTTTTAAGTAATCACTCCTAAGGGATGGGAAGTCTCAGCTTCATGTCCTTGAAGTTTAAGCACAAGTACCTGTGGAAATGTCAGTAAGTTGACATTAGGGCCAGAGAACGAGGTATGAGCCAGCTAAGGAACTGTGACATTATTCTCTAGAGCCCTGCACATCTCACTAACTTGAATTTAATTAAAGTGAATTGACATCTAACTTTCAGCTAAGCACATGATTTAGTATCTCATGACAGTTTTTGGCCAACGTGAAAAAAATATTGGTTCTTTGATGGCAAATTTGATATATCATGTGATCGTCTTCAGATATTGGAAGAACTGTCAGGTAGAAGAGGGATTTCACATATTATGCCCAGATCCAGATGAAGGGCTAGAACCAAAAAATTAAAGTTACAGGAAGGCAGACTATTTCTCTGAGTCAGAAAAAAAGAAAAATAAAGGTCTATGCAGTATTTAATTACTAACACATCTATTAATCCAAAATAATTATGTTAATGGGAAAAGGAACTGTTTTATTATGCAAGTGTTCTTGGTTTGGCACAAGTTTTCAGTTTTATCATGTCTTGAGTAGTGATACATTTTGGTTTGATTTTTTTTTCACCTCACAAAACTTTCAAGAATTACATATTTTTAAGAACCTCAAATAAATGTATTTTAGTATCATTTAAACCACTTGCTGTAATAAATGACAATTTTTCTGTACTTCAAAGCAGTGTTAAAATGGAGAATAACATTTTCTCCTTAGCTCAAAAATATATATTAAAGAGTCAAGAGAGAAACAAAATCAAAAGATAAAGAAAGGTAGAGAACAGGAATGCAGAGCAAGAAATAAATATGCAAAATGGAAAGTAACAGGTTCCACTCATGTTACAATGAGGACAGGGAAGCCATAAGCAATTAAATGCTTCCAGTGTTTGTACAGAGCTAGAAGCTGTGTCCCCATATTGTCTGGGGCCTTGCCCTCTGACCATGCTGTGCCATCTCCTGTTAGGAACAGAGGGCAAGAATAAAATGTACAATACCTTTTTTAAGAATACATTTTGATGGATATTGGTAACCAATAAGAAAGACTGAGTAAGTGCAAACTGTTGCAGATGATGTCAAGACCAAACTACTGTCCGAAGCAGATTCGAATTATTTTAAGAAGAAAAAGATCATGTCCATTAGTCTGCTAATGCTGTCATAACAAAATACCCCTAATTGAGTAACTTGATAAACAGAAACTTATTTTCTCACAATTCTGAAGGCTAGAAGTGTAAGACTAATTTGTCGACAGGATTAGTTTCTTACCTTTTTCTTTGGCTTGTAGATGCCCACCTTCTCAGCGTGTCCTCATATTCATGTTCCTCTATGTTTACACATCCCTGGTGTCTCTCCCTCTTTTTATAAAGACACAAGTCCTATTGGATTAGGACCCCACTCTTATGGTCTCAATTAACTTTAATTACCTCCTTAAATGTCCTATCTCCAAATAGTCATATTGGGGGTTCCTGTTTCAACACATGGATTTTTCTGGGACATAATTCAGTCCATACCAATATTTAACACCCAAGATGTCAGGCCCAAACAAAAGACAGTAATGCAAAAGACAGTGAATCTGTCCATACAAATTCACCTAAGATTTCACTCAAGCCTCTACTTTGCATGCCTTATGGCATCTTGCTGACCTTTGATACCCTACTTTTGCCTTTTAGGAGTTGTCAAAAATAACTATTTCTTTACTTTCAACTTAGACTCAGCTTTTCAACTCTTGTCTTCAGAACTCTGAATTCTATTCAAGGACCTTCTATCAACCAGTTTCTAACACAAAGACTTCATTCCCTTAACTCTGTCTTGTTTGTGCCCAAGTATGAGCCTTTCCTACACAGTGACTCAATCATGGTTGTCTTCCTCCCCCGTCCCATCCGTATGTACTTCTCCTCAGGCTTCTGAGCATACTTTATCTGCCAGTCCAGCTTCTTGATGCCGCTTAAAATATCTGCCAGCAAGTGTTCCTCCACCTACCAATCTGGAAGGTCTTGAGTGGGACTGTGTCTCGTTCATATTCAATTACTTGAGGCCTACAATAGTTTTTGAGCACATACCCATTTTCTGAAAAATAGTTTTTGAATAAATGACAAAAAACAAATCAATTTTCCAATGAAAATACATGAGGAAGAAGGCTGAATGTTTGATAGTGAGTCTGGGATTTTTGTTTGTTCTAGAAAGGAGAATATATGTTCACATGCATTGATACTCTCAACAAGCAGACCTGCACTTTGCCTGGCTGACACACAAAAGGAAAAGGGAAGAATAAGTAAAGGGTTGTGGTAAGAGTTATACTGCCAGTGTTTCATTCCTTCACTCAACCAGCATTTATTGAGCACCACCTATAATCCAGCAACTTAACTGTCCATACAGATTCAAAGAGGAATCCAGTTCTTGTATTTCTTGAGGTCATAATCTATATGGTTAACAAACATAAATAAACAGAATTATAATACTTGAGAACTTTATTTATATTCCACCTCATTCTACAAAAATGAGAAATTTTACAAAAATTCATAAAGTGCTCAAGTATAAAATTAAAAGTCGAGAGAGTCAGAAAAAAGGAAAATCTCACATAAATGCAGCCCAGTCAGGACTCTGTAGCTATAGGTGCTAAAAGCGAGAAACAAATTGTACCAAAACTGCCTAGTGGCTAAGAAAACATTCAGTTTTAAGATTTGTGGTAAGAAACATAACTCATCCTTATGTGTTATGAGTTACTTATTACCCGCAAGTAATTTCTTTCTGTGTTTGTATGACGGGAACACTGTGGAGATTTCTAAGTCCAGAGGACATAGTAAGTATATACCCGAAATCCTCACTTACACTCAAATAACTAGAAATATTAAATAAAATATATTAAACTATACTTATCTTTATTTACATAGTCTGGATGAGAGGAATACCGAGAAATACCCAGATGCCAGAAATGAAGTGATTTTTGGGCTGAAGTCTGGAAACTCATGGTAAAAGAGGCAGATCCTGGGAGTGAACAAAGCCATAGGCTCTGTACGTTAACACCAACCTGAGGATAAGAGTTAAAATTGTCTGTCTTACCCTTGTGGTGAAAAACCAGTTGGTCTTCCAGTAAGAGAACAGGAACTGGTAAGCCAATCATCTATTCAAGCCATGTGATTCCAGAATCTTGGATCTGTGTCACATGATTGCAGAGGCCTAGTTAACACTATCCAAGTCAAAAAATCCAGAGTCAATCACAAACTTAAGAACTTGCTCAGGGACATTCAAAGCCCCTGGGGAAAGCTAAAAAGGGACATCTCCACAATCCAAGGTATACATGAGTGAACTCAAGGAGAAGATAATGCCCTAGGAAAATGAGCTCGCAGACAAGAACGGTAAAACATATGAGAATGTCTGCATCAAGATAATAGACAACAGACATAACTCATAGCAAAGAAATAAGAACATGAGTAAGGGATGCTTAAATGAGTACATTTAAAGGCTTCCAAGATATAAAGAAATCTTTTTTTGTGAAACAGAAAGCTATAAAATGGTACACTAATATTAAAAAACTCAGTAGATGGGGCACCTAGGTGGCTCAGTCAGTTAAGTATCCGACTTTTGATTTCGGCTCAGGTCATGATCTCATGGTTTATGAGATTGAGCCCCAGGTGGGGCTCTGCACTGGGTGTGGAGCCTGGTCAGATGCTCTCCCTTTCTCCTTCTGCCCCTCCCCCACTCATGCATGCAAGAAACACTCTCTCTCTCCCCCACTCTCAATATAAAAATAAAATAAAATAAAAAAGCTCAGTACAAGAACTATTAAAGCAATAGAAAATGGAATAAATATGAAGAGAAACCTAAGGACATTTTTTTTTCAGAATGAAACAAAAAATAATTGAGTAGGACAAGAAATTTTTGTTTAATTAAGGGAAATGAAAGGGAGTATGAGAAGGTCCAAAACACACCTAACAGGCATTCTAGATAAAGGGAGTAAAATTGAGGCTCTCCTCAATATTTACAAAGACAATAGTTGAGAATTTTCCAGAAGTGAAGAAAGATGTGAGTCTTCGTTTTTAAAACACCATTTAAGTACACTGATGTGCAATGTAGTGATATTGCAGAATATCAAAGTTAAAATGAAATTTTCCATTTCCCAGAGAGGAAAAAAAGAGATTGTTTCCACTGCATTACAGTGCAGGGTGGGCAGGGGAAGCACACAAATTAACTATACCAAGAATGAACAGGGGTAACATCATACGTAATTTTGACTTGACAAAATAATACAGGTATATTAGAAAACTTAAGGTCACCAAATATTAAAATTTGATAAAATGGAAATTTTTCTAGGAAATGTTAAACTACCAGTATTGAACAATAAGCAATTTTTAAAATCTCAATGGGTCAATATATATTAAAGAAATGGAACACTATTACATCCTTTCCCTCAAAGCCAGAACCATATAACTTTATTAAACTTAAAAGCACAGATAATCCCTGTCTTACATAAATTCTTCCAAATAGTAACGAGAGAAAAAAATTCTAATGTTTAATGACATTAGTATATTTATGCCAAACCAAGACAGTTCAAGAAAATAAGCAAATCTCACTATGAACATGAATGCAACAATTATAAAAAAGTATTAGCTAAGCAAGTCTAACTTCATTATCTAAATATATATAGCTTTATATAACAAAATACAACATGACCGAATAGTCTTGTAAGTATAGTTCATCATTAGAAAATGTAGGGAAAAATAGAGATTTAAAAACTCACTAGAAAAGAATAAAGGATAAGATATATATATTTGACCATATCAAATGATCATAAAATGATCATCTAAATAGATTTTTTAACTTGATAAAAATGCAGCAATACACATTCATGATTAAAAGAAAGAAAAAAGCCCTGGCAAGGAGGGATAGAAGAAAACTTCCATAAGAGGAGCTTTAAAAAAAACAGCAAACATCTTATGTAACGATAAACTTTAGAAGGATTTTTTTTAAATCTTTAAGAATTTTTTTTAAATGTTTGTTTGTTTTTGAGAGAGAGAGAGACAGAGCATGAATGGGTGAGGAGCAGAGAGAGAAGGAGACACAGAATCTGAAGTAGGCTGTAGGTTCCAAGCTGTCACTACAGAGCCCAACGTTGGGCTTGAACCTATGAGTTGTGAGATCATGACCTGAGCCACAGTCAGACGCTTAACTGACTGAGCTTCCCAGGTGTTCCTAGAAGTAGTCTCATGAAAGCAAGAATAAGAGATGATTTTCATTATGTAGTAAAATTTATGTGCAGAATTGAGAAAACATCTTGTCTCAAACAATTCTAATGTGATATACTCTATTTTGTTAAGTTTTATATGAACTCTTATAAATTGTTCAGAATTAAAATATTCGACAGATTCTAATGCTACTGTTTTTCTTATTTACATATATATAGTTAGTTTTCTTCATCTGTAAGAATTGAAATAGCTATCCTATCTGATGCAAAAGAAAAGCAAATAAGATCTAAAGATTAGAAAAGAAAAAATAAAATGGTTATTATTTATAGATGATATAGTTTACTACATAAAAAAAATCCAAGAAAAACAAAATGCAATGATTTAAAGTAAAGAAACCAATTTAACAAAGTTGCTGGATTCAGTGTGATATTCAAACACTAATATTTATTTTTACACTTTATAACTCATTAAAGTTAGTGAGGGAAACTCCAATTCAAAATACTAACAAAAAGAAGTGATTCAGTTTTCCTGGATCTCTCTCATGTACAGAGGAAATATACATGTCATTAAACTTTTGTTTTTTTGTGTGTTTAAAAAAAGTAACAAAAACTCAAAAGTACGGAATTAAAACTGCCTAAAATACACAAGAGATTTTTAAGCTTCTTTAAAAATGCAATTATTGTATTGAAAGCGTCAAGGAGAATTAAGTTATTAGAAAAAAAAACAACCATGTTCATAGGTAAGATTCAACTTAAAAAAAAGTTCTTCCTCTCCTTAAATAGTTTAAAATTTAATGCAATTCCAATCAAAATCCCTACAGGAACTTGGATTTTGATTACAACATTTGCTTTGGAAATCTAGATGAATACAAGATTGAGTCAAGTTTTCATAAAGCTAAATTTATTAGTGCACCTGGGTGGATCAGTTGGCTAAGCATTCAAGTCTTTGTTTCAGATCAGGTCATGATCTCATGGGTTCATGGAATCGAGCCCCCATGTCAGAGTCTGAGTGGACAGTGTAAGCCTCCTTGGGATTCTCTCTCTCCCTTTCTCTGCCTCTTCCCTGCTCACACACACACACTCTCTCTCTCTCTCTCAAAATAAGTAAACATTTAAAAAATTAAATCTGTTAATTTAATACTAATATTACAAGATTATCCTTACAACCTTTTCAGTACAAAAAGTTCACTCTATTATAAATTGTGACTTCTCTTAATGTTAATGGTGGCTATGGGTTTTTTAATATTTGCACCAAGCAAAATCAAGTCAGCGAACCTGTGTGCATCCCCAATTTTGTTTTTCTGAAATTTCATTTATCACTGACATCCCAAAATCTGAAAATCTACTCTGTACCTCAGCTGTTCCGAGCAGATCACAGCTACAGACTGAACTTTTCATGCTGTAACTACTGAACTAATCACTCATTTTTTTTTTTTAACACATTCAGTAGATGAATGCTGGGGTGGGGGGTTGGTTTGAAGCATAGAAGTCAGTTAGCTTGATTTAATTCCACAGTAAGGCCTTTTAAAAAGTGTGCCATTGTTCACAAGGGCATGGCAATAGAGGTAGATGGATTATCAAAAATCCATCATTGCCATGAAAAACAACTCAGGGGATGGGTCAAAAACCTCATTTTTATTTAGAGTATGATAGCATCTGAGTACAGTACTAAGTGATCTGAGTTGCCAAGAATGTGGAAGATTAGACGAAGATCAGTAATGTTCTAGAGCCCACTTCAAGTAGCTTATGAAGTAGCTGTGACAAATAGGAATGGAATGAGCTTCAATTCTAAAATGGAATTTACACTTAACTCTGACTCACTCTCATTGTATCTAAATTTAAGTTTACAGTTTACAAGTAGATGTCTGTGTATTATTTAAAAGTTCAAATGCTTTTTAAGTTATATATAAAAAAAAAACATTGGGCACCTGGGTGGCTCACTCATTAAGCATCTGACATCAGCTCAGTCATGATCTCATGGTTTGTGAGTTCAAGTCCCACAATTGGTGAGCTCGAGCCCCACTTCACGTAAAACATGAGCCTTGCTCCCCACCCTGCCCCTTGTGGAATTCTCTCTCTCTGACCCTCTCTCACTTGCGTGCTCGCGCTCTCTTTCTCTCTCTCTCTCTCTCACACACTCACACATAAACACACACACACACACACACACACACACACATACACACACAAGTCAAGCAACTAGAGAAGGTAAAAAACTGGTCCTTCGGTTATGTAAAGAATATAAAGTGATTTTTAAAAATCAACTGATTAAAAAAAGTAATATCATTGGAGATTATTTTGACTTAAGTTTATTGAGTCCTAAAATGGTGACAATAAGCATTTGTATGGCACAAGTCCTGGCTTGGTCATATTTTAGATTTCTGTCCATTGCCAAGTTGCTGTGAACTTCCAATTATAAACTTTGAGGTAATTTATCTCAATCTTTCTCACTTTGCAGGTGAAGAACAGACCCAAAAGGGTATGTGACTATTCTACAGTCACAGTTAGTTGGGCCAGAACCAAGTCCACCTGGCTCTCGGCCCAGCACTGCACTGCCTAAACCATTTTGCTTCTTATAGATTATCTGTAAAGAGGACAGAAATTGTTCCCACTCGAGAAGAGTGCACTTCACCAGTCAGCAACCAGGGCCCACTGAATCTAAGTTTGAAAAGGACAATAAACATTAATAATCAGCAACTAAATGCTCTATTTTTATCCATAAGAAAGCAAGAAGTACTATGTTCCACTTAGAAAAGCTTTCTTAACCTAACATTAGAATGAAATAACATTTCAAATAACATTTGAAATTGCTTTACATGGCAAACCACACTCAAAATACTCTGAATTTATCTATAACATTATCTATATCTATCTAAAGGGTTTATACGGGATTTTAAGATTACAAGTTCTATCTTATTTCTACAATAAGAAGTACTTGTTTTACTTAATCTACATTTATCATTTTCAAGTAGCCCTATATTTCCTGTGTATCATTTCTTCTGGTTGCAAATCCTGCACTTCAGAAATCATCAGGTACTGCTAATTCCCTAATCTCTCCCAATTCTATCAACTAGAAGACCCAAATTTAATGCTTTTTAGGGACTAAGCAAAATTGTAAATGTGCCAAGTGATGATTTAAAGTGGTAAAGAATTGGGGTGGCTGGGTGGCTCAGTCAGTTAAGCACCCAACTCTTGTTTTTGGCTCAGGTCATGATATTGCAGTTTGTGGGATCAAGCCCCTTATCAGGCCCTGTGCTGACATGGAACCTGCTTGGGATTCTCTCTTTCTCCCTCTCCCTCTCTGCCTCTCCCTTGTTCACACACGTGCAAGCTCTCTCTCTCCTTCAAATTATTTTTTTTAATAAAATAAAGTAGTGAGGAATTGATGAACAGGAGAGCTCATGTCTTTATGTTTGTTCTGCATGGATTTTGAAAGCACTTAGAATTCCAACAGGAGTGTGAGTTTATGTGAGCTATTAGCTAAACTCCTATGGAAAAAGGGGAGGGAAACTGAGACAGTCCTCTAGAAATGGAAGGCCCTGCTTCTTTAATTTAGGGCTTCTTTCAAGTGTAGAGTCAAATTCTTGCTGAGGTGGCATGATTCACACCATAGTGTCACCATAAGGACAAAGCCCAGGTTGTCTCAATAGCTCAGTGCTTTTATCCCCCAAACCATGACTCTTTTGGTCTAGTGTTGACCAATGGTGGCCAAAGTTTGTTTTTAAACCACCTACAATTCTCTTCCTAAGAAAAGAATTCTTTTCCAATTATTTTCCCTGAGAAAACTCCTTTATTCACTATTTACCTAAGAGACTATTCTAAATTTCTATCATTAAAAAAAAAAAATCACTGATATATTTAAGTGGATGAGCCAAAGAAAAGTAATCCGTGTAATAAAACTGACATAATCAGAACATTTCTGACATTCTCCAACCCTCAACTCCACTGATCTACAAGAGGGAAAAAAAAACAGTATTACAGAAGAAATGGTCAAAACAATGGTTTTCCTTTGTTCTTGAATAGATGTTTCCCTAAATACTCAATGAATCTCTCAGAGTAACAGTGTCTCAGAGAAACTCTCTAAAGTGTAAGCTACAAGCCTGGGACCAAAATATCATTCCATCAAGAAAGAACAAGAGATTTTAAAATGGACCATCAAAACCTAGTTCAGAGTGAGAGGGAAATTTGAGAACTGAAGGCAGTCAACTCAAGGAGACTGAACTTCTTGCCTGAGGCCCTGCCCAGTGATGTATTTCAGGGCTTTCAAATGGGCCCTGTTTTCATAGCTGTATTTACTACAGAAGTTTCTATGACACCCGGCTCAAATTTACAAGTTTCACATGGCTTGTACTCAGGGCCAATAGCCAGTAAGCTTGAAAAAGAGAAGGAAAGGCAGAATGAGGTGATATCTGATGGGAAAAACAGAAAATGTCCAGAAGTGATTACTTTAGCTCAACTTTCCGATTTACAGAAACAGAAGCTCAGTCCCTGGTAATGAAATGCTCAAAGCAAGACTAATATAAGTAGCAATCTTGGTTTACATTTTTTTAACTTCATATCCAGTTCATTTCTAATACACAATACTATTTGTATTGGCTAAGACTTGAAAAAAAATCTATTAAAGTATCATCAGTGCATATACAAGAGCAAATTAAACAGATGTGCATTTTTTTTAAGGTAACAAAGCAAACCACTTATGAAACCACCATACAAGTAAAGAACAATAACACTGCCAGTCCCTTGGAAACACCCTACATGCTCCTCCAGATTGCACTACCAACCTTCTCTCCAAAGGAGAACACTCCCTTGTGTGATAACTGCTCACTTACTTTACTTTATACCCTTACTACTTAGATATGTATTTCTAAAGAATGTATTTTTAGTTTTGTTCACTTAATGTAGTCACAGCATTATAAATTTTTATGTCTGACATTTTTCATTCAATATACATTTATGACGGGTGTCTGGGTAGCTCAGTCAGTTAAGCGGCCAAATTCCTAAGCTCAAGTCATGATCTCATGGCTTGTGAGTTGGAGCCCATGTCGGGCTCTGTTCTGACAGCTCAGAACCCAGAGCCTCTTTGGATTCTGTGTCTCCCTCTCTATCTGCCCCTCCCCCACTCATGCTGTTTCTCTCTCTCTCTCTCTCTCTAAAATAAACATTAAAAGAAATCAATATACATTTGTAAGATTCAGCTAGGTTGATGTGTAGAGCTTTAGTTTGCTCTTTCTATTGCTGTATCATATTCCACTATATAAATATATCAGATTTCATTTCTATTCAACTGCCATAGACAACTGGATGTAACCAGTTTCGTGTTATCAAGAATACTGTTATGAACATTCTTGAACATGTCTTCAGGAGGCTTACATGTACAAGAGTTTCTTTAGGGTATATCCCTGTACAGAGTAAAGTTTCTGTGTTATAGAGTGTGCACATAGTCTACTCAGAGTGCTTTCAGCAGGAAAAAAAAAATTGAACTCTAAATTAAAGTGGTTTAAACAATAAGAACATTTACTATTTTACATAATAAATCTAGACAGGACAATCCAGTATTGTTTGTTTCAGTGGCTCAACAAGGTCATCAAGGATCTGGGAAATTTCCATCTTCTGCTCTGCCATCCTCAGTGTCTTTCTCACTTTGTTCTCAGGCTAGATCCCTCAAAGTCACAAAACAGCCATACAAAGCTCCAGACATCATGCCCATTCACAGCCACATCCAGAGGATGAAGAGGGATCTCGTCTAATGTTTCTCTCCTAGGTGTAAGAAAACCTGTCCCTAAAGCCTCCAGCAAACTTTCTCTCACCCCACAGTTCTCTCACAGGTAACAATTGCATCACATACTGTACCTAAGCCAATCACTGGAAAGGGAAATAAAACTTGTCTTAAGCCAATCTAGATAATCCCCACAGGCTGGAAAGAAGTCACTTCCCTAAGTACCTAACCACCAGGAGATGGTTGCATCCTGTATTTCTTTCCCTTAACTTTTGCTATCATTAAATATAATGGTGTGTATTTTTTTTGTGGAAAACAAAGTTGATACATAGACATAAGAGAGAAAAGTATAATTAATAGAACAAGAAACCCTATGCCATGTACCTGCCTTCCAGCTCCACAATTAACTCATGGTCCATCTCCTTTCATCTACATCCATTCATCTCCCCATCCCCTCCCCTGGATTGTTCTCAAGTAAATCCAGCTGTCATGCTACTTCATCTATAAATTTATCAGTAACATATCCTTAAAAGATAAAGATTCCTGAAAACTAAAATCACAATGCAATGGTCATCTCAAAAAACAGTCTCACAGACAGTCTCTACTTCGCTGTTCTGCCTGCTCCTCCCTTGCAATGTATTCAATAAACTTCCATCTCCTTTGTTCTGCCTTTGGTGAATTTTTTCACTGCATGTGCTGCTGGCCTCTACCTGATGGGGTCGCCCCACTTTTGGTGAACCCCGCATGGGGAGCCTTTGCCTGCCCTGGACAGCACTCTCCCAGGATTCTCCAGGAATTTCTCTGGACTTCCCCTTTGTGGACCGACTCCTCCTCCTGCAGAGGTTACTCCTCAAAGAGGATCCACAGTCCCAGGGGGAACTCACTGGATGGCTCTTGCCCTAAAAAATGAGGGATTTCCCCCGCTTGCCCTTCAAAGGGATCCTCATTTCTTTTCAGCCTTCTGCAGTCTAACCCTAGTGCTCCTCAGACAACTGAAAGCATCTGGCCAGGGCAGCTCCACGGTGTGGTCTGAAGGTCTGAGAGGAACAGGTTAGACTATGTACACCTGGGGGGCACAGGTATGCAAAGGACCCCTTTCCTCTCCTCTCCCACTCTATCCCCTCAAGGCCTCTGTTCCCAACATATAGTTCAATTGACTGCAGCTCCTCCAGGGCAAATTTATACACACTAACTATGGACTTGGTTGGGATCCTTTCCTGCCCTCTTTCAAGCCTTGCATTTTTTCCTTTGTTCCCATGGATTTAGCCACCATTTTCATCCAAAGGCAAAATATGTTCCTATGCATCTGAGTGAATCTAACAATTCCATATATGAATGATGATTCTACAAGGATTCCAGCCCATACCATCGGAGGACCTCCTCCCCCTAAATCCCATGGACCTGGCTACCAGGGAATTTCAAATTGCCTATCAGCACACAGATAGAATACCATGCTCCTGTCTATAGCTGCACAGAACCCCTGATGGACCAACAAGTTTAGGTAGAGAAGCGCATCACACCGCCCCAACCGACCTCGTCCAGCATGAAGCAACTCCTGAAGATGAGACCTCTGCCCAAATGCCAAAGATTTGTCATTGTTGATCTGTCAGGGCGGAATGTAGAGGCCACTTTTAGGCAACAAGCTTGAGCAATGAAAACCTGCATAGAGTAAAAGGGCCCACAGTGACCCCCAGGCTAAATGCAAACAGGCTCATTAGGTGGCCCACCTCAAAATATCCATAGGCCCTCGTTAACCAATGGGCTACTTACAACCCACCATAGGTACCAAAAAAGGAGTTCCCTTACCTCAACATTTCCCCCCCTTAACTACTGCCCTCCACCAATGCTTCCTGGTAGTCTCGCCTTTGCTGTCCTGCCTGCTGCTCCCTTGCAGTCTTTTCAGTAAAATTCTATCTCCTTTAAAACAAAACAAAAGCAGCCTCTAACATCAACAAATATACTGGCGTATTCAGTATCTCCAATTATTTCATGGATGTATGTGTGTTTTTAAAAAGTTTATTCGACTTGAGATCCACATAAGTCCAAAACATTGCAATTGGTTGATATGACTCCTAAGCAGGATCAGGTACTCTTGGGGGAAAAAATATCGGAGTTCTGGAAATGTGGAGGATGGGCAGTTGAGGAAATGGTAGTACAGGTTGGAGCTGTCAGGCTAATAGATCCCAACCAGGCTGTGGATGATCTCTCCAAATTGCCCCCTCTTCATGATGATGGTCAATAGCCACACCTGGAAATGCTGTAGCAGGGAAGTCGGGTTACACTCTAGCAAACCTTTGTCCCTCAAAGAGCAAAAAAATATTAAGGATTTAGTTCTCTTAGGGAAAAGCATACCACAAAGAAATGAGGATCATTGAAAACTGAGTTGCGAGGAGCATGGAATTAATGCTAATTCTGTTACAGAGGAATTTATTTTTAAGAAATCAGCCACGAGCAAGAGATTAATAAAGATGGCAAAACACCAGACAATTATAGTTCCCTGGCAAAGGATACCTATTGATTAAAATAAGAACATATAAAAGATAGTGGCTTCAACTCCCCCCTTCTTTGTAATCAATTTTGTTTTTAATCTACACTTAGTTTTCTAAATTAGGTTATAAATACTTGAAATGATTGGTATTGAATTTGAAATTGTTATTCTTTTTTTAATGTGGAGTTAAGCTACTAAAAAGCGATATAGTACTAATAAGATTGTTTGATATTGTTCATTAATACCTCTTCTGCTTCTGCAAATGATTTGTAGCAACAAAATAAAATATAGAGATTTCATAAGATTGGAAAAACATCAAAGCAGAGTAAAAAGGCAAAATTGAAGAAATGAGAGATTAAGCAGAAAATATGGGCTAAAGGAAGGAATTAAACAGAAAACGAGAGCAAGAAAAGCCTTATAACTCCAATAAAGTAAATCCGACTTTAGTTCCTAAGATATTTACTATTTTTACAAAATAATAAAACTGTAAAGCATGTGCTGTCCTCTTTCTCCATTTTCCAACCTTTTTTTCTTCTCTTTTGACGGTCAGAGGTAGTAGTTCAAAGAGCAGAAAAAAATGTTGACTATCAGAAACCACCCCAGGGGGCGTTTGGCATTATCTGCAGACTTTTTTGTTTGTTGCACCTGGGTTGGGGGGGGAGGAGAGTACTATTGTCTTCTAGTGGGTAGAGGTCAAGGCTGCTGCTCAACATCCTACAATGCACACAACAGCCCTCTGCAATAATGAATTACCTAGCCCCAAATGCCTAGAGGTCCAGGTCGAGAACCCCTGATCTGGTGGCTGTAGATGAAGAACAGCTCTGAGGCACCAGCCCATAATGCACCATTAACATATACAGAAGGACCTCTCTCCTTTGTCCAACAAATTCTTTCTCTACAACTCTTTCCTGTCATTATCTTTGCTGCAATCAGAATGCATGCTTTAACATCTCACTTCCAGTTTACTACAGGCTCCCAAGTGATCTGGCTCGCTTTGGTTCATGGGCACAGAGCTGCCCAATTAATTGTTTTTCCTGACATTGCAATTAATTCCCTCTCACCTTAAGATTTGCAGTGGCTTCTGTTTTGTCTATGATGTCAAAGCTAAAGTCCTCATCCTGACACAAGACTCATTATCCATCAATGAATGCTAATTCCTCCCTTTTGTAATCTTACTTTAAATCCCCTTAGCTCCTTTACACCAGCCAAGACGTCAAGAGATCTTTTTCCCTTTTATCTCCTTCACCTGTTTCTACTTGCCTCCTGGTTGACTCTTGCTATTTTGGTAAAGAATAGTCTAAAAAAAAAAAAAAAAGATTGTTTTTAATTGCTTCTACCATGGATAAGTGGGGGACAATAGCAGAATCTACTACAAAATTCATGAACTGAAAAGAACTTAACTATGCTCTTTCGAGTATATCTTCATAGCATATATATGTCAGGAAATTGTTTTCAACATTAAAGGCCAAAACAATAAAAAAAACATTTTCAAGCAGAAAATTTCAATTAATCATAATTTTTTCCATTTTCCAAAAGGTCTATTTAGTGGAGATTTTCTTTCATGAAAATCTTGGTTTGGAAGCAAGGAAAATTAGGGAAATATCATTCACATCTTTTTAAAAATCTGGGTTTTTTAATCTTAAAAATACTTCAGGGGAAATTTTTTCCACATATTGAACTGTACTGGCTCAAAAAATAAGATTAAAATAAAATATGAAAATTGAATTTACATTTACATTTTTCTAGTAAAGTATATTGCATAAGAGACTAACTCCCTTATTTCAGATAATGCTAAGTCAGTAACATTTCTCATACACAAACTGGAAATGTTTGGCCTGAGTGAAAGAAAATGTGCATGGTTTTAAATTATTTAAGAAGTTCTTATACAGAAAGAGGAACAGATAAACTTTCAAAGTTGCTCATAACAGAGAGAAGCAGAACAAATAGGAGGCAGTAGCTAGGAGTAAGATTGGGGCTCAATATAAAGAGGTAGTCTTACAACCTTTCTGAATTTGAAAGAGCTTCAGCAATGTCTCAAGAACATCGTTTCAGTTAGGAAAACGTGCCCTGACCAAAAACCAATGGTCTTGGCTTCATCCCTCTTTGATATATTAGGCACATGCTGGCCCTATTCCAACATACCCTCAGTTTCTCAGACCTCTGGATACCAGCCTGTCTAGGCACCTGGGCAGCTGCTGTCCATCTGGACACATCATATTTACATGTAATTACGTTGCTCCTTTGCTTCCCTGCAGGAATCCTCTACTGTATGCAAAACAGTCACCACTCCTAATCATGATTTTCAAGGCCCTCCACAATCTGCTCACTACCATCAGCCCACTGTCCCACCCCAGGTGGATAAATAGTATAAAGGAATTAAACAAAGTCTCCCAGATCTTTGCAGTCAAGTTAGAGAGATGTGAACCAGACACTAGGAGATTTAGGAGAATCTGTAACTAGAAAAGTGATCCTAAAGTACTGATTACTGGGTGATTGCCAGCCTAAAAAGAGATTTCCAATGATGGAGCACAGAATGTTGCCTATGCAACAACATGGGTAAAAATATAAAACTCATGGTCATCATATTTGCAGAGCATGATGCTGAGAGAAAAAGCAAATGCAGTGACAGGCAGAAATAGACAAAAAACTAGGAGCCCAGAATACTGGATGGTACAAAAAGGAATGAAATTCAACCAATTCAAAAACCAAACTGCAAAACTACAAGACAGAGAGACAGTGATATCACAGAACCATTTGTGGAAAAGGCATGAATATTTTATTCAATTGCAAGCTTAATATAAGTCAACATGTGACTCTCCCTCCAAAAAAGAAACTAATATGACCTTGAGTTGTATTAATAGACATACAGTAGCTATAATAAAGGAGATAAATGTTCCTCTGTCCTCTACAGCCTAAATGGAAAAAAAAAAAAAAACTGGTGATATTTAGCCTGAAGAAAGAAAGTAGATTGATTGTTCTCCTTAAATATTTAGAGATGTCACGTAGAAGCAGCCCTCAAAAGTTCAACATACGAGGGGTAAAATATATGAGGAGATAAATTTGGATTTTCCTCCTTAAAGTGAAAACTGCATGGGAGAAAAGAAAGTCTCCGTTACTAGCCTCGGCCACTTATACAGGGTGTAAGTCTGATTCAAATCCTGGAGAGTTGATCAGAATGATAGGTGTTTTGAACTCAGATTCTAGGATTTGGAGTGACCAAGAGGGCTGGGGGGTCACTGGGTAAAACTGTGACAGTGGGGAATGGGCAGGGCAGGCATTAGTGAAGGAGAGTTGCTCCATCCTCAAGAATGATGAAGCAAAGTTCTGGCTGTCTCTGAACAAAGTTTTATTAGAGGTGAATTGCACCTTCACACTCATTTGGTACAAAACCTAATAAAAGAGTTAAAGGGGAAATTCTCTTTCCATTGTATGCTTCACAAAAGCTTCAAAATGTTTCCTCTTCCTAAACCTGCTCTGCAAGATCTCTTTTCTAAGTTGCATAAAATATGAATCTGTTAAGCCTTTTCCAGGAGTAATTTTTCAATTTTAATAAGCAAAGGCTAACGATAAATTGTAAAAGAAATCTGGTCCTCTGGGACACCTGGGTGACTCACCCAGTTGAACATCCGACTCTTGATTTCTGCTCAGGTCAGGATCCCAGGAACGTGGGATTGAGCCCTGAGTTGGGCGCTGTGCTAAGATTTCTTTTTCTCTCTCTCTGTCTGCCCCTTTCCCCAGCTCATGCTCACGCTCTCTCTCTCTCTCAAATTAAAAAATTTTTGAAAAAAAATTCTGGTCCTTGGAACTGAAATTTGTCATTCTAAATTCATTTTTTTATTTGAATTTATTTTGTATTCCCAAGATATCAAGTGAAATAAACTTACCTGCTGCCCACAAGGTGGGTCTCCTCCTCTCACATCAGTGTCAGAACGATGGCTTCAGTGTGAGTGTTTTAGTTCCCAACACTAGTGATAGACATCTAGTCAAGATTCCTTCAGGGTTTACCTATTCTGGCTTTTGTATCAACAGTCCATGGATATGCTTATTCTTCCAGCTCCTAGGGACTTCCAGGCTCTAGTCTGCATTTATTTCCCATTCTCACCAAGTCATCATGCATTTCTTTGAGCCAGTGTCTATGTCTAGAAGTCTTGCTGGCCAGAACTCTTATAGTTTCATTTACCTGCCTTTCCTTTCTCTTGAGGCAGTAGCTCTCAAATTTACAGTGCATCAGAATCACCTGGGCAGCTGGTTAAAGACATGGATTCCGAGATCCCATCCTCAGGTTTTCTGATTATTAAATCTGCCTCAGAAGACACTATTTTTAACAAACCCCCTCCCCTCAAAAGGTTTTTCTCTAACCAGTTTCTTTACACAGGTGGTCAACAGATTACACCTTGAGAAACTATCTCAAAAGGATTCTAAATTGGAGAAATGTATAATATGGTATTTTTTCATCAGATCTCAAAAATATTTGTTAAAGATCTACCTCTTTACAATAATGGCTGGTTAAGTTAAAAGAAGTCTCTCCTCTGGAGCACTTGGGTGGCTCAGTTGGTTGAGCCACTCTCTGACTCTTGATTTTGGCTCAAGTCATTATCCCAGAGTCATAGATCAAGCCCTGCATTGGGCTCCCCACTGGGTTCCATGCTGGGCGTGGAGACTGCTTGGATTTTCTCTTTCTGCCCCTCTGCCCCTCTCCCCCACTCACTTGCTCTCTCTCTCTCTCTAAAAACTAAAACTAAAATGCAAAATAACAAGATGTCTCTCTCCTCCTCACTCAAGAAGAAATAGCAGTATATATGGTTTCATAAGAACCTGCTGTTCAAATGAAGATCTGTTCAAATGGCAACCTGTGTGGAGCTAGTTAGAAATGCCCCACGTCAGATCTGCTGAATAAGAATCTGCACTATAACAAGATATCCAGGTGATTTATATGAACATTAAGATTTGAGAAGCAGGGCACCTGGGCGGCTCAGTCTGTTGAGCGTTCAGCTCAGGTCATGATCTCTTGGTTTGTGAGTTAGAGCTCTACATCAGGCTTGCTACTGTCACCGTGGAGCCCACTTCGGATGCTCTGTCCCCTTCTCTTTGCTTCTCCCCCACCTCAAAAATAAACAAACATTTAAAAATGATTTGAGAAGCAACTACACTAGAGCACATTAAAATGGTGATGAGCAATATAGATCATCATATCAGGATTAGATTTGGCCTCAAATAACCCCAAATAACTGTAGCTTAAATAAGAAAGTTTATTTCTCTCATATACAAAAGTCCAGATGTAAGTAACTATGGCAGGTACTGTAACCTTGTTCCATGAGGTCCTCAGGGACCCAGACTCCTTCTAGACCAGGCTGTTGTGTTTTGTTGTGCAGAATGTGTACTGCACAGTCCTAAAACAATGCCATTCTCATAGAACAGACTGAATTTATTATGGAAGTTTTTCTGCATCTGGTAATAAAGGATTTACAGAATGGGTGCTTTTTTCTGAATCACAAAAACTTGCTCTAACTTTACGTTCTACCATCCCTTTGTCCTTTTGCTAAGCTAGATTTCCAGAAATGATATTCATTTTTCAGGCAGAATCCTGGAAGAAGGGGAAAAAAGTATATACCAGCTATCTAGTTCTGCTAAATTTATCAATTGCTGCTAGAGTCTCAGCATACATCCCATTGATCAGGCTGAGTCCTAGAGACACATGTAGCTGCAAAGGAGGCTGGGAAATGTAATTTTTTCCTCAGCAGCCATATGCCCTGCTCAAATGTCTATTATGATGAAGGATGGGAAAATAGGGATGGGGCAATCAGGGATCCTATATCTGAATACAAAGCCATGTATTTCTGAGATTTCTATAGCAAAATAGTCTACTCTTTCAGAACTTGTTCCACTCAACTAGATGATTCTAGTTCAAAATTGAGCCTCTCCAAACTGCCTAATTTGATGTACCAACAACTGAGTGTGTCTCAATATTCTTTCCTTTGTTGTGGAGGGGTAGGGGTAGGAATGTGGTTAGGAATGAAGCTAGAAAGAAGAGCAGAAACCCAGGCATTAAAACCAAGGTGTAGAGAAGCTGATGTTGAAAAGAAAGTAGAAGTCATTATCAGAGAGAAACTATCAACAAGGAGACCTAATACTGACTCTTAGGGAGTCAAGCTCCCTAAGTTTCTTCAATCCTTTGTGTCCAAGGCAAATGCTATCCTAAAGGCAGTAGAAATTGAGTGTGCTCATGGAGGGGTCACCACTCAAGGGAGTAGGGCCAAGTACAAAATTTGTGAGGCAAAGTGTAAAATAAGAATGCAAGGTCCAGGGGCACCTGGGTGGCTCAGTTGGTTAAGCATCGGACTTTTGATTTCAACTCAGGTCACGATTTCACACTTGGTGAGATGGAGCCTCCATGTTGACAGGGCGGAGGCTGCTTGGGATTCTCTCTTTCCGTCTCTCTCCACCTTTCTCCCTCTCTCTCTGCCCCTCCCGTTCTCCCTGTCTCTTGTGTTCTCCCTCTCTCAAAATAAATAAATAGACTTTAAAAAAAAAAACAACAATGCAAGTTCTCTTGTTCAAAAAGAAGGGGAAAGAAAGATTTTTACTTTTAAAATATCTTTTTACTTATTAAATGTAATAGGGAAAATAGCAATATAGAAGTAACAAAATAAATTGACAAATTATAATAAATATTTTGGTCCTTAAATTTATAATACAATAAATAATATTTTATTAATTTTAGTAGATCAGGAGCCAATGGTTCCTGCAGAAAATTTTTTAAAAGAATAATTCCCCCATAAAATCAGTTTCATGCATTTGAATTTAATTATAAATGTAAATAAGTACAATGGCATTTAAGTATTTCCTCTAACAGTTTCTGAAATGGAGATTGTACAAAAAAACAAAAATGGTGTTATAAAATTGTAAATAATTCAAAACACCTACTAATACATTCTATGTTGTATGCCTCTTTTTACCAATTATTTTTTTAAGTTTTCATTTGAATTCTAGTTAACATACAGTGTTTTATTGGTTGCGAGTGTACATGATAGTGATTCAACAATTCTATACATTACCTGGTGCTCAACACAAGTGCACTCCTTAATCCTCATCACCTATTTTACTCATCCCCCTACCTGCCTCCCCTCTGGTAATCATCAGTTTGTTCTCTATAATTAAGAGTCTGTTTAATGGTTTCTTTCTCTCTTTTCCCGTTGCTTGTTTCTTTTGTTTCTTAAATTCCATACATGAGTGAAATCATATGGTATTTGTCTTTCTCTGACTTATTTCACTTAAGATTATATTATCTAGCTCCATCTATGTCATTGCAAAAGGCAAAATTTCATTCTTTTTTTGGCTGAATAATATTCCATTGTATACATACCACATCTTCTTTATCCATTCATCAATCGATGGACATTTGGGCTGCTTCCATATGTTGGCTATTGTAAATAATGCTGCTGTAAATATTGGGAGGCATTTATCCCCTTTGAATTAGTATACTTGTATTCTTTGGATAAATACCCAGTAGTGCGATTGCTGGATTGTAGGGTAGTTCTATTTTTAACATTTTGAGGAAACTCTGTACTGATTTACACAGTGGCTGTACCAGCTTCCATTCCCACTAACTGTGCATGTGTTCCTTTTTCTCCACATCCTCACCAACACCTGTTGTTTCTTGTGTTATTGATTTTAGGCATTCTGATAGGTGTGAGGTGGTATCTCATTGTAGTTTTTATTTGCATTTCTCTGATGGTAAGTGATGATGAACATATTTTCATGTTTCTGTTGCCAATCTTGATGTCTTCTTTGGAGAGATGTCTTTCATATTCTCTGCCCATTTTTTCACTAGATTATGTGGGGTTTGGGTGTTTAGTTTCATAATTTCTCATATATTTTGGCTATTAACACTTTACTGGATATGTCATTTGCAAATATCTACTACCATTCCGTAGGTTGCCTTTTAGTTTTGCTGATTGTTTCCTTCACTGTGCAGAAGCTTTTTATTTTGTTGTAGTCCCAATAGTTTATTTTTGTTCTTGTTTCCCTTGCCTTGGTACACATATCTAGAAAAATGTTGCTACAACCGCTGTCAAAGAGGATACTGCCTATGTTCTTTTCTAGGATTTGTATAGTTTCAGATCTCACATGTATGTCTTTAATCCATTTTGAATTTATTTTTGTGAATAGTGTAAGAAAGTGGTACAGTTTTATTCTTTTGCATGCTTCTGTCCAGTTTTCCCAACACCATTTTCTGAAGAGACTGTCCTTTTCCCGTTGGATATTTTTTGTCAAAGATTTATTGACTAGTTGTGGGTTTATTTTTGGGTTTTCTATTCTGTTCTATTGATCTATGTATCTATTTTTGTGCCAGTACCATATTGTTTTCTTTACTATAGCTCTGTAATATAACTTGAAGTCCAGAACTGTGATGTCTCCAGTTTTGTTCTTCTTTTTTAAGATTGCTTTGGCTATTTGGGGTCTTTTGTGGTTCCATACAAATTTTGGAATTGTTTGTTCTATTTTTGTGAAAAATGCTGTTGGTATTTTGGTAGGGATTGCATTAAATGTGTAGATTGTTCTGGGTAGTATAGACATTTTAACAATATTTGTTCTTCCAATCCATGAGTATGGAATATCTTTCCAGGTCTTTGTGTCATCTTCAATTTCTTTCATCAGAAAGAAATTTCAGAGTATAGGTCTTTCACCTCTTTGTTTAGATTTATTCCTAGTATCTTATTACGTTTTGGTGCAATTATAAATGGGATTGTTGTCTTGATTTCTCTTTCTTCTGCTTCATTATTAGTGTAAAGAAATGCAACATATTTCTGTACATTTATTTTGTATTCTGTGACTTTACTGATTTTGTGTATCAGTTCTAGAAGTTTTTTTGGTGGAGTCTACATATAGTTTTCTACATATAGTGTCATGTCATCTGCAAATATTGAAAGTTTTATTTCTTCCTTACCAATTTGGATGCCTTTTATTTCTGTTCGTTGTCTGATTATTGTGGCTAGGACTTATAGTCTTGAATAAAAGCAGTGAGAGTGGACATCTTTGTCTTGTTCCTGATCTTAGGGGAAAAGTTTTCAATTTTCCCCCAATAAGGATGATGTTAGCTGTGGGTTTTTCATTTATGGCCTTTGTTATGTAGAGGTATGTTCCCTTTAAACCTACTTTGTTAAGGGTTTTTATCATGAATGGGTGTTGTACTTTGTCTCATGTTTTCTCTCATATGATTGTTACCCTTCTCTTATTGATGTGATATGTCATGTTGATTGGTTTGCAAATATTAAAACATGATTGCATACCAGGCATAAATCCTACTTGATCATAGTGAATGATTTTTAAAATGTATTGTTGTATTTGATTTGCTAGTATTTTATTTTTATTTCTTTAATTTTTATTTACTTTTTAAGTAATCTCTACACCCAACATGGGGCTCAAACTCAACCCCAAGATCAAGAGCCACAAGCTCCACTGATTGAGCCAGCCAGGACCCTCAGATTGCCAGTGTTTTATTGAGGATTTTTGTATCTATTTTCATCAGGGATGTTGACCTATAGTTCTCTTTTTTAGTGGTGTCTTTATCTGGTTTTAGTATCAGGGTTATGCTGGTCTCATACAATGAATTCAGAAGTTTTTCTTTTTTTTCTATTTTTGGAATACTTTGAGAAGGACAGGTATTAATTCTTCTTTAAATGTTTGGTAGAATTCGCCTGTGAAGTCATCTGGTCCTGGACTTTTGTTTTTTGAGAGGTTTTTTAAAAATTATTATTACTGACTTTATTTATTTGATGGTTATTTGTCTGTTCAAGCTTTCTATTTCTTTCTGTTTCAGTTTTGGTAGATTATATGTTTCTAGGAATTTATCCATTTCTTCAACGTTGTCCAATTTGTTGACATACAGTTTTTCATAACATTCTTTTACAATTGTTTGTATTTCTGTAATGTTGGTTGTATTTTCTCTTCTCTCATTTGGGATTTTATTTATTTGAGTTCTATCTCTTTTTTTCTTGTTAAGTCTTGCTAGATATTTATCAATTTCATTTATTTTTCAAAAAAAACAGCTCTTGATTTCATTGATCTTTTCTATTGTTTCTTTTTGGTTTCTGTATCATTTATTTCTGCCCTAATCTTTATTATTTCCTTTTACTGGTTTTAGGTTTGTTGTTCTTTATCTAGCTCCTTCTGGTGTAAGGTTAGGTTGTTTTTTTGAGATTTTTCTTGCTTCTTGTATAAGCCTGTATTGCTATAAACTTCCCTCTTGGAACCACTTTTGCTGCATCCCAAAGTTTTGGATGACTTCTAGTTTCATAGCATTGTGATCAGAAAAGATGCATGGTATGACTTCGATCTTGAATTCATTGAAACTTGTTTTATGGATTAATATATGATCTATTCTGGAGAATGTTCTGTGTGCACTTGAAACAAAAGTGTATTCTGCTGTTTTAGGATGGAATGTTCTGAATATATCTGTTGAATCCATCTATTCTGATGTGTCATTCAAAGCCATTGTTTCCTTATTGATTTTCTGTTTAGATGATCTCTCCATTGATGTAAGTGGAGTGTTAAAGTCATATACTATTATTGTATTATTATTATCTGTTAGTTCCTTTATGTTTGTTATCCACTGTTTTATGTATTTGGGTGCTTCTATACTGGGTGCATAAATATTCACAGTTCTTATATCTTTTTGTTGGATTGTTCCCTATTATTATTATATAGGTCTTTGTCTCTTGTTATGGTCTTTGTTTTGAAGTCTATTTTGTCCTATATAAATATTGGTATCTTGGTTTTCTTTTCACATCCATTTGCATTTCACTTTCAACCTGTGTCTTGAGGTCTGAAATTAGTCTCTTGTAGACAGCATGAATATGGGCCTTGGTTTTTTAAACCATTCTGTTACCCTATGTCTTTTGACGGGAGTATTTAGTCCATTTACACTCAAAGTAATTATTTATAGATATGTATTTATTGTCATTTTGTTATTTGTTTTGTGGTTGTTTCTGAAGATTTTCTCTGATCCTTTCTGGTCTTTTTCTCTTTCATGGTTTGCTGATTTTCTTTAGTGATTTATTTAGATTTCTTTCTCCTGATTTTTTGCATGTTTATTAGTGGTTTTTTTGATATAGGGTTACCATTAGGTTTGTATATAACGTCTTCTGCATATAGCAGTCTACATTAAGTTGATGGTCATTTAAGTTTGAACCCATTCTTTTCTCCTGTCCTCCCCATTTTTAAGTATATGTTATTATATTTTAGTATCTTTTTTTTTAGTTCCTTGACTAATTTTTTTACAGAAATAATCAGTCTTACTCTATTGTGTTTCCTACCTTCATACTGTCACATTTGGTCTCTCTTTTCTACTCAAAGAGTCCCTTTTAATATTTCTTGCAGGGATGGCTTAGTGGTCATGAACTCCTTTACTTTTTATTTGTCTGGAAAACTCTTGATATCTCCTTCTATTCTGAATGATAGCCTTGCTGGAAAAGTAGTCTTGGCTGTAGATTTTTTTCTATTTAGCACTTTAACTGTACCATGCCACTCCCTTCTGGCTTACAAAGTTTCTATTGAAAAGTCTCCTGCTAGCTTTATGGGTTTTCCCTTGTAAGTTACTAACTTTTGCCTTGCTGCTTTAAAATATTTTTCTTTATCACTATTTTTGCTAGTTGAAATACAATATGTCTTGGTATGGATCAGCTTTTGTTGATTTTGAAGGGAGTTCTCTGTGCCTCCTAGATTTGGATATGTTTCCTTCCCCAGATTTGGGAGGTTTTTAGCTGTTATTTTGTCAAATAAATTTTCTGCCTCTTTTTCTCTCTTCCTATTCTGGGACTCCTAAAATATGAATGTTGTTACATTTGATGGAGTCACTGAGCTCCCTAAGTCTATTCTCATTTTGCATACTTCTTCTTTCTCTCTTTTGTTCAGCTTGATTACTTCCCACTACTCTGTCTTCTAGGCCACTAATTCATTCCTCAGCTTCCATCAAGCATCTTGCTCATTTTTTTTTTTATTGAGCCCTTCTTCTCTGCTATGTTATTCCTATCTCTGTGTTAATGGTCTCACTGATGTCTTCAACCAATCTCTTAAGTCAGGTAAATATCTTTATGGTCATTGCTTTAAATTCTCTATCAGGCATGCTACTTATATCTGTTTTGCTTAGATCTCTGGCTGTGGCCTTGTCTGTTCTTTCATTTTGGATAAATTTCTCTGTCTTCTCAATTTGTCTGCCTCTCTTTGTCTGTTTCTGTGTGTTAAGAAAGTCACCTATGTCTTCTACTTTTGAAAGTAGTGACATTATGAAGAAGAGGTCCTTCAGTGCCCTGCAGTGCACTGTCCCCTATTTACCAGGATGTGGCACTTCAGGAGAGTATACTATGTTTGTTGGTTATGCCCTGCTGTTGTGTCTGAGTCACTTTTCCTTTCAGTGCAGTTGTCTGCACCGGCTCTCTGCCTGTTGTGGAATGTGCTTGCTCTTTGTAGTGTTAGTGGGACCCAGGCAGGCCAGCTCCGAGGGGGTGTGCCTGCTGGGGAACTTGGCAACATGGGGGCATGTTAGCAAAATTTATGCTGGGTCACTAGTCTTATGCTGAATCACCTGAAGTGCTGCAACGGCTGGGGGCTGTGTGGTGGGGCAGCCGGGGGCATGTAGATGGGTACAGTGTGTAGTGGCAGCTATGTAGCTAGCAGCTGGGTGGGGCATGCATGCTAACAAAATTTGCCCTGAGTCCAGGACAGGCTAGCAGGCCTGGAGAGGGCGAGTCCTCAGGAGAACTTGTGGGCATGGCACACTGCTAGCTGCTTATATAGCAAGTGTCTGTGCATTCCTATCTCCCACAGGGGACTCTGTGTTTATGCTGAGCGGCAGGGGAGGAAAATGGTGCCTGCTACCTCTCTCATTTTTAAAGTCTCCCAACATGCTCCAAAATCAGTATGGACAGATATGTCTTCTGTTTACCCCCAGCACTGTGTAACCTGTGATTTTCATGTTGCCTCTCTGCACAGGCTGCTGTCTCTTTAAGGGCAGGGACCCAGTTATCACTCCTGCTTCAGGGCTCACCTAGTGCTGAGTCAGCTGACTTTTAAAGCTCCAGGTTCTGCTGGGAGCCCCGTTGGCCTTGCTGGATGACACAGTCACAGCAAGGAAATGGCAGATGTTTGCACAGCTCCTGCCATGAAGCGAAACTGGTATCTCCTTCTACTATTGGCTCATACTGGAAATGGGACTGCTGTTATTGATTAGGCCTCACAATGTTCCAAATCAGACTGATATTTTCCACACAGATACCTCATGGGAAGAAGCATATTTCCACCTCTACAAAGAAGAATTTAGACAAAGCACTGCAGATGTTTGTCAAAAGGCTCTTCTAATGAGCCTTACAAACCCAAGACATAGATAACCCCATAGAAAGGGGGTTAAAGAACACAAGGGTTACTATTAACTCTGGCCCGGAGAAAAAGAGCCTAACTTAGAGATAAGAAACAAACAAGAGCCAGACATAAGTCACTGCACATACCTTTGCTAATTGGTGCCACAAATACCTTCCCTTATACTGATATCTGTTATGAGGATGGGTAAGAGTAGTTAAAACTTAAACTCATATATAAAGGCCGGCACATCTAGGGCGCCTATGGTGCTTACACCTTCAACATCAAATAACAAGGTTGACACAAGCAACTTACTAACCAGTGCAAATACCTTCTTTCTTTTGTGAGCCAGACAGAATGACTCCTAACCTATGCCTGAATCTTAGTGTTACTGATATAAACAAATGTGTTTGCTATCCTGCTATCTTCTTAGTTATAAGAACATCCTGCTGTCTTCTTAGTTGTAAGATTTACTACTGGTTTAAACAAATGTGTATATTATCTGCTTTTCACTGAGAATATCCTGTTATCCTATTATTTGTAAAAATTAACTACCTCACTGAAATTAGAGTAGTTCTGCAAAAATACTTCTGTAAAACCTGTTTCTGTACACTTTCAAAGCATCTTATCACTGAGAATTATTTGTAGTAAAAATTCCACTTTTTTTTATGTCATGTTAACACTTTATCTATAAATAAAGACACAAAAACTGACAGAGCAGAGATGCCTGCCTGGTGATCAGAAAGAAACTTGAGGCTCTCTCACTCTCTTTTGCCGACACCGTCCATCCTTTCAGGGACCCCTGGACCTGCTGGAGCTGGACTCAGCTCATGGAATTCAATCCCTCTGAAACCAAAATTTATGGGGATTAGCCTTCCCCATGTGAGCTCCCTGATGTGAGGCTCCTTTCTCTGTCCTTTCCATGCACACAGCTACCTCCCTGCTGCAGGCAGCTCCCCCTGCCTTTCTGTCCTTCCTAAGCTTTCAGATGCAGCTTCTTCTCTATATTTAGTTGTGAAGTTTGTTCTGCCAGTCTTCTGACCCAATCTCCCCAGTTTGTTGACTTGAATGTGGATGATATCTCATTGTAAATGTGAGATGAGGAGACCCCAGGGTCCTCATATTCTGCCATCTTCTCCTGATTCCTCTAGTATTGTATTTTCAATTAAAAGGAAAAATCAATTTTAGAATTGTCATCTTCATTAGTAACAGGTTCTTCTGAAGCCTCATGTGAAAATAGTGTTCTTTTCCTTCTACTAGAACAATCTTTAAATGTAATTTCTATTTAGGGGGCACCCGGGTGGCTCAGTTGGTTGAGCATCCGACTTTTGGTTTTGGCTCAGGTCATGATCTCATGGTTCGTGAGTTCAAGCCCCACCTTAGGCTCTGCACTGACAGTGAGGAGCCTGCTTGAGATTTTCATTCTCCCTCTATCTCTGCCCCTCCCCTGCTTGCTTGCTCTCTCTCTCTCTCTCTCAAAAATAAATAAACTAAAAATATTTTTTAAATTTAATTTCTATTTATAAGCCTGTGGATATTTGTTTCACAATGTTGCAGCAGTTTTCAAACCCAAAAATTCTAAACTCTTTGAAAAGTGACAACTCCCTAATATGCTTTGCTTTACTGCAATATCCATGTGTATGCTTTTGTTTTGTAATTATTTGTAGGCAAAATCTACTTCCTTGGTGCCATCAGTTCTTTTTTTTTTAATGTTTTTATTTATTTTTGAGAGAGAGAGAGAGAGAGAGAGAGACAGAGGGCAAAGCGGGGAGGGGCAGAGAGAGAAGGGGACACAGAATCTGACCCAGGCTTCCGGTTCAGGGCTGTCAGCACAGATGTAGGGCTCAAACCCACCAACCGTGAGATCATGACCTGAGCCAAAGCTGAACATTTAACCGCTTAACCAGGTGAGCCACCCAGGTACCCTGGTGCCACCAGTTATTATACCCATGCTCAGTCTAGAGAATTAATATTTGTGCATAAGCCCTAGGGCCCAGCTTACAAGATGGACCACTGACCAAGCCAGTATCACAACCTGGGTCCCAGTACTGTCCCCCACCGCACCCTCCTCTTTCCCAAGGCTGCCAGTGCTGCTGTTGCCACCACCAATCTAGACCCAGGTCTAGCCGCAGCCCTCTCCTCTGGGTCCCCTTGGCCTCCTGGACCATCTCAGGCTTTTCTGTCTATGCTGGGTGATGCTCCATGTATACACTGCTGCCTGCAGTTTCTGGCATGTGTGGGTCTGTGCCCTCTAGTACACGGCCCTAGAGTAGCCCCTCTGTTCACATGTGTACTCCTTGTTCCATCAGTTTCCACTTACAAAACACAAGTTCAAAGGTAAAATTACTAAGCATGTCCAAACAGCAACAGCAAAACATTAAAGCAAGCTCAGGGCCCCTTCTGGGAGCAGAGCCATGTACCACTACAAGACTTGCAGACCCATGAGGCTGGCCCTACTGGGGAGGGAAGCCTTGTAGTTGGCTAGGAATTAAATGGGATGTGACCATTATGCTGTCGTCTCAAGAACACAACAGGAAGAGAGACTTCTTTCCTCTGTATTTTACTGTACTCATTTCTCAAAAATGTAGTCCTCAGCATTTCTTCTGATCTTGCAGTGCCAGAAGCTGAAATCTTAATTTATAATTTGCCCTGAGTAGCAAAAAAAATTTTTTTAATTAAGGTTGGAACTTCTTATTAAGATGAAATCGAATGGACCTTCAATGGCCTGCTAGCTTTTATCCACATGTAATACTTGTAGGCATTTTAAGGAAAAATGCTTCTCCACATTTTTGAGTTAGCCCAAGATATTTTTAATAATACAGATGGCCAGAGTCATTTGACCAGGAGGGAGGCTTGTCAGCGTTTTTATGAGAGCATATTTTATTTGCCCCTCAGAGTCTTGCAGCCTGGGAAAGCAGTTCCAACAAGTCCCTACCCAACCCTGAGACCCAGACCTTTCTGACATTTTCTCCTATGCTGCTCATCCAGAAGACTTTCTCCACCTTGTGGTCTTCATTAAATAGAATAATGGCCATCCCACCTCTGGTTTGTAACTGCCTTGGTACTGTGACTTACAGTCTGTTATTTTTTGATCTACTTTTTCACCTTTCAGGACGTCTATCCTTCCATTTCTTTTCACAAACCTATATCAAAGTCTTGAGTTTTGAATCCTTCATTTGTAGTTAGCAAAGAAGCCATATTTGTAACTCGAATATACATCTATATGTAAGTTCTCCATTTTCTATCTAAGTTACCAGTATTAATGCCATTTTTCTGTCCCTAAATTTTATAAGGCAATTTCTTTCTGAAGTATTTTCCCAAATTACATATACACATATCAATATATGTAAACTGTCCATTTCAGTTCTCTATTACTGAACATTTCCCCTATGTTCTAAGTGTTAGCTATACTTGTAGGCACGCAACCAATAACAGCTGAGACACATACTGCAAAAAACATTGCCTCTGAGTATGTTGCCTTGCACCCCTCCAGTAAGCATGTTCTGCATGGTATCTACTTTCTTCGGTCTTTATTTCCACCAATTATTTTGGGTCTGGTCAGGAATTTTTATTCTTAATGGCTAACATAATGTTTGAAAGTGATAGAGTTGGACATGGCCCAAAGAAAGCAAGGAAAATGTCATGCTGGATGCTATCATTATACTAGTTGTAATGCAGCTAGTGTCACCCTCAAAGAAATAGATGTGAAAACATAGGGTGAAGCTCAGCAGACAATCCCCAGATTGTGGAAATACAGTGACATTAGAATGGCATCATAAATATCTCTGTAGCCTGGGATAATTGACCTGCTGTTGTTTGAAAAACACCTAGAAGAAAATTGGGCCAGAAGCATGTCAAGACTTCAAGTCATTTGAAGAGAATGGAAGAGGTTACTGTCAATATAAAATGCCAGGAATGCATGGTCTTGACAGCTGTGCCTTAACAACCCTGTGTGACATTGTTAGGGGTCCTATTTCTCAAAACACATCCTCCTTGCCAAACAGGGTGTGTACATCTTATACAGCAATATCTCTATATAGAAGTCATCACTGTAAGAACTATTACCATTCAATTTAACCTAGTCCTAAAATAATTACTCAGCTAACATGAGTTCATTATATTTGTTAATCTTCCATTTAAATTATAACTTCAAGATTATCATCTATCTATAAAATAATAGCTGGCAACATCATCTCTATCAAAACTAAACACATACAATGTTTAAGGCCCTGGAGAGACACAATGGTAGGATAAATTGCCTCAGTGCTCAAGGACTTTATGGTCTAGTTTGGGGAAAGTGAAAGTGGCAGTGAGCATAGATTGAGAACAAAAGCTATGTAAGTTCTAAGGATAGAGAGATTGCCCAAGTAGTCAGGGATAGTGGAACTTGGGCTGGATGCTGGTAAAGACTGGGCTTCCGTAATAGGAGAGAATGGTGAAGATCCCAATGCAGAGGTGTGGAGGCAGGAACACAAAAGAGGTTTAGAAAGTAGGACAAAGAGGGGTACCTAGCTGGTTCACTTGGTAGAGCATATGACTCTTGGTCTCAGGGTTATAAGTTCAAGCCCCACCATGGATTTAGAGATGACTTAAAAATAAAATCTTAAAAAGAAAACAGAAAAGAAAATAAATGATGAAGAGACCAAATTAATTGAAGAGCTCATACAGGGCCGCAGTGAGGGTGACTGCATTGGTCAGGAATTGCTCGGTTGCATGTGATAGAAACCCAATGTGAACTAGTTTAATCAAAAAGGGGAAATCAGGATAGCAGAGTGTCTTACACAATTCAAGAATAGAAATCTGGCACTGAACCTGGGAACAACTGGAACCAAGGACTTGTGTTGTCTGTCCTCTTGCTCCTCTGGGCTTGTGCTTCATCTTCTGTTGGACTGTGCAGACCACACCACATGGTAAGAAATATGGACGCTAGCACTACCCCCAGTACCACATCTTATAGCCTCAGCAATTCAGAGTGAGACAGACAGAATGGGCTTTATTCCCATTCCTAAAATCCCTGAAAAAGACAGTGGATAGGGTATAGGATCCATAGATTAATATGGAGACTCACTCCTTCAAGAAGCCTAGGAACTAATGTAAGGGATACAGGGTAGTTTAGTGAGGGATGTGGTTCTAAAAAAGAAAAAGTGAGAAGGAAAATGGTTATACTAAAAAAATACATATTGCATATAGAAACAGTATCCATAAACAGAAATTCATACCAAAAATGAAAAATGCCACATTTTGTGTTTCTTAACTTGGAATTACAAATGCTTAAATCCTCACATCAAAATGCTAACCTGAAATAGAATCGATTCATTCCTATTCTTCTTCCCCCAAAATAGTTCATTTCACCTGTAATTATTAGAGTGAAATGCATTTATATTAAGCACTCACTGCTGCTTTGTATTCTATGCCAATGTTTCACCAACTCCACATTCCATCCTCCTGCTTTTCTGTCTTTGTTTAACTAAGGCAGCAGCATATAGAACTCTTTTACAAATTAAGCTGCTCTTTCTTCTAGTTGGAGTGAAAGCTTTTTATAATGTTAATTGAGGGGAACTGAGCTAACCCCCAAAGTATAGATTAACTACGTTATATCAGGATTTTATGGTGCATATTATGTTTTGAGGCCTAAGATTTTACTAATTTCATATAATAAACCACATTATGAGGAATCATTACTGCCTTCATTCAGAAAAGATTGTATAACAGCTTCTGATTTAAATAGGAGCTCCAAATATTTCAATGCTATAGTGAATGGTATAGTTGGAAGCATGATAGAAAAATTGATATTTGTTTTATGGCACCCTTGATACTTTAAGAAATGTAGGTTCTACATCCCGTGTTTCCTTCAGAACAATTTTGCCATTTGTTTCCTGGAACATTCCCCTTTGCTGCACCCCAGTGCCTTCAATCCAAGTCTGTCCTACCATGTACCCCAACGCCAGGGTTCAGCCTCCTGGGAGCAGGAACCTCACTGTGTCACAGCACCTAAAACAATGCCAGGACAATAGTAGGCATTCAGTAAAAATTGGATAAATGAGTGAACTACATAAAGTGTTTATTTTCATAGATACAGATTCATAAACATAGAGTAAACACACCCCTCATGTAAAAAAAAGCAAAGTTAAAATGAAGAGGTCAGTGAGGCAGAGACAAAACATCTTATAATTCCTTCCTTCCTTTAAAAATGTCCCTTAGAGGTGCCTGTGTGGCTCAGTCAGTTAAGCAGCCGACTTCGGCTTAGGTCATGATCTCATGGTTCGTGAGTTCGAGCCCTGTGTTGGGCTCTTTGTTGACAGCTAGGAGCCTGGAGCCTGCTTTGAGTTCTGTTACTCCCCCTCTCTCTGTCCCTCCCCTGCTCACACTCTGTCTCTCTGTCTCTCAAAACTAAATAAACATTAAAAAATAAAAAATAAAATTAAAATGTCCCTTAATATGCATAAACAGTAAGTTATTCTTTACATACCAAAGATGAATAATTCCAACTTCTTCCACTTCAATTCTGTGAGTGCTTGGGGATAAAGCTCAGTCTCTAAAGAACAAAGAAGTATCTTGCCGAGAGTTGACCAGATGGCTCAGGACACAGCTCTGAAGTCCATTGTGATCGTCCAGTGTTCCTTTTGATAAATAGCATGATTGCACTGCCTGGAAAAGTAATTGCTTCTATCAGAAGATGCTGGCAACAGAGTCATTCTGGACCACAAAAACTGTAAAAGGAAATGATAAGCATATCATCAAATTCAATCAGTAGGATGAGATCAGCTTCTATCGGGTTTCTTGGAGAACCAGACAGCACATACCATACTCTGTGAATTAAATCTATCCAAGCCCAAACATCTAGCTTCACACAGCATGCTACATGTCTTTCTGCTACACCTGAGACATTTTTCTAATTAGCAGAAATGAAGAGCATATGGTGGAAAGGAGAGGGAGAGGAGGCACCAGGAGTCTGAGGTATGTATGGGGCAATCCAGAGGGAGATATGAAAGAGCAGATATAAAAGGCTAAAGATCAGTGATGGTCTAGCTCATAGCTAACTGTATTGAACAACTCCTGGCCACTGTGCTAAGAGCTTCACCTATGTGAACTCACTTAAGCCTTGCAACAACAATCCTCTGAGTGTGCTCTACTTAAATCCCCACTTTAAGATAAGGAAATAGAGGCTTAGAGAGATTAAATAACCAGTCCCAACAACAAATGGTAGAATTGGGATCTAAGCCAGTGTCGCTGAATCCAGAGTCTACACCCTTCACCCCCACATATACTGCCTTGTAGAAGAAAGTTGTAGATTTAATCTCTTCTTTCTCTGCCTTACTTCACAGCCAAGCCATTGTGTCTTTCCTTCACTTTCAGTTTAATTGGACATCATCTGTCACCTCCTATCCCCACTGCTCCATTGGACCTGTTCTAACTGAGCATACCAGTTAGGAGGTTTGGGGATACAATTAGCAAAATACCCAACAGAAAGTAGACTGAAGAAAGGGGTTTTGTTTTGTTTTGTCTTTTTGTTTGTTTATTTTACTTTTTCACATAACAAGAAAGTGTGAAGCAGGGCAGACCTAGTGTTTGTTCAGTAGACCAGTAATGTTCTCAGGGACCCCGCTTCTTTCCACATTTCTCCTCTATGCTTTTCTACATGTTGGTTTTGATCCTCCAGCCAGTTGCCCCATGATTGTAAGATAGCTGTACATTCTCACCCAACTGAACTCAAAGTGGGAAAGAAAGGGACAGGGACACTGTTTATACATTTTTCTCTTCACATGAGGCAAGAAATCAGTCACATTTCCCTTCATGTTTCTTTGGAAGTGTGTTTTAGGGTCATCTCTAGCGGCAAGGGATGCTGGGAAAGCAAGTATCTGACGTTTCTATGGTCTCAGTGTGGATATCAGGTACCAGGATCTATCAACATCAAAAAATGAGAAGGGCTGTTGCATAAGCCAAGAGAAGACTCTGCCACCCTGCCACTTACCCGCCAATCCAGAGGAGTCCTTTCAGCCATGGTTGGATTGGCCATTTCTTGTACACAAGCCTTGTGCCTGATATCCTATTTCCTTATGTTCTTTCTTTCCAGGCCCAGGTTCTTACTTGCCTTGCCTTCTACCTCTATATCACTTCTTCTTGTCACCTCCTCCCAATATCTCTTCATCACTGGCAATATAGGGACACTTGGGCTCATTCCAGGGCATACAAGTGTCTCGAGGGACCAAGAAAAAATAAATGTGTGGAGGGGGTCATGAGTGATAGATACGGAGCACTGGGAACTGTGGGAAACTGAAGAATGCATGCCACTTTAAAAACACTCCAGTTCACATTTCAAAAGTACTGGGCCAAGAAAAATTCACCCATAGGCCAAATGTATCCAGTAAACCTTCACTTTGAAACCTCTGAAAGAACTCCAATGCTTCGATTATAACATGTCTGCATATATTTTCCAAAGTAAATTAAACATTCATGGAAGCCTGCTTAATACTCTAAGACTACAGGTGACATGTGCTCAGGCTGATGTAACAAAATAACACACATGGGCACCTGAAACAACAGAAATGTATTTTCTTGTAGTTCTGGAGCTAGAAGTCCAAGATCAAAGTGACGGTAGGGTTGATTTCTAATGAAACCTCTCTACCTGGCTTATGGATGGCTGCCCTCTCACTGTGTCTTCACACAGACTTTTTCTGTGCAACATGAAGAGAGGACGAGCACAAGTGAGTGAGCTATAGTATCTCTTCCTCTCTTATAAGGGCACCAACACCTTAGTATGAGGGCCCCACCCTTATGACCTCACTTAACCTATATTACATCCTCTATCTCCAAATACAGTCTCATTGGGAATTAGCTCTTCAACATGCAAATTTTGGGGAAATAGAATTCAGTCCATAATAGTGCCAGTCACTGCTCACAGAGCTGAAATTTGCCAAGTAATATTGGTGAGGACACTGAACAGAGAGTGGTGAGGATATTCTAACTCATTTTAGAGCTTTAAACACAGAGTCAGTCAAGTTATCAGAGGATGGTGATATAACACCTTAATGCTTACAGAACTAAAGGCTTTTTCAACCAACACAACTCTATAAGCAGATAAAATGGATGCCACCCAAAAGATGTGATTAGAAGGTCACGGGGCAGTTCCTACTGAAAAAATATCCTTAACAGTTAGTTCTATCTAAAATTTTATGATAGGAAATTCATTACTTTAAATTGTTTTGATTTTGTGTTTTCAAGAATCTTTTGTTATGATGCAAATACCTATGGGCAGACTCTTAACATTTATATCAGCTAATACCTTAAGGTGGTCAAGGGTAATAAGTAGGGCATAGAGGGAAAAGAGAAATGATAAAACGTATATAAAAACCTGTAGTACCATTGGTTCTAAACACACACATATGCACACATACACACACGCACACGAGATTTTGATATGCCACTTCCTTTGAGAATTACTTCATAAATTATAGGAAACCAAAATGAGCGATTTTTATTTTATAATTGAGACTATATATTGAAAATGGGATATTTCATATACAAATCCAGGCTCTTCATTTGAAAAATCATAAGATCTAAAAAAAAACTGAGTGTATGTTTCCTAATACAAATAATCAGTGCTGAGTAATGGTGACTCCTATTAGATGGGGCATGTGTTCTCCCATTTATCACACTTCTTACTCTTACCTTTCATTGTCCCTATCACTAATAGGAATGCCAATTGCCACTTATCACTGTGTTTTTACTGGGGCTTTTCTATCACTGAAAAATATTTCTTATGATTATCTAAAAGTGGAAAACAAAAACTGACTAGGTAAGGCATTTCTAAAATAATAGGGAAAAGCACATAGTAGAGATTTCTGGTATTCATCAATATCTGTGTTCTTCTCTTCTTCCTGGGCTCCACTTTTCCCAGCCCTGCTGGATCTAAACCAGTGGAATGTGAACAAGTGACATAGTAACCAAGGCTGAAAGAGTTTTAAGTGGACATTCTTTCTTCACACATTCTCCTCTTGCCAAATGCAAATGATTGAGTGGAGGACTAGGGGATGATGGAGCCACAAAGTAGCAGTGGACTGGAACTGGATCTCTCACCTAATCTGCTCTGTAACATGAATAAGAAATGTATTATGTTAGGCCACTGAAATCTGAGGTTGTTGGTTACAGCAAGTAGCTGTCTTGACTGCCTTAACTAAAACAGAATGTATGTTTCCATTATGTTTACATTAATTTACATTACCTTACAGGGCTCTACAGGCATCTCAACCCTGGAATAAAACATTGTGTGTAGCTAAAGATTTGTTAATTTTGTTCATCTTTTCCAACAACCAAACTCTTAGTTTTATCAATCTTTTCTATTGTTTTCCTGTTCTCTACTTCATTTATTTTTCCTCTTATCTTTATTATTTCCTTACACCTGCTAACTTTGGGCTTTTTCTTCTTTTTCTAATTTCTTGAGCGCTAGAAATTTAGGTTCTAGTTAGATTATTTGAGATCTTCCAGTTTTCTTGATGTATGAAAATAGGATGTGCATGAAGAAAGATAGGTTATAACAATGGCAACTCAAACAAGAGTGGTTGTGGAAGCTAAGAGTTATACACATAGAATGCAGGATGCATGCCTGGCAAAGGTAGAGAGAAACATAGACAGAAAAAGTATTTTCAGTTTTTTCAAGGTTGACCCTGGCTGATTCTACCTCTCCCTCCCACATATACACTGTCTTTTATATTCAATCTATAATATCATATGCCCTTTTTACTTATTGATCTTGAAATATCATTTGGTTATTGGAGCTGTTTTATATATTCTCCATCAACATGAGATTTTGAATTTAAGATTCATGGCATAGTCATTAAGGACGATAATGTCATCCTAGCCTTTCTAGCCAAAGAGACTCTCTATTTAGGAGAAAATGACTAAATTTCAGAGCAGGAATTTCAATTAGTTTAAATAAAGTTTTTTGGAAAGAAAGAACCCAGAATCACTCAGGCTAAGTCAAGGAAAGTGGGTTAATTATAAAAAGAAACAAAAACAGATACCTCATGAGAGTCCAAGAACAGAAACAAGTGAATCCCACAAAGACTGGAATTGCATTGGGGGAAACTCTAGGGACTTCTGCAGCAAATTCCACACGTCTTCCCTGTAAAGGCAATACTATTAAAGGGATTCAATTATTCTCTGTACCTCTTTTTCTTTTGGTACAGATTCTTTTTTCTTTCAGCTTTATTGACATATAATTGACATACAATGTTGTGTAAGTTTAAGGTGTACAACGTGTTGATTTGATATACTTAATATACAACATACCTCATTCTATTGTACTCTGCTTTATTGCACTTTGCAGATAATTGAATTTTTTTTACAAATTGAAGATTTCCAGAAACTCTGCATTGAACAAGTCTATCAGCACCATTTCTCCAGCAGCATTGCCTACTTTGTGTCTCTGTCTCACAATTTGGTAATTTTCACAACATTTCAAAGTTTTTCATTATTATTATATTTGTATTGCCGCAACCTCACAATAAAACTTGAACGGATGAAGAGATGCTTCTTATGGTTGAGAAAAGAAAGTGGTTTCATGAGATGGTCCTGGTGAAGATGTTGTGAAGATTGTTGAAATGACAAGCATTTTGAATGTTACATAAACTTAGTTGATAAAGCAGCAGTAGCGTTTAAAAGAATTGACTCCAATTTTGAAAGAAGTTCTACTGTGGGTAAAATGCTATCAAATAGCATCACGTGCTATAGAGAAATCATTCATGAAAGGAAGAATCAATCAAGGTAGAAATCTTCACTGTTGTCTTAATTTAAGAAATTTCCACAGCCACCCCAGCCTTCAGCAATCACCACCCTGAGCATTCAGCAGCCATCAACATCAAGGCAAGACCTTGTACCAGCAAAAAGATTGCAACTTGCTGAAAGCACAGATGATGGTTAGAAATTTTTAGCAATAAAGTATTTTTAAATTAACATACGTACATTTTTTAAGATATAATACTACTGCACACTTAATAGACTACATATAGTATAAACATAACTTTTATATGCAGTGGGAAACCCAAAATTTAACTTTTAGTGTGCCATTCACTTTACTGCAGTGGCCTGGAACCAAACCTGCAATATCTTCAAGGTATGCCTGTGTTGCAAAATGATTACCACTGTAGTATTAGCTAACACCTCCATCACATCACATCATTATCATTTCTATGGTGGTATAGATTCTTAATTTTCCTCCATTACTAATTGGCTCAACATCAGCTCCATAATTTACCTATCTCAAAACTTCTACTGATTGGTTCTTTCTTCTTTATAACTTCTATTTGTTCATACCCCCTCACAACTCCTTTTCCATCTCATGACATTTATATGTGTGTAATTTTAGCTTCCACTCAACTGCACCATCAGTTCCTACTTTCATCAGTCAACTATGGACAGATGGAGGCCAGGCATTGTAGTCCTGAAAATGACAGCCTGGGCCAAAGGGCTATGGTCCTAGCAAGCACTGGGATTGACATTACCAAGGTATTAAGTTCCAGTGGATGAGCTTCATAGGTCTGTGGTGTGTAATTTTATCAGTGTTTATGTTGCAGTTTGTGTGACTAGGCAAGGCAGGAGGCATGCATTCTTTTGTAAATAATGGTAAACATTGGTCACAGCTAAATGTGTGAGAATACATAGTTGTCCCCAGCAGGGATCAGGATCTGAAATGAATTTCACAGTATATTTTCCTAGCTTCATCTACCAACCCTATCTGACAGATATCATCCAGCAGTTTTTAAAACTTACATCATTTAAAAATTTTTTGGATAAAGTAATATAAGCAGATAGAATTTTCAAATATTACATATACCGAATAAAAAATTACGTCTCCCTGACCTCCTACCCCAGCCTCCTATTTCTTTTCCCTAAAGGTAGTCATGGTGCATCCATGATTTTTATACAAATGGATTCAAATTTAAGTAAGCAAAAATAGTCTTAATGGGAAATAGGGAGAAAAAGCAATCTTACCCAATTTACTTGGACAATTGTGGAGGACAATTGTGTGGACTTAAAGAATGGGCTCCTTTTCTTCTAACAGGAACCCTACTGAGCCTCACTGTCCAGCTAGAAACCTCACAAGAGAAATTTCCAACAACATAGAGCTGAGCCCCTCCACCATATTCCAGCAAAGGCTCTTTGCAGATGTCAGTATTAGGTTCCTTCCAAAATATGTGTGAATTGGTAAATAAAAACCAGGTGGTGCCTCTATCAAAGAAAGATCAAATCTTATGGCAAAAACTGTTCCATTATATACAACTGCTATAGGAAGAAAAATCTGTGCATTCAGTAGGAGACCCACAGAAGCCCAACCTGATAAATCAGATTTTCAGTCACACCTTCTGTCCTCCCACCATCATTTATATACCCCAGGAAAGTTTTCTCTCTCCAAATAAAAATGGTTGAAGTTCCTAGTCAAAATAGACTTTGATGTCTCAGGAAATCTCGTAAACCTTTGGTAATATAGGTAATGTCTCCTTCTCTCTGGATTTACTAAAGATCTCTGGAATTACTAAATGACTATGTAAAACCTCTATGGGAGCCCTGCCTAAAGTTCTTGCCTCCACATAGTCCTTTCTCTTCCCTTTTGAGTCCAGGTAATCCATGTCTGGCTGCATTCCCTGTACTCAATTCCCAAGTTTGCAGTAATTTCCTACACTGTCCTAGAAGAGGATGATAATATTGTCTTATCCAAGAAATATCAAAAGATGTAGTTAGCCCTGTAGAAGCTGATACCTTCACTTCTTAATGAAGATTAAGAAGGGATACCCAAACTATAGCCCACAGGTCCAATCTGGTTGATTGCTTATTTGTATAAGTAACAATTTATTGGAGCACAGCCACACCCATTTGTTTATGTATTGTCTCTGGCTGCATTTGTGCTATAATAGCAGCATTGAGTAATTGCAACAGATGCTATATGGCTCACAAAACCTAAAATGTTTGTCATCTGGCCTTTTATAGAAAAAGTTCTTTGACCTCCAGTTTTGGCCTCTATGGAGGTTAGATGGAGCAATCTATCATAAGTATGCTTTTAGCAGAATACATAAGACCTGACAGTGATTTTAACATAATAATATTTACACTATCCTAACCTAAATTCGAGAGTTAGCCCGATTCCAGGTTTATAGATTCAACAGTAGCATCAGAGACCCAGGATCTTTACCCTTTTCTATCCTGCTATCCTCAGCAGGTTGACTTACCACTTCAGAGTTTCCAGATGGCTACAACAGCTAAAAGCATCCTCATCGGAGAGCATCCAAAAAAGGAGGAAAGTAAAGGGCAAAAAGATTTTTTCTTATAAAATTCTTCTTTTTTTATCATGAAAGAAAAGCTTTCCCAGAAAACTTTTGTAGAAATTCCCTAATTGGGTTGTGTGAGCAGCCTTGGACCATCACAAAGGGAACTGAGATTACTGTGATGGGTTTGGAGCCATGACTGTCATGCCTGGTTGCATATTAGAATTACCCACAGAATAACCAGCAAATTAGAAAACATCAGCATTTGTGCTCTTCCTGGAGCTAAGTACATTTCAACATGAACAAAATCAGATTTCATTTGTCTGGGATGAAAACCTAATAGCTGATGGCTTTTGGGTAGGCAACCAGTGATGTTACATGCAACAGTCATGTACATGGACACTGAAGTAATTTGGATAGATAGTGTAACTAGGAGGGGAAGAGACTGTGAACAAGAATCCACCCAGAATCCTCAGTGAAAGAGGAGAAGTACCCAGAAGCTTTCTGGGCAACAATTCCAATGAGAATAGAGGGTCATGGATTTCAATGGGGGAGGAACATGCATATGGAGATCACAGGAGCTGGAGAGTGACAAGGGAAACAAGGAATATCGGAAAGCAAGGAGTTCCAAGGATATAGTTAGGTCAGTATTGGCATATAGAGGGTAGAGTATCTATGTCATATCAAGGTTGAAGTGTCTAAGAAGACCCATCAGTCTAGAGTTCAAAAAAGAGTTCTTTATAGGACATTTTTGAGAATGATAGGCAGGGAGCTACTAATAATTTCCTCAGAAAACAGACATGAACTATGTGTGTCCTGAGGAGCAAACCCTATCTACAGTGATGGTGGACATCATAAGTCTGAGTGAGGTTGTTCTGTGAGATGTGTAAAATACAGAGAAAGGTAAAAGTCTGCACTCTGGGATACAACAAACCTAAATCAAGTCTGCTGCCAATCGTTAATAGACTGTAGATTTATAGAACTATTGTGAACTTCTTCTGCTAAAGATAATAGAAATTTAAATGTTTTACTTGACATATTTTAAGCCTTGATGCTAAAATGAAATCACACTGTTTTCTGCTAATAAGAACAATATGATTACCAAGCCAAACCCAAGTCTTCTAATTCCAGATCCCTTGGATTAAGTCCTCACTTAATCCAAAGACTGATTTGCACATGACTGTAACCACAGAATCTGAGTGACCTTTTGGTCTCCAATGAAACACCCTGGGAAAACTGTTTTCCCTGCACTCATTTAAAAACAGTAACTGTTCTACATCATTTAAGATCCTTTGTCAAGGGAATTCAATTAGCATCAGCCTGAGGTCACCCCAGGACTTCATAAACTTTTTCATCCTGTGAACTCCCCTGGGTTTTCCATGACTCATATCAACTGTCCCCAAAAATGTAAGTTCACTTGTCATCTTACAGATCTTGCAGTAGCTCTGGTCTCCCTCTCAGTATCACATCAAATCTGAAAGGAGGAAGTGCCCGAGGGGAGGCAGTAGATGGAGAATGCTGGGTCACCCACAGTTCACTGCCTCTTCTCCAAGCAGCTATTCAGGGCACTGGGGCTGCTGTCTCTGTGACTTCCTGACAACAGCCCATGATCTCTCTATGGGTCAGCTCCCAGTTTAGGAAACACTGGAAAAGTACCAACATCTATTTGGTATTATAACAGGCTGTAAGTTAAATAATCCAAGAATGCTAAAATAATAACATTTGGCAAATTTGCTGTATCAAAGGCATAAGAATAGCAGCTTCAATAATTGGGCAAATATTTATTGTTTGCTATTTTAGTGAAACTAAATATACCACATTCACTGAATTAACGTAAGCTTAAAAAAGGCATTCAATCACTTAGCCTTCAGTTCAACAGATACTTGAGTGCCTAGAATGGCCAAGTCATTTGTATAAGGCACAACGTAGGTGAAACACAGTTACTGCTTTTCAGTAAATTTAAATACCTAAAAATCTAAATAATATCTATGTTTTTAAAAAAGGTAATATGATATTATATATGGCACAAAGGTGTCAGAGTAAGCCCAGCATTCACCACTAGAATTCAAATGTGCTTGATCATACCCATAGGCTTGGTGTAATGGGCTTAGCAGGAATCCAACCACATGAGGCTGTTCATAAGACAATATTGAGAAGACAGGATCAGGTAGGCAAGCTTCACTTGGTAGAAATGTGTTCATTGTCACAGGGATGCAATTATGAAAGCTGTGGCTGTCAATAGGATGTCTCCTTTGCCCTTTGGATAAAAACAGAAAGAGATGTCTTCATTAACATCTTAAGATATTGGGCCAGATGAGAGCATAGCTTGGTAACCTTTTCTCAAAGAGAAAACGTCTATAACAAAACCAAATACTAACATGACCAAATTCAGCCATACCACAAATATTTATCAAAACCCTACAATGTGGCAGAAGCAGTCATAGGGTTGTGTGGCCCAAGAAAAACTGAGTAACACATAATGGACACAAGCCACAAAGTAATCAAGCTAATATATATTAAATTAATGAGGTCCTTATTGGAATGGAGAGTCCAACTAGTGATAAATTTTTAAAGGATGTGTAAAGGCTAAAGTGGACTCAAAGGAGAATAGTAAGGATGATTAATTAGGAAAGGAAATTAGGCTCTTTGAGAAAAGGTTAAATTAATTCTAGTTATTTAGCTTGGAGAAGAGAAGACTAAGGGCTGACTTGATCATTATCTTACCTTCATAATTGGGGAGCAGGGGGTTCTGCTTTTCTTTTCCTTAAGAAGACATGAGAAAATGGGATAAAAATAAGCATTTATTTAGCTGCTGATTCAGTCAACAAACACATAATATGGGTATTGCTTTGCTGCTAAATACAAGAGATTGCAGAAGCACAAAAATGAATACAACATAGTCTCTGCCATTAGAAGCCACTTCATTTGGACATAAGAAAGAACTCCTATGAACAACTAGGCGATAAAACTCAAGAACTGGCTGAAGGAGCATATGTAATATAAATGCCTAGAGATTGTCGAGAAGACAATCAAGATTGTTAAGATTGTTATGATCATAGAACTAGATGATTACTAAAGTTCCTTTCTAGATATGTGATACTAAAACCTGTACCCTAGTTTTACAGCCAACAGTTTCCTACAAAGTGATATTAAAAGTGATATATAACAGTAATATATGTATAACTGAATTTATATTTGACCATTGACTAATGTTTTGATTTCATGTCAAATATTATTGTGCCCATTTTTAATCGATCTTTAATTAAAACAACACCTAACACCTTAGATTTAAGGGAGAACATCTGACTCATCTGATGAAGAGTTAAGAATTCAAACTGTGGATCAAAATCAATAAATAGGTTCCAGCTACAAAATGAGAAGACAATTCAGAATGTGATAATTTTATTTGAATTTGGGTTGGTCAGGTAGAATATCCAGTATTAGAGAAAAATGGACTATGAAAGTCTTGAATCATAGAGTCACACCTAGAACATTTGTTGTTTAGCTAGAATGATAGAGAGAACAGAAACACTTGAAGTTACCTCCATTTGGATATCTCACTCAAATTTCAAATTCAACACTTCAAGAAAAAAGAGTGAGAAAGTCAGAGAGACAGAGACAGAGAGAGACAGAGAGAGACAGAGAGAGATCTTATCTACCTCAACTCAAATTTGTACCTTGTACTCATGTCTCTTAATTAAAGGTATCACCCTCTTCCAAGTACTCAAGAATAGAAATGTCAGCCTTTTTTGACTCCTTACTCTCCTTTGTCCCCCAAATTAACTCACTTAGCAATTATATATTGTGCACCTATCATGTGTCTATCAACCTACTAGGGGTTAGGAGTGCAAAGATATATGTCACTGTATTTGCCCTCAGGTATAAAGCCATGTAAACCAATTTTCAGTCTTACATAATTAGGGCAGGTTTTTTTTTTTTTTGAAATTTCATTTAGACCATTGTAAATTCCCATATAGTTGCAAGATATAATACAGAGAGACATCATCTTTACTTTTCCTCATTTCCTCCAGTGGTAATATTTTGAAAAACTATAGTACAGTAAAACCTTGGTTTGCAAGCATAATTCTCCAGAAACATGCTTGTAATCCAAAGCACTTGTATATCAAAGTGAATTTCAAGAACCATTGACTCAGGTGTAATCATGTGACATTTGGTATCATGTACCACTCATATTACAGGACATTGCTCATTTATCAAGTGAAAATTTATTAGAAATATTTGCTCATCTTGCAGAACACTCGCAGAACAAGTTACTACAATCTAAGGTTTTACTATATATCAAACTGGCATATTTACATTGATACAATACTCCCATCTTATCCAGATTTCACCGTTTTACTTGTACTCACTTGTGTGTATGTATTTGTGTGTGTGTGTGTGTGTGTGCGTGTGTTTAGTTCTACACAATTGTATCTGTCATGTAGGTTCATGTATCTACAACCACAGTTAAGATACTGAACAATTCCATCACTACAAGACTTGCGCTGCCCTTTTATAACTCTACCCACCTCTCTCCCACCCCATTCCCATCCCTAACCTTTGGCAGCCACTAATCTGTCCTCCATTTCTAAAATTTTGTCATTTTAAAAGTGTTACACAAATAGAATCATACAATATACAATCTTTAAGGACTGGCTTTTTTCCCTCTAAGCATAATACCTTAGAGATTCATCCAAATTATTGCATGTATCAGTAGTTTGTTCCTTTTTATGACTGAGTAGTAGTCCACAGTGTGTATTTACCATGGTGTGTTTAACCATTCACCTGTTGTAGGATATCCAGGTGAATTCCAATTTTTGGCTCTTCCAAATAATTGGAATGAACATTCATGTACAGGTTCTTGTGTGAGCATGCACTTTATTTCTCTTGGATAAATGCCTAGGAGCACAATTGCTGGATCATAGGGTAGTTCTATGTTTAGATATTTTTTTAATTTTAAAGAGAGAAAGAGCATGAATGGGGGAGAGGGGCAGAGAGAAGAGGGAGAGAGAGAATCTCAAGCAGGCTCCACTCTCAGCACGGAGCTGCACATGGGGCTTGACCCCATGACCCTGGGATCATGACTGAGTTGAAATCAAGAGTCCCACGCTCAACAGATTGAGCCACCCAGGTGCCCCTAGACTTTTTTTTAAAAGAAATGCCACTGTGTTCCAGAATGACTGTACCATGTTATATTCCCACAAGCAGTGCATGCATGACCAAGTTTCTCAGCAATCTTACCAGCATTTGGGATTGTCCCTATTTTTTCTCTTAGCTATTCTGATAGATGTCTGGTGGCACGCTACTATAATAACTTTATAAAAGACAGATGAAACTATTGCTCTAGAAGGCAGGGCAGAGAGCAACTGCTCTACCAGTGTCCCCAGGAAGGGGGACAGGAGAGGTAGAGGTAGGAAAACATCCATAAAGGAGATAATATTTGAGTTGGGTTTTTAAAAATTGAGTAGATCTTCAGAAACAAGACAGAAGAAAAAGATACATCCAGCATAGGGAATAGAATATTCAGAATCAGAGGTCTATGTGAGAGTATGAAGAATAGAGAGGTCTAGACAGGTGGATCCCCGTGTGCTATAAAGGGGAAAGAGGAGCCAGTGCAGGTGGAAGAGGACTTCTGTGTGTCATGTCAGGGATTTCAACTACCTGCTGCAGGGAAAAGAAAGGCTCAGCTATGATGAGGGCAATGCCAGGACTGTTCCTAGTCTCCATGTGCTCCAACAATGTGTCCCATATCTCGCCCTCCTTTCCTTTCTCACTGCCACTCCAGCCGCAGAGGCTCACATATCTCAACTGCCAACCAGGCTTCCATCCACCCTATCTGCTAATACCGGTGCCATTTTCCTGTATATGTATATTTCACGGTATATTATTTTTCTGCTCAGAAATTTTCACTAGCCCTCCTCCTTGTGCAGAAAAAAGTCTGAGCACCTCAGAGCTGCCCTGGAACAAAGTGATGTGGCCCTACCACTTCTTCCAGAAGATAAGCTCCAGGTTAATGGGATTGATTTCTAGTCCCCATATGGGAAGTGCTTTATCCAGCCTCTAGGCAGGAAACACAAGTTTCCTCTACCTTCTTAGCCTTTGGAAACGCTCCTGATCCTTACAGATTAAGGCTCAATATGGCTTCCTTTTATGAAGGTTCCCAATCCCCTTCCTTCCTCTATCCCCAAATTTATGCTATTACTCCTACTTTGGAATTTACTATCACTTTTCTTGTATCATTACTAAAAGTATTTCTTTCATCCTGCCTTGTGCTATAGCTTATAATGTAAATTGATGCTAGGTGTGGTGACAGATAGATGATAGATAGATAGATAAAGTACAAAACTGAGTTGTTCTCTGTTCATCTGATATCAACACACTTATATGCCAGGGATTTGGCTGCACCCTGTGTAAGGGATATAAACTCTCAAAAGATTTGGAATCTCAACAAAAAATATGATAGGATAAAAATAATAATAATACAAGGCAGAATATGACTTGTTTCTTAGGAATACAAATAAAGAGCTATATTTACTCCACATTCATTTAAAATGTGATTCTGTGTTTGTTTGTTTCATTTGAGGTCCCCTAGAAGCATTTTCCAACAATAAAAAAAAATAGAAACAAAAAGGAAAAGTGCCAGGCTTGTTGAAAATGTGGCAAAGTCTATTTTAAATTTTTAGTCTTCACTTCTTTTTCTTTAACTGTGGTCTAAACTTGCTATTTTCTCATAAATAATTATATATGACAGTGTATTCAAAACTGTTTCTACACTAGAAGAGGAACAAAAAAGAACATGGTACTATAGTTTGAAACCCCTTCTAGGGGGTGATGGGCATGGAGGAGGGCAATTGTGGGGATGAGCACTGGGTGTTTTATGGAAACCAATTTGACAATAAAAAATAAAAAATAAATAAAAACCCCTTCTAGCATATTTCTGTGGACATCACATCCACTTCCAATAAATTAATGAAAACGCATCAAGTGAGCTGCATATCAATAATGTTGCCAGTTCCAGACATGTTTCAAATACAAGGTCTCAAATAACAAGACTCTCAGGTTTGAGGTCAAGGTGACCACTCATTATCTGTAAGATGTGACCAGATGGTTTTTTAATAGTTTTTGTTTAACAATAATAAAAATAGAATCAGAAATCTTAAAATAAATAAATACAGGATAATACAGGACCAATGAATGTGTTGATCTCACTTGAAATTTATCAGGAAAACTTGACATCCTCTGCTCTTTTTAAAAAATAATTTACATAAATTATTCTCTAAATTAAGACCCAGTTAATGGCACCTTTTTTTCCTAATAGAATCAGTTTTCTATTCCCATAGTTATCAACAGCATTTAATGTGTTTTCTGTCTAAAGAAAAGGAAAAAGAACTGTATGTCATACTTATCTCTTAACATATATAAAATAAAGGCCATAAAAACATAAAAGGTTCACATAGGATTGCTGGGGCCTCTCCTTACCTAGACACACAATTGTTAGAAGTTATTAAGACTGTCTTTGAGGACTGTATTATAAACTGTTTTTACTTGTTTTTATTTCCTCAGCTCAAGCATATATTCTTTAGTTTGAAAAGAAATTCAGTAGCACTGAGATCATGATTTTTATTAACTCCTAAAATTACAGCCAGTATCTCAACTGCATCTTTTGATAGGCCTTTAATCAGTTTATAATCACATTCTCTACAAGTACCAGGCACTGTAATCAAAGTTTCCCTCTAACTTATTGGGCCTGAGCAGAGTATAATCTTTGAGAAATTCCAACACATTCTTAGCTGAACACAGACATTTCCTTGGAGCCAAAATTTTATTTCAGCCCTGTTTTCTGATTAAAAAATGAAAATGAAAAATATTTAACCATTAAGTGTATGAAAGAAATTGAATGGCTGTCTGTATCTTCAAGGAAGTGCTGTCCGCTGGACGAGACCCACATAGACTAATAATCCTGAGGTTCAGGTTAGCCATAAAGGATGATAGTTACTAATAAAATTGACTTATATAAATGTTCCAACTTTTTAGCTTTTTTTCCTTCTCCTTTAATATTGAAGGAAGTCAGGCTCTTAAAAAGGATGTTAGAGGAAGGGAGCAAAGATGTACTTTGGAGGGAAGTCAGAGGGTGGAAACGGAGCCACACAGCAAAATGCAGTCAGAGTTTTTGATGGAACTATGTCATCGTATTAGAATGTAATAAGAAAATAAGTTCAAACAGGAAGGAAAGAAGGGAGACTTCAAAAGTCCTCTGGTGCTTTTAATAATAATAAAAATAATGCTAATATAAATGCTTCCCATCTGACCTGTCTGATTTGTGTTTGGAATTTATAAGTGCACTTTCACCCACACACATTTTCTTTCCTAACACTCACAATAGCTCTTTGCAGTTAAAAAAAATTAGTTTCACACCACCTCTTACTGTGACATTCAACCATAGGAATGGCATACCTTCTCTTGATTGATGTCTGCAAGAATCTGCATTCTCTATCTTTAAACAAGAAAGCAAGTAATGGACTCAGTCATCCACAGCATGAATAAGGTCTGCGAAGACTGCATTGATCCAACAAGATTATGGATTGTTGATTTTCTTGCGTGTCTGACCCTACTGCTCAGAGCTTTTCATGTACCAAGTTCCAAAAGCTGCTTCTTAATGTGACTTCTGATAATGTGAGCAGTATAAGCCATTGTTTCTTAATGACAAATTTGGTAGAATTAAAAGGCAGCTCTAGTGGCTTCTTTATGAACAAGACAATTCTGTGCTGCTATCTGACAAATCTTTATTTTTTTAATTACTTTAATTCAATTAAATCCTCCTGACTGGAATAGCTGCAATTGAACTGCAAAACTCTGGCCAAGCTCTTTATCCTATTTGTGAAATTCAAGCCTTCACATGATTGGTGGGTCAGAAATGAATGGTCACAGTTTCTAATTGAGTTGGATTTACAGAAATATTTCACATCTTTTGTTAGTTTGTCATCTAGGACATGTTTAGTCTAAAATAAAGCAGAGGCCATGAACATTATTTTTGTGGCCTGGGTTCTGGCCACATGAGACACACAAAGTCTCAGACAGAACACACTGAGTCAGCATTGTGGTCTAGAATGAGGAGGAATGAGTCCTCGATTGGAGCTCATGTCATGGAGTGGAACCCCACATGGACCAAACAGCTAATAGTGTTGAGTCATTAGCATCTAGGGACTAAGCCAATCATTTCCAAACTAAAGAGTTTTTTAAAATACAGATTCCCAGACCACACCTTGGATCTAATATACCCACATCTCTTGGAATGGGGCTCTGCACTTTTCAAAGTTTACAGGTGATTGGATGATCAGTAAGTTTGGGGAAATAGAGGGCCAAAACTAAAATTATTCTAAGTGGGCATAAAAGTGGGGAGGAGTTCTCCATCTGCTCAGAGACAGAAAAAGCCTCCTTAAACTACTTCTTCAGCATCTAGTGTTGCTAACTCGAAGTCTGACTACAATTTGACTCTTATTCTTTTCTTGGCCATCTGTTTGGTTTTTTGATTGATTGATTTTCTCTCTGGAAATTTAAATTTTGGAGACCAGAAATTCCCTTAGAATGTAGCTATATAAGGACACTATTAGTTTGAAGACTCAAACCCTTCAGCTCAAGAGAAATTCTTCTATTTCCTTTTCATCTCTTTCATTTCCTATGTTCTGTTTTTCTAGAACTATTAAGTGGATGTTCAGCATCATGGATTAAAAGTATTGTGTTTTAATTTTTCTTTCATTTTTTCCCATCACTTTTGCTTTTTTTCTCCAGATTTTGTTTTATTTTATTGTTTAGAATACTAATTCAGCCTTCAGCAATGTTCATTCTGTTATTCATCTCCCAGATTTTTTTTCTATTTTGCCATGAGATTTTTAATTTCTAGAAACAATTTGTGCTCTCCAACTACTCATCTTCATAGGAACCTTTTCTTTCCCTTCTTCCTCCCCCTCCACCTCTCCCTCCCCCTCTCCCTCCTCTTTGTTTGCTTTTCTTTCAATGAATAATAGCCACTTGACTCTCTAAAGATATTTTTAAGTGGTTTTTAATTAAGTTTTCATTGTTCCTTGAATTATTTCTTTTATAATCTTGGATCAGTGATTCTGTTAGTTAATCTTGATCCTTCTATTACTTTGCCTCAACTATCTGGTAATAGTTGATTATCCATTAATAGCTGGCAAGGGTGACTTCTGCAGTTCTGATATTGCACCGGGCCTCAACTTTGATTGTAAGACTGCTTTTAGTTTAACCAACCATAAATGGTTATGGTGGATCAATGCGACCAACTCCTTAACGCTTCCTGGGCATGGGCTGGCAGGCAAGCCAGGTATCTGTCCCCTTCAACCACTTGCCAATTTAGGAAGATGTGTATTTTGGCAGAGAAGTGCTTCAAAGCTTGAACCTCCTGGCAGAGCAGCCTGCCCCTTTTCCTCCCTCTCTGCCTGTATGTGTCTCAAATCCCCACATGATCTGCTCTCCTCACTCAGATCCCTAAAGGATTTATTTTTGATAATACTTTTCAGGGCTTATCCTGACGTTGAATTCCACTTGTGCCTATCATTTGACATAGTAGGGGAAGTGTAAAAGCTGAACTGGTCTGTTTTTCAGAATTTAGCTCCTGTTTAATGACTCTGACGGCTGTTCCTTCACCCCTCCCCTCTCCTCATTATTAGGTTACTTCAAGCTTGGAGGTTTTCAGGATTGCATCCTTTGTTAATTTGCAAAAATTCTCATTAATTTTTGCCTGCTGATGACATTCTTTCTCCTTTTCTAGGATTTTTATGAATTTTTAGTCACCTAAGGGATTCAGGACAAGAGGAAATTCAGATTCAAGTTGAGTTCAATCTCCTACAATTAACCTCTCTTTTATTCTTTCCATATTAAGCCACTGACATATTCAACCACAAAAAGGCACAAATACAAACGTTAAACCACATCACTTCTAAAATACAAAAGAAACACACACACACACACACACACACACACACAACTCATAAACTAATGACATCTGTTTCTTCATGAAAGTATGAATAGATGAAATATAATTGGCCATTCTTTTTTATTTTCTTTTTCACGAAAAGCAATTCTATCTGAAAAGATATCTTCCTAAGAGGAATACTGCTAGAGTTGATAAAGCATGCCATTCAACTGCATATAATACTTTCTATCATTTTCAAAATATCTGGTTTCAGAGAAACCTAAAGTGAATCCATCACCATGGCCTATTGTGTTATATAAGTTTATAATAGGAATGATGCCTACAAGGTATAATGAAAATCTACATTAATCCTCAGTTTCTTGGATGGTTATAGACAATCTTCAGTTACTATCTACACAAGGAAACTATTTCTTGCCAAAGCACAGAACCACTGTCAGAGGATTATAACTTCCTATTAATCAGCATATATGCTTCCTGTAGAAATTGCATTTTGAAATCTCATTATATATTCTTTGTAAATATCACCCAAGCACTTACCATTTCTCATCTGCTCAGAGTGAAGAATCAGGAATCACTCAGAAGTCACACAGCAATTCTATGTGTTCCCTGAAATATTAATCATAAGTAGAAATACCATCCGACTGATGTAAATTCAAAACTAAGGGCTTTAGAATACCCTTATCATATCTCCAATTCACATCTACATGGCGAATAGAGTATGAAATGATCCATGACAAGAACTTGTCTGTCATGCACTCATGCATTCAATTTGGTCTTGGGGTGATGGGAGATGATATTCTCCATAGAAAAAAGTATGAAGGGAGAAGAGCAAAGAGCATCTGTGGTAAATGGTAAGTTATACAGATTGCCCAGAGTAGCAAACTTTAAAACTAACCAGTGGACCAAAAGGCTATGAAAGTAAGTTAAAAGCATTTCTCAATACCAGGCAATGAAGACAGAGCAGTATCGATAGTGGCAAAAATTGTGATTATTCTTTTCCCTGTATAATTTATAGACATTCTCAAATCAGCCACATCATAGTAGCTCCCCTCTCAAATTATGGATTTATAGCATGCCACCACTAAAGTAGAAAAGAGAGAATCTAAAGACAGCCAATGCTCATGCTAGTGGGAGATCCTACAGTTTATATTCAATGCAGGCAAAACCTGCCTTGGGTCCTAGAGAGCCAGGGATCTGATAGTGTTAAAATGATACATAAATCATATGCAAAGGCAGACAATTTAATTTTGGTGGCCAAACCTTAAAATAATTTCTAGTAAAGATAGTGTGTGTCATGTTGAGTTTGGAAAGAGAAATAATTGCATTATGACTATTTATTTGTATATGGAAATGTGTTGGACAAATAAATATAAATATATGTGAGGAGTTTTAGGCAGGAAAATCTGAGGAATAAAGTATTTGTGCTGTATTAGTTTTCTAGGTCTGCTTTCATAGGGCCTAACCTAATGGTCTTATTTTAACTTAAGTACCTCTCTAAAGACACTATCTCTAAATACGAGTCATTTTCTGAATGAAAATGACTATTAGGACATCAACATATGAATGTTTGAGGAGACACGTGCTATGTCTTTTTGCTAAGTTTTGTTTTCTTTAAGAGAGGAACAGTGAATGCGCAGGAAAGATTACCACTTCATTTCAAATAAATAAGTTCACCAGAGCCCACACAACTGAAATAAATGTCAAACAAGTGCCCACACTGCACAAAGGAAGGAATTCTAGATATTCTTTTTCCTTTTTTTAATTTGAGAGAGAGAGAGAGAGAGAGCAGGGGAGGGACAGAGAGAGAAGAAACAGAGAATCCTAAGTAGGCTCCATCCTGTCAGTGGAGATCCCTACCCTGGGCTGGATCCCAAGAACCTTGAGATCATGACCTGAGCCAAAACCAAAAGTTGGACACTTAACCAACTGAGTCACCTACGTGTCTTGATATTTTTGATTAGGAAAGAAGTAGTGGCAACTTGAAAGAGACACATTTGTTCTTGCATTTGACTTTTACTAATTCATACTAAGGATAATAATATCCAAAGGTACAAATTCATCAACAAATTAGAGAAACATTTTTAACTGCAAAGTGAACAGCTAATCTAGGATTATTTAAGATGAGATCAGAGTTAATTATGTGTGAAGTTCCTTTACTGGAAAACATGATACTATTAATGGTAGTGACATTATGATATGGGATACCAAGTCAATGATGTTGTCTAACCAAACTTCCAGTTTTCTAGCATCTATATAGAGGGTGATTTTCATTAATAGGATATGATTATTGATTGAGGTGCTTGGTTTTTTTGTTTTCAGGTTTGTTTGTTTTGAGGAATATCATTAATAGAATATGAGTAGGAATATGAGTAACATAAAATCTTGGGTTTTTTGATGCTTACTGAAAAGTCAGGCAGAGCTGTCAGGATAGGAGTGAGGACTGGCATATCACTTTATGATAACATCTTCCATTTTGAATTTTCATCATGAAACATCCATGCATTTAAAATAAAAAGGTATAGCAAATCTACTTCAATAGGTTTTTTGACTTTAGCTTTATACTCTCCACTCCAGACCTCATCAGCTGTCTGGAAATGCCACCAAGCAGTCTAGGTTGAAAGAAGTCAAAAGCATTGATGTTTCTTGGCAAACACATATTCCTCCCTTCTGACTTTCAATCACAGCTTCAAAACCCTATGGGGTGATGCCAGGGCCCGCTTGATTTAACTTGGGATGTGACCTGTTTTAGCTCTTGCTCTGGTGACTCACTAAACACATCTCTTTTATTAATCCTTGAATCTATTGCTATCAATCAACACTGGGGCTGCAACAGCTTTTTTGAATGTCAGAAATAAACACAGTGTTTTCCTGTAAGCTCAGAGGGGGAAAAAAGAGATAAGGGCATTGGATTATAAAACCATATATATATATGGCTTAGAAAGCTTAATGTTTTTAAAATCTGTCTTTTAAGAGTTGGAGCCTATTCTAAAGTTTTAATTGTCCCTGCTCAGATTCTAGGGGATTTAATTTGCCTATCTTAGCATTTTTCAGGTTTCTGGTATCTATATAGAGGTTGATTTTCATTATTAGGACAAAATTGTTGGGTAAAGTGTTTGGTTTTTGTTGCTGTTTTTCGCTCATGTGTTTATTTATTTGTTTGTTTATTTGAAGGAGTTCCATTCCCATGCATTAGTTTTTCCTAAATAGCCCTCCATCTCTGCTCACCATAGTTCATAATTATACTTACTCAAAGTTTTCTTTCTAAGATGAGAAGGGATGTGAGGACATGGCCTCTCCAACACAGAAGCAAAATACAGACACTCTTGATAATTAAATTTTCCTTATGGTACAAATCCTAGAAAAATCTTCATAGACGTACACTCAGAAATATATAAAAATTACTTATGAAGTATTGTTTGAAGTAGCAATAAATAGAGAAACCACATCTGTTGATGCAGGAGTAGTGAATAAACTACAGGATATCAAAGCAATGGAATACTTTTCTGCACTTAAAGGAATGAGGTGAACCTGCATGTAGCAGACATTTGCCAGGTCTTTGTGAGTTTTTTGTATTGATTTTGGCTATCCAGTCTTCAGACCCATTTCTTATTTGAAGGGAATTCTCCTGTCACAAGATAGGAATATTTGTAGATTTATTGTATGACTCATCCATCCCCTATGTGCCCCTGTATGGGCCCAGAAAAAATATTCTCTATGCCAAAGCCTTTAGTATTTGGTGGAGATACCAGCATTCAGAACATTTAGAAACAAGTATTAGAACAGTGCCTGCTGCAAACAAGTGCTCAGTAAATGTTACCTATTCTTATTACCATCTACACAGAAACCTACAGCATTAACTGGAATAACTTTGCACTGGGGAATGTGAAACTCAAACTTTTTGTAAAACTGCACTCTGATTCTTAGCTAACACTAATTCCTGGGATTCAGAGTATCACTGTAGTCTACTGATCAGAGTGAGAGTATAGGGAATTTAGTTTAAAAATGGACTGTTGGTGGGGCGCTGGGGTGGCTCAGTTGGTTGGGCATCTGGCTCTTGATTTCAGCTCAGGTCATGATCTCACAGTTTGTGGATTCAAGCCCTGTGTCAGGCTCTGTGCTGACAGTGAAGAGCCTGTTCAGGATCCTCTCTCTTTCTCACTCTTCCCACTCCCCAACCCACACTTTATGTGTGTGTGTGTCTCTCTCAAAATAAATTTTAAAAAATTATTTAAAAAATGGATTGTTGGCAGCATCATAAGTGGGTCCAAGAGAACTCTGAACCTACTATGGGGTTGTCTACCATTACAAACTTGGAAGCTTAAGAACTAATATCCTTAACCAATCATAGACTCCTCCCTCACTTAATATAGCTTCCTAATCACAGAGTAAATAATATAGGAATAAGTAACAAATAAAATGTTCTGGAACACCTCTTCTAACAAAATATTCAATCAAAATCTGTACTGCAATGCTGGGAACTGGCCAATGTGATAAAATCAGGAAAGATTTGAAATATATGGATGGTGACTTCTTTTCTATCACTACTTAATTCTCCAGCTCGGTTGGTCAAAGAAAGGGAAGGATGGATACTGCAGAGTAATAGTGGGAGAACATAATCCCCAAAGTAAAGCTGTTCCCAAAGCACTCTATTATCAAATAGAAGTGGATTTAAAGATGAGGTTTGAGCAGCTCTGAAAGTCCAAGTAAATTGAAAAGTAGAGTTGCTTATACTTATTCTGGTCTGATTGTAGAGCTGCTCTGTCACTGGGTTGGATCTTGGAAGCTACTGCCATCAGACTGTGACTATCTGGCCCATCTGACAAAACCATCCCTCTCAAGAAATGGAGATAACACATAACCTGGGACTGGTGTCATTGCACAGTGAGTTTATTTAAAGCCCCTTTGTTCTGAGTACACAATCACCAAGAAGCTTCTGATTCCCAAGTTGTTTAACTTTCGGGAAAGAACAGACTAATGATACAAATTTCATTTGTGAAATCATTGTACTTTTTCCCCATGGTTTCTAACCATGATGAAGCTTCTCATGGAGGTTTGTCAACAGGGAAGGGTTGTGATGATCATGCTCTCACATGCACTTCCAGGCCACATCGTAGTTATATTTTCCTTTGTTAATAAATAAAATAGCATTCTGTTGTCTACCTCAGTCATGCAAGTATTTTGGTTAGCATGAGTCAGAGTCTCAGGGTTTGGTCACTCCTGGGAAATACAAATCACTGGGACTTCAAAAGATGACCAAATTTAGTTGGCCTCTCTTTTCAATGACACTGCATGCAGGAGCACGTGTCCATTCAGAACATTAATTTCTTTTTCATTTTCTTCCTCTCCCTTTAGCTGTTGGAAATATTCATTCTGAACCTGAACTCCGATTTTATCCCCTATTGTATGGTGATTCAATTCCCAATTGCCCTTCAATTCCAAGGTCTTCACTACAGGTTCTAGAAGGTTTTCTGGGAACCCATGGTTTTATTGATATTGTTGTCATTGCTACTGGAGATCATGGTCATATGATGAATCTAGGCCAGGGCCCAGTGTTTCCTTCTATAGCCAACTTGTCTAGAAACAATTGATGCTTGATGCCCATATAACTAGAAAACTGACTTCTTTATGGGTTCATGGGATTTTTTCCCCAGAGATACATAAGCTTCTTGGCAGCTCTCACAAGAACTCCCTGTATTTGTCTGTTACCTAAACCTGTTGCCAAAGCCAATACTCTTTATTTCCTGAGTCTTACTTAAATATATTAATCTGAATCAAATAAACCAGTTTTCTGCTGACCTGTCAAAAATCAACCCCGTAAATGATTAAACTTTTCTCAAGTCCCCTTCCAAACAAGTACTGGGCTACCCAGAGATTTATCTTGGCAAAACTGGAACACAGAAAACGTAGGGCATGCTGGGTAGAAATCTCATCATTAATCCTAAGAAAGGTCACTGAGTTTACTTGGCATTCACCTTTGGCCTTTGGCCAGACATGTAGCAACTTTTTCTTAGTGACAAAATAGAAGCAAAGGAATTCAGGAGAAAAAAATGAGAAATACAGGGCAGGAGGGAAAGAGGGAATAGAAGAAACACTAAATAAGAAATACTTTCCTTTGGACTTATGTATCAGAGTAATGTTTTATTCAAATCCCAAATATGGGTTGAAAATTTGTTTTATATGTTATTATGTTCTTAATTTGCCCACTAGGAATGAATTTCCAAAGTGGACTTATTACGCCCGACACTTAACAATGGTAGAGCACAGAACTTCTAAACATTGGTTTAAAAGATCATTAGTTGTCCAATTCACAAGTTAGCATCTGAATCATAATAGAATAAATGGCTCACCTAAAAAAAGAAAGCTGTGTTAGAGTTTTCATATAAGGTTAGTAGTTTTGAACTATTTTAAAGCCAAATAGTCGTATCACCTAAGATTACGTTTAGATTTATTTAATTTTGAAAAGTCACTCTTTTCAAAGCTACAAGGACCTTATGCTATAGCAGTTAGTAAACAATCACAGTTTTGGGGTTTTTTTAATGATTTGGTTTGCTCTGAAGATGTCCCACTTTAAAAATATGCTTCAATTAGCTAATTACTTTTGTGTGGGACACCCTATAACATCATAGTGGAAACAGCTGAATTTTTACTTATACACCTGAAATAAAATGAATTCACATATAGGATGTTTTCATTTTTCAGGCTTCCTCAACAGGAAAATTTTGTCCTAAACCAATAAAGTAGAAATTTAAAAGAATACATACACACACTTATATAAATATGAAAACAATAATGATAATGGAATTTACATCTTTAGAATACATGTGGCTCATTTTGCAGATAAGGAAACTGAGGTCAAGAGGGTTATAAATTAGATGACAGCCGGTTTTAAAATAGTAAAAACATTTTCTGTCTTCTTTTAAAAATCACTCTCAAAAAAGCATAAATAACAATAAATGGACACAAAAACATTAACTTCAGTGCAGCTAGGCTATTTCTATAACCCTAACCCAAATATTTGAAAGCAGAGTGGATGTAGAAAGGGTAAATGACTTACTTCGTCAGCAACAGGACGATTAAATCTACAACAGTATGATACAAATGAGAAGCAAGCCATTGTGACCTTCAGTATCCTGAGAAGTTCCAGGAAATGGGGGCAGTAGTCATTACAAAAGCCAACTGAAAGGTCTTTTTTTTTAGGCTTATTTACTTTTGAGAGAGAGACAGAGGGGGAGAGAGAGAGAGAGAGAGAGAGAGAGAGAGAGAGAATCTCAAGCAGGCTCTGCACCTGTCAGCACAGAGCCTGATAGGGGCTTGAACTCATAAATCCATGAGATCATGAACTGAGCCGAAACCAAGAGTCAGACACTTAACCTACTGAGACACCCTGGATGCCCTCATTTGAAAAGTCATTCTAAGAAGCAGTGAACACCTCAGGGCCCCACCTCTGTAACCAGGCAACATACCTCTCCCACCCGCACTGAAATACTGAACCAGAGAGATCTAGATTGGGACACCAGCACAGAGGACAACTGGGATTTGGTGCCTTGCTGAGGCTGGAGGATTAAATTTTATCTGCATAATAGTAAAACTCTGGAGCCCCTCTGCCTGCCCAGATTTTGTATGCTGAACAGCCATTGTTATACCCTGCAGGCAGGAAGCTGGAAGATCCTCTTTCTGAAAAGAATTGTTTTTAGAATAAAAATCTACAGAAACTCATATCTGGAGGGAAAAGCCTGCTGGCCATCTTGTTGATATACACCAGTCCATAAGCCTCAGCCAGATACACAGACTCCAACCAGTATTTTGCTGCTTCTCTCTTAAAAATAAACAGATAGTTGGGGTGCCTGGGTAGCTCAGTTGGTTAAGAACCTGACTTCCCTCAGGTCATGATCTTGCTTTGTGTGAATTTGAGGCCAGCATATAGTTCTGACAGCTCAGAACCTAGAGCCTGCTTCAGATTCTCTCTCTCTCTCTCTCTCTCTCTCTCTCTCTCTCTCTCTGTCTCTCCCTTGCTCACGCTCTGTCTTTCTTTCTCTCAAAAATAAATAAATATTTTCAAAAATTAAAAATAAATAAATAAATAAATAAAAACAGACAGTCAAGAGTAATAGGACATTGAGAAATGTGAAAGATGGAGATCAGATCTGCCTGGCTGGACTTTGTGATAATTGTAGGAGTTTGTCAATTCACAGTGTCTGGTCCTGTGAAGATGCCTATAGTGTGTCCATTAGATTCCTGGATAATGTTGAATTCAAGTGTACATTTCTTCCCCTCTGAAAATAAGTAAATATTTATTTTCACAATACAACTTTAAAGGTAGAAGTAACATTTTGTTGTGTTGCTATTGTTCTCATTGTAGTTGTTGTTGTTAAATAAAGTGGAAGGATTGTGTCCTTAACAGTTATGAAAGGGAAAACTGTAGCATGGATACTACAAAAACTGGAAAATTCCTTATGTGTAATGCAGATTCATGGATGGGTACACATCTAGCAATACAAAGATGCTAAGAATCTTCAGATGCACACTCTTCATTATAGGTATTTGCATCTGGAGCTATCTAGGAAACCATGAGTCAATATAAATAATTTAAAAACAGGACAATCCATAATGATATGGATTACCAACATATTTGCCCTATAACACTGAAAAAATAGAGATGTTTCACAATACAGTTAAAGAAAGTAAAAGTATGGTGACAGTGTTTCTAGACAGGGTCTCTGATCAGCAATGTAAATGAAAAAAGACATAAGAGTAATGTGAGTTCAAAGCCCTTTTTGCTCTCTGTTACCAATCCCATCAATTTGAACACTCCCATACTTGTCACAGAGAACTTAGCTGTGAATCTTTGTGTAATTGCTCATTATGCATTTCCTCTTCCTTGAGCAATGGACCGGGTGGCACTTTTTGCCAATTCTCAGACCAGGTGGATTATATGGAACCAATTCCTTCTCCAGGGTAAGGGTGGACATCTGATCCTTGAGGGCCAGTCAGAATATTGTCCCCTGCCCTCAGGCACAATAATTGGTTAAGCCAAGAAAACATGACCACATCAGATAGTTCCAGGCCCCTGGGTGAGAAATTCTTTCCTTTCTGCTACCCTTGAACATGGGAAGATATTACATCTGAGCTGCTAGGAGATAGCCCAAAGAGAAAGCCCACCTGAGAGGGAAGCCAACTTCCGAAAAATGCAGAACCAAGATTAAAAGGGCAATTTGGTTCTGATTATATCAACATATTGGATTTAGCAATGCTGCAAACAAGACATGCCCTGGACTTTTCAGATATGAGCCAATGGGTTCCTTTTGTTGTTTAAGCCAGTTTGGATTGGATTTTCTATCGCTTGAACTAAGAAACCCTGACTAATGCAATCATGAATTTGTAGAAGTATACTCAAGATACAGTATAATCTAGTCTCCTTCCTTAGATCATGTAGGCTAAACCCCCCACAGATGTCTCACATCTAAATAGTCCTCCAGCATAAATAGATATCACATTAATAATAGAGTCAAAAAGTTTTTTTTAATCTTTGATTCCCCAACATCAAGCATACTTAATGAGGGAGAAATGCTCAGTAAATGTTTATTGAATGATTTAAAAATGACAGACTGAATAGATAAATGAATAATGTAGATCCCTAACCTTGTCTAACATCAATCCTTGCAGCATACATTCTCTGTATAGATAATCATTAATCCTAATTTAATGATTTCCAGGAATCTTTGGAAACTCCCAGTAACCTTCAGAGGAAACAAAAATATTCAATTAGCTTTATCTAATGCAAATAGAATGTGTCTACAATATTCTTGGTGCGTTGTTAGAGATTGGAAAAAAGCAAGTTAAATTGGCCTGGTTCTTGTGGATATATGGATATATATGGGGAGAGTTCTAAAGGAAATATGAATATACAACTATACATGTACAGTTAAGTGTAGTTACTTTTTCGAAAATTCCTCACATGATACTGAATCCCTTCACAATCCCTCTAAAGGGGGGATTTAGAGCTCTCCTCTAAAAAATATATTAAATTCTTTGTACAAAATAATAATTGAAGTCATTCATTAAACAGTTACTCTGTGCCATGCTCTATGCTAAATTCTTTATATACATTACTATTTCTTGAATTCCTCATAACAACTGTGTATGGTACAATAGAAGGTAATTTACCTGAGAGTTTAAATACTGTAAACATTCAAATAGTGAATTTATGCTTAAAACAAGGTTTTCTATGCTCATCCATTTTTACCACACTGTGTAATTATAGAAGATCAGTTTGCTATAATATGCTGTGTTAAGGAACAGTGTGATCTCCAAGGCTACAAATGACAGGCAAGTGATGACAAAGTGGACAAGGTGGTGTGGATTATTAAAGATGGTTAGAAGCCGATTCTGATGAGGCTGTTTGATGCTGTGAACATTTTATAAATCCCCTGAAACAAAATTTATTCACTCGTGTGAAGTTACTCCAGACGTATAGGTTGGGAGAGAGCCTTGAAAACAAAGGATGGCACAAGCAAGCAGAGGCTCCTGTCTGATCTTTTCCAAAGACCTATTGGATCGTTCTCTCTTGTGGCTGCTACAGAAAAGCAAATGCCGATGATTAGTGATCTTTCCAAACCTCTTTCTGCAGGTTAAGAACCAATTTCATGTTTCTAAAATAAATTTGGGGCTTAAAAAATTACTAGATGCTTTTCTAAAAGGCTTATTTATTTATTTTGAGAGAGTGAGCAAGCGGGGGAAGGTCAGAGAGAGAGAGAGAGGGAGAGATAGAACCCCAAGCAGGCTCTGCACTGTCAGCACAGAGCCTTATAGGAGTTGGTGAGGGGACTCGATCCCACAAACTGTGAGATCATGATCTGAGCCAAAATTAAGAGACAGACACTCAGCCGACTGAGCCACCCAGGCACCCCACTAGATCCTTTTTTTAACCATTGTTTAGGAAATGAGTATGGTTTATAAATTCTAATTTTTCATTAAAATTTTGGTAGGTAAAATATACTAATTATATTTAATATTTACATCATTAAATATTTATATTTTATGTGATACATACTTTCCTTTCACAGGTAAACAAATATTTTCATTCAATGCAAAATATCCACAGGTATGCAATAAATTCTTTACGTAATTAAAAGTAATAAATAAAAAAGTTTCTGGAGGACATCTATTCATTTCAAACTTATTTCTTACTGTACTTGACATCTCATATACCAAAACCGTCCAATTAAAATGTTTTCTTAAAATCATTATGTTCTTTTGAGTTAAGATATCTAAATTAAGGAATATTAATCCAGAATGAATCAGGCCCCAAGAGTCCAAGTAAATAATCTTTTCTGTAGGTATTAGAACTCATGCTTTATTATGGAAAACCTGGGGCTCAGAGAGGTTAAGTAACTTGCCCAAGGTCAAATAAATAACAGCTGGCTGAGCCATAATTCAAATCTTTGTCTCTCAGATTCCAAAGCCCATGGTCCTTACTGCTGTGATATATTATTCAAAGAGCAATGAATGACCAAAGGAAATGCACTATGACTGGTCTGGCATAGCCGATTTGGAATACAGTGCATCACACTAGATACAGCAGTATATAATAAAGTACACTAGAATATAACTCAATGGAGTCAAGAATTTTTATCTGTTTTGTTCAATATTGTAGTTCCAGATCCTATGACAGTTACTAATATAGTTTAAGAGATACTTACTAAATATTTGTAGAACAAATAGAAAAATAGATTACTTTCTTTCTTTACTATTAACACAACCTAATGCTTAACTCATTTAACAATGAGAGGATAAAAGTATATTTGTACTTACACTACTAAAACTCTTTTTTCTCATAAGCAAATCCTAAGTCACAACTCTTCCATCATGTAATTGTGAAGTGTTTTAGAATTAACAATTATTTTTTCATTCAACAAAAATGTATTAGGTACCTACAATATGCTGGCATATTTAGGTAATTGAGATCCATCAGCAAACACAACAACAAAAAAACCTTTGCCCTCATGGAACTTGCATTCTAGAAGGGGAGAAACACAACAATAATGCTGATAAATAAATAACATAGCATACCAGAAAATAACAAGTGCTATATAAAAGGAAAAAGAAAAAAGAGTAGGGTCAAAAGTGCAGGAGTTGGGGGACATGGGATGCAATTGTTAATATTTAATTGTGTGCCAGAGTAGATCTCCTGAGATGGTGACACCTGTGCTTGCTTTGGTAGCATATATACTGGGAAGGTGACACTTGAGCAGAAGATGACAGAATTAGGCACGCAGAGATCTGGTGGAAGAGTGCTTCAGGCAGAGGAAACAGCCAACACAAGCCCTAAGGCGGGAATTTGACTGGTACATCTGAGCAAGAGCAAGAAGGCCATTGTGACTGGACCAGAGTGAACAAAGGGGAGACTAAGAGATGAAGTAGAAGTAGCAGAAGAATGAAGTATACAGAGTGTTGAGGCCACTGTAAGGCTCTGACTTTCACTCCAAATGAAATGTGGCAAGCTTTTGACCATAGACGGAAGGGTCAAAAGTAGAAGCAGGGAGACCATGAGGAGTTTACTGCCGTCATCCAGACTGGAAATAATAGCACCTAGGACCAGGGCAGTAACAGTGGAGGTGATGAGATGTGATGAGATTTTGGACATATTTTGAAAGTAGTGTCGTCATATTTTCTTGATAAACAGGATATGGAGTGCGAGAGAACGGGAGATAATACTCTGGTTTTTGGTTTAAAAAACTGCAAAGACACAGTGGCATTAACCGAGATGGGGAACACTATAAATAGAGCAAATTTGTTGAGGTGGAGAAGATCATTTGTAAATATGTGTAAGAGAAAGGCACTTGAGAAAGAGATCTGAACTGGACATGCACATTTGGGAGTCATGGTATACAGATTAGTTTTAAAGCCGTGAAGCTAGATGTTCATCAAGTCAATGAATGCAGAAAGAGAAGAGAAGAGAATAGGGAGTGAGCCTTACTTCTAGGACTCCTAGCTAAGAAGAGATCACACAGAAGAAGAACAAAAAAAAAAAAAAAAACAACCAAACAAACAAGGAGACTGAAAACGAGTAGCCAGTAAAGGAGTTAGAAAACACAAAGGAATAAAGTGCATCAATGAGAAAAGAAGAAATAGCAACAGTGCCAAAGAATGCTGACAATTCAAGTAAAGATTAAGATCAGTTTTAATAGAATTATGGGGGAGAGTCCTGATTAGAATGGGATTAAGAGAGAATGAGAAAAGAATAGAGACATCATCAAATAAACTCTTTTGAGGAGTTTTGTTCTAAAGAACTGGAGTGAAAGTAAAATCTAAAGGTTTTTTTAAGGTAGAACTAGTAGTAGTGTTTACATGTTTGTGAATATGACCCAGGGGAGAGAGAGAGCACGAGGAAAAAAAAGACTGAAATCCTAGAATTCCTGGAATGTTTTTGAGTAAATTAGAGGGGCAGGATCCAGTGTGTATGGTGGCTGTATGTCCAGTCATAAACAGTTCATCTCTCTAGAAACATAAATGAAGGCAAAGTATGTGGGGGCAGAGGAGGTGATGGGTGATGTGGAAGTTCTAATCGATTTGCTTATATTTTTTTCCAGTGATTGGTGGCAGCATTAAGGGCCCACTTCAGGTTGGTAGTCATGAATTTATAGTGAAGCAAGTCAGCAGCGTAGTGGGCATTTCTTCAGCCATGTTTTTCCATGGATGCATGTGGAGAATTGGATTTTTCCAGAGTTTTAGTTTGTAAAGGAAAAGGCCAGAGATGGGTGAGAGGGTGATTATAATGATCAGCTATGAAATTAAACTTGGTGAGGAGGCAACTGAGAATGGCAAGGGGGTAAGAGACAATAAGGGTGGTTGGTAGGATCAGTGGAGTGGAAGTACTGAACTTTATCATTTTAGTTTAATCTATTTTTTCAACCATTCAATTCTTTCTGAATCTTAATTCTGAAAGAATATTACTTCTTGGGGCTCCTGGGTGGCTCAGTCAGTTGAGTGCCCAACTCTTGATTTTGGCTAGGATTATAATCCCAGGGTTGTGAGATTGATCCCTGCATCAGGCTCTGGATGGAGCCTGCTTGAGATTCTCTCTCTCTCTCCCTCTCTCTCTCTCTGCCCCTCTCCCTTGCTTGCACTCTCTCATAAATATATATATATATATTCTCTCATAAATATATATATAACATATATATGACTTCTTTTTGGGGGTCACATGAAAATGATAAATAATGTTAAATACAGCATTAAGTCACTTTCATCTATTCAAAAAAATTTTACAGATGGACACTAAGTACCAGATGCTGTGGGATATAAAGTTAAATAAGATTGGTGTTTGACCTTAAATATTTCACAGCCTAAGGAAACAGGTAAATGAGGAATCACAGAACAATGTGGTAAGTACAATGAAAAGCTACTATAGCAGAACAGAGGAGAGACCTTTAAATCAAACCAGAGGGTAACAGACTCCCATTTGGAGGGGATTCTGAAGCAGCGTTGTGAAGATCAAATAGAAATAAAAAAGGGCCTTGCATGGCTCATCTGTATTATAAATGAAAATGCTGACTGAGGTTGGGCCAACCTAAAGGTTTGAGGCACATCCCAAAAGATCACCTCCTAAATTATATAATTTCACTAAGTAACCATAACTGTTCTACCAGACATGGTCATTTTACCCAGCTCTGTTGACCCTGTCTTGTCCATGAAGCTGCTTTGAACAATTACTTCAAATGTCTTGCTGAAATCAAAATGCTCTCAGTTTCTCTAACCTCCTAATGTGAGGACCCTATCTGAGGGAGAGATTGGTTTGCCATTTGTTCTTAGAAAACTCATGCAGATCCTCATAATTTATCACTGACTTTTTCCCCAACTGCTAACAAATCACTTGTTTAATATTCTGTTTTAGGATTTTGCCACTAACTGACATCAGATTCATCATTTGTAACTTGCCTGTTTATAGGGGATGAAACCAGATTGGAAATCAGTATCTCTTTTTGAAACTGTTTTAAGGAGATGATAGTGTTTGAGAATCACTGTCATGCTAAGGGAATTGAGAGGAAAATACTGCCTAAGACAAAGGTTGAAAACAGTCAGGGCAAAAGATATGGAATGAAAAGACAGAACATTGGCCTGGAGAAATGGTGTTATTTAAGAAGTTTGCATTCAGTTTATGAAGGGGAGTAATCTAGGTCAGCCTGGGTGAAGTCCTTAGAATTCAAAGATAATGTCTTGGTTCTGACATCTGACGGAAGAGCCCTCTCAGAGATTAAGATAAAAACCAGACTTACTGGGGAAAAACTTGGAAACCACTTTTAAATATAACAAAGGAAATTCTTTTCTATGACATCACACTAATTCTGCCAAATCCCAGTTTGCCAGTGCTTGTCACAATGTTTACAATTAAGAATTTGAATACATAAAAGTCCTTGGTTCCACTGCAGTTCAGAAAGGCTGCCAAGAATCTGGGATAGCTCCTTCAAGAGAGAAGGGGAAAAAACACAGAAACATTAAATTGATGATGACAAGACTCACAGCTCAACCCAGAGAATAGAGAGTAGGGGGTTAAAGAAATTGCATTAAATGGGTCAGGCCAGGCCTATCTGATAGACAGTTATTAATTGCTTTTTTTCTTTGCTTAATTGTAAAAGTTTATTCCCAAGTTTTGTTTTATTTTATTTCCTTAGGGTCTACATTAATTTTTCAGTCTTAAAATCAAAACACAGATTTAACACCACTTTTATCAAGGTTAAAAGAAGGGCCTGACCAAGGATGAGACTTCCTTTGATTATCTTTTGGTTAAATCTTAGTTTAAAAAAAATGTTTGAGCAAAGTAGCTGATGAACAGAAAATCTAATATTCTCTGTTCAATTTTTGCTGGGGAAGCAGGAGGTGGAAACTAGAAATCCTGAAATTGCCAAAATTAAAATAGTCTGATTAGGTTTCTTCTCAACTTACTATTAGGAACAATTTATTATTATGCCAAGACTTGCCAGCCCTAAAAACAAATATATTTCCGTTAGGGAAAACAGCTAAGGCAATTAGAACAATATGCCAATTGTTGAAGTTTAGAAATATCATTGAAATATTCTTTCCATTTCAACAGATTACAAAAAAAATTTTTAACCAGCATTACTTAGGAAACAGCAACCAAACGGTATGAATAATTAAGGTGGGTAACCCATGGGTGGGTACTGTTCTATTATTTTATATTCTCTCAACAGACAGCGATGCTACAAAAGCAAGATATTTTGAAAACTGAGCTACATGAATAATTTAGATTCAAATGACATTAAATATACACAAAATTAATCTAGCATATTTCATGATGAATCATGGTTATTGTTCCTTTATATTATTGGTGATTATGCATAATTGACAATTAGTTTATGTATTTATTATAACTAGTATTTTTAACCATTTTTTTCTCTTCCTTAGATCTCAATGCCTGCTGCCAGTGTTGCTTGACAGTTTCCCTCATTCCATGGTAGACTTTAATTTTATCACTTTACTCCTGTCATGCAAGTTACACAAGATTCTAGACTCAGCAAATTGAGCCCAAAGCTCTACTCTGAGGACCCCTGTGCCCTTCAGGGCTTTGCCCACCCTATAGCACCACAGCTGGCTTTCAGATGCCACTGTAACTACTCTCCATTCAGGACTCTAAGGTTCTGACATCTAAAGAGTTAAGAGAATGAAAATGTTTAGGAGTTGGTGAGATGGCAAGCAAGTGCTGGAAGCAGTATACAGTGAGGAGGTGAGGGAGCAGGCTAGTCCACCTGGCTGGATGAAAAAGGGAAGAAAAAGATACCAGGGAGAGAGCAGATGTGAGTTTAAAAGGCTGCACCGAGATACCTCAGAGAAAACACAAAGCTACTCATTTTTTCTTCTTATCTACATTCTTCCTGACAGTTGGCCTTAATATTACCAAATGACTTAGAAAGAAGGGATAGTTTATCACCACATTATGTCACAGACATCTCTTCGATCTTATGCATTGCCTAGCACCTGGACCTAGCATAATACCTCAGATGCCGTAGGAATTCAATGAATAATTGACTTACATTATTTTTAGTCTTTTTTAAAGTAATTGCTCAGTATTGTTCACTAGAACCAGGCCATTGGCTCACTTAACCAATTAGCCATAGATTACTAAATCATTGATCTAGAAACAGTCCAGACATCAAGGGCATAACAGAGAGAACATGTGCCTAAGTCCAGCTCTGGATTGTTCATCCAGGGTTCTAGGTACACAGCAGGTAGAAATCTATTTTCTGTCTCAAATCTACATTTCTGTCTCAAGTAATTGTGTGAATTTGATCCTACTAATGGCCACCTGCTGGATCTCAGTTACTACACCACCTTGGTTTTCTCATCTTTAAGAAGTGGGGTGTATTCATTTTGCTAAATTTTGTTAAGTGGGTCCTGACTGCAAAACATCACGCTAGACACTTCTATAGAGGAGAAACATGACAGTGTGATATCCCCTGTTTTCTTCAGGGGCTGAGACCATCCAGACGGGTAAGTATCTATCCTTGTCCAAACATTCACAAGAAATGGTATTTAGGAACATCTCTTAATAAACAATGTTAACCAAAAAAGTAATTCTTCACTTCCATTTTCTTTTCCTTATATCCCTTTTGGGGTTTAGTAAGGACACTGATAAAATGCCTTACATTCCCTAGAGTTAGAAAGCTTTTTATTTCTAATCTAAATCCTTCCTGCTATAGCTTAATCCATTTCCTCTTATTCTATTCTCATGGAAGACAGAGAAAAACCATTCATCCTCCTCTATATAATAGTCCTTCATGTATTAAAGATTTCAGTCTTCATTTCTCCAGGTTATATAATTCCAATTCCTTTCATTTTACTCATATATCTTATTTTCCCAAGCTCTTAAATTAATTCCATCGCACTTCCCTTGGACTGTATGGATAATGTAATAGTCATGTAGCCCCTTTCAGACTCTAATTGGGTAATAAACCTTCAGGGAGGCAAGTATTTTTAAATCTTAAACCAGAATCTCACATGATCTGGGATTTTGGAGAGCAGGAGGATGCTGGAAAGCACATGTATCATTGGCACAGAAAGCATGGGAAGAAGTGGGAAAGTACCATTTGGATGTTATTATTTTATAAAAGAGGAAAGTAAGGCGTGTGTCACAGCAAATAAGGAAAAGATGCAAGATTAAAGTTACAATTAAAATAACCAGCTGCCAATTCCTGGTTTTCTACCAAATTGCTGTCAAGTGACTATGATATCTGATCATAGTAATCTAAGCTGAAGTTAAAAAAAATTGCATTATCACTGTTTAATTAGGCAGTGGAATTCACTATACACAGTGTTAATATAATTTTTCTGGAAAGTCTTCCAGTTATCTCTTCTTCCCTTTCCAACTAAGTTCTGCAAAAGAGTGCCTCACTAATATATTCTACCAGGGGAAATAAATAAAACCACTGAGATTAATTTACTAGACCTCATATAATATCTAAATCAATTAGTATGTATATGAAATATTATTTGCCTTAATTTCATAAATGATGTATGAATAAACAAAATGTGGTATATCTATACAATGGAATATTATTCAGTGATAAAAAGGAATGAAATGCTAACACATGCCACATACTATAAATAAATCTTGAAAATGTTAAGTGGGGGCCCCTGGGGGGCTCAGTCGGTTAAGGGTCCAATTTCAGCTCAGGTCATCATCTCATGGTTCGTAGGTTCGAGCCCCGCGACAGGCTCTGTGCTGACAGCTACCTCAAAGCCTGGAGCTTGTCTTAGGATTCTGTGTCTTACTCTCTCTCCGACCCTCCCCTGCTCACGCTGTCTTTCTCTCTCAAAAATAAATAAAACATTAAAAAGAGAAAAAAAAGAAAGTATATAAAAAAAGAAAATGTTAAATGAAAGAAGCTAGACACAAAAAGCCACATACTGTAGGATTCCATATGTATGAAATGTTCAAAACACAGACAGGAGACAGATTAGTGGTTGCCAGAGGCTTTGTGGAAGAGGGATGGGGAGTAACTGCTTAATGGGGTCAGCATTTCCTTTTGAGGTGATGAAAAAATATAGGAAGTACATGGTGGTGATAGTTGCACAACATTATGAATGTAGTTAATGCCACTGAATCATATGCTTTAAAATAGGAGAAATTTTGTGTCATATGTATTTTGCCACAATAAAAAATATTTTATTTATATACTTATAAATATATATAAATATAAATATTTATAAATATATAAAATATTTAGTTTATATGTACAGTCTCAGAAACTGTATGTATAAACACAAAATTAGGCAGAGATAGAGGTGGGACCCAAGAGGACCCTCTTGCAAGTTGGTAATCAGCCAGTTGAATATTTACTGAGAGCCTAGTGAGAGCCAAGTACTGGGGTGGGCACTGAGATGTAACAGCAACAGAGACAGATGTGGCCTCTGCCCTGGTATAGAAATTTCAGAAGCATCCATTCTTCCATTTCGTCTCTTCTGCCAAAGATACATTTATTCTTTGTATAAGAGAAAAAGTAATGATTGATCTAAATCTATATGTGAAAATAACCCAAAATGAAGCAAATAGCTGCTTAAACACATAAAACAAATCTATCTTGGGTCCAAAAATAAGGATTGGCAAATTTACACTTAAACTTACACTTAACCTTACTGGTTGCCATGAAAAGAAGAAGGCGTAGTGTGTACCGTATCTGCATATGATTGCACACATAGAAATTCTTTTGATCATATATACCATTTTTTATAAAGAATAAAACACACGAGATAGTTTGGATTACTGTTCAATAAATAATGCTTCAACACTTCCCCACCCTCCAGGGATGCAATATATTCCCCTGCCCCACTGATTCAGGGCGTGGCCACATGATTGACTTTGGCCAATGGAACGTTAGAGGATGATGAGCATAGAAGCCTTATGTGTGTTTGCACAGTTAAGTTTCGAACTTGTGTTTCTGCTTTCTGCCACAAGAATGTGCCCTGAGCAGACATTGGTCCCAAGGATGGTGAAAAGCACATGGAGCAGTGTGAAGAAGAGTTTCCCAGTTGTTCTAGACTAAACCAAACTGTTGTCAGTCATGAAATTTTGGAGTACTTATTCAGTATTATTGTGGTAATAGCTGATTAATACAACACCTACATTGAAATAAACTCACCCAGAATTCTTTCACAATATGACTTTTAAAAATACTTAGCAAGTTAACTATCAATAATGAATTAGTTTTTTCTTTCCATATTTTCTTATTCAGTTATATGTTTAGTATTAAAATTTGTCAACTGTGTAAAATGGAAATTTAAACTATGTAATCTAACTTTTATCTGTTAGTATAACTGGTAAGATTTGCAAGGATGTATTACTGGGATGTTAAGAAATATAGAAACTATATTTGCTGTATATATGCTGATATAATCAGGTTCCAGTAAACATCTTGATGAAAGTGAATTAATCACTAATTTGACATTTTCTTTTGGCAAATTAGCACGATTAGGTTTCACATTAAATGAAAATGTGTTTGCACTTAAGTACTCCATCAAAGCAAAATCTCTGATGGCATGAGTAAGGTGTATAATTCAATTAATCTCCTCACTACATTCTTCCATTTCAGACATTTCTATCCTAATTTTCATGTTTTCAGTCCCAACAGGGCTCATAAAGCAATGTCACCTTTTGGTAAAATTTTCCTTATGAAATATTCAAGAAGTTTCTAGGGAAAGCATCTGGCATATTCAGAAAAACCTTATGATGTTATTCTTTTAACCTGTGTTCCTCCATTGGTCTAGGTGGAAATTTGAAAACTGAGAAAAACCATGCAGTAAATATTAAAAAGATGTTCATAAAAACATTGTGTCTCTTAAAGAACTGTAATTCTGTTTTAATTTTTCATAGGGGACAAGGTTTTTTCCTACTAAAATGCTACCTTATCAAATAAACATTTTTTTACAAAAACTATAATGGAAAATCATGTGAAGGTAATTTTCCTCTCCCTGGACACTCTCTGTCATTCACAAAAGTGCACTGGAATAGGAAAATAACACACCAGGAAGAAGAAAATGAAACAATGCTCCTTTTTTTAAAGTTTATTTATTTTGAGAGGGAGAGAGAGAGAGTGCACACGGGGAAGGGGCAGAGAGAGAGGAAAAGAGAATCCCAAGTAGGCTCAGCACCACCAGGATGGAGCCTGATGCAGGGCTCACACTCACTAACCACAAGATCATGACCTGAGCCAAAGTCAGGCCCTTAACTGACTGAACCAACCAGGCATCCTGAAACAATACACTTTAAGAAGCATAAAAAATCAGGGCTCATGGGTGGCTCAGTCAGTTAAGCAGCTGACCTTGGCTGAGGTCATCATCTCACCGTTCCTGGGTTCAAGCCCCCGTCAGGCTCTGTGATGACAGCCCAGAGCCTGGAGCCTGCTTCGGATTCTGTGTCTCCCTCTCTCTCTGCCCCTCCCCCAATTGCTTTCTGTCTCTCAAAAATAAATAAAATGTTAAACATTTTTTAATTAAAAAAAGAAGCATAAGCAATTAAAGTGTTTTTTTAAAAAAGAAAAACAAAACTTTTCATCTTTGTGATAGTTAGAAAAAATACTTGAGGATAGATAAGTAATAGAAGGAGGCAAGGAGACATAGCATCTACTTCCTTGTGATGGCTGAGAGTTAAAAATGACTGTAAAAAGAGCCAAACCACACCCCTAAAGAGCCACAAAAGGAAGTGTACCAGGAACTGTATTTATTCATTCATTCAATAAACATCAATTACAGACAATGTACTTGACTAGACATTTAAATAAATCAAGGAAGTGGAGATTATAGGTTGTAGGAACTCTGAGAAACTTGTGTACCAAGTAGAGTAGAAAAATACAGCAAGGAATTCTGCCCTGGGCAGAAAAAGGGTAAAACTCCAGAGGCAGGTCTCCAGAGGAAATTCATTGTGTGTGTCCTTTGACTACATTAGAGCCCTGGAAACCTCCCCTTGTATATTCATGCACTGGAAAGCAGTGGGCCTTGTGTTCAGAAAGAGAACTGAAAGCAAGAGAAGAAAGTACTTGGAGAGGCTATCAGTTTCACTGTCGTAAAAACTGACAGATGAAATGTTGTGCTGTATAAATTCAGAAATGCAGTGGACTCTTATTAAACACATTAAAAAAAACTAAACATTTTTAATGAATTCCTAATATCTGTAAGACCAAGTAAATTTCAAGTGTGGATTATTTTAATCTTTATTTATTTTTGACAGACAGAAAGAGACTGAGTGTGAGTGGGGGAGGGACAGAGACAGAGAGAGACAGAAAATCGGAAGCAGGCTCCAGGCTCTGAGCTGTCAGCACAAAGCCTGATGTGGGGCTTGAATCCACAGACCGTGAGATCATGACCTGAGCTGAAGTCAGATGCTTAACTGACTGAGCCACCCAGGTGCCCCAACTCTAAATTATTTTAAATGTTTAAATAAGTTCCAAAACATTTTTAAAGTTCTTAATTTCTGCGGTGGACAGAACTCTGTCCCCCCCACCCCAACCCGAGATTCCCAGCATCTTGTGTGCACACATCTTCTCCAGTTATGCAAACGAACACTAATCCAGGTGCTGCTGTGAAGGGATTTTGCAGAAATAATTAAGGTCTCCACACAGCAGACTTAAATTAGGGAAATTACATGGGTGGGAAGGACCTCAACACATTAACCCTTTAAAGTAGAGTTTTCTCCCATTTGTTTCAGAAAAGCAAGTTAAAGAGTTTCAAAGTCTGAGACTCAATGAGAGAGAAATTTCCCATTGCTGGCTCTATTCATTTCTGATTGCTGCTGTAGCACATCATGACAGATTTGGTGGCTTACAACAGCAAAAATTTATTCCTCTATGTCCTGGAGGTCAGAAATCCAAATTGAGTCTTTAAGAGGCTAACATTAAAGTGTCAGCAGGCCAGTTCCCTCTGGAGGCACCAAGGAAGAATTTGTACGTTGATCTTACAGCTTCTAGAAACAGCAGCATTCCTTGGTCCTGGTTATATCACTCCAATCTCTGCTCCTGTATTTTCACTGCCTTCTCTCCTATTAGGACCTTTGTGATGCCATCAAGCCCATCCAGATAATCCTCCATCTCAAAATCCTTAGTGTAATCACACTTGCAAAATCCCTTTTGCCATATAAGGTAACATATTCACAGGTTTCATGGATTAGGACAAGAGGATCTTTTGGGGTAAGGAATTATTTAGCATGCCACACTGGCTTTGAAGTTGAAATGAGTGACATGGTAAGGAATGTGGGTGGCCTATAGGAGCTAAGAGCAACCCCCATTTGACAGTCAGCAAGGAAAAGAGGACCTCAGTCCTACGACTGCAAGGACTTGGATCTTGCCAACAAGAATGCATTTAGAAACAGATCTTTTTCCAGAATGTCCAGATGAGAACTCATTCAAGCCAGTAGCTTCATTTCAGCTGTGTGATATTCTGAACAGAAAACCCAGGCATGCCATGCCAGACTTCTAACCTACAGAATGCTGTAACAGAATGCTTCTAACCTTTATAAAAGCTATAAAGCTATTATAGAGGTATTGTTTTAAGTCACCAAATTTGTGGTCATTTGCTACACAGCAAAGAAGACTAATACAATCTCAAAATATTTTAATCTCCAAATGTTTTGAAAATATTTAAAATATTTCAAATTAGTTGCAATATTCACAATGCTATGCACTAAAAGGTTTTGAACCTCATCCTTAAGTCATTAAAAATGTGAGCATCATGGATATGTGCAAGTATCAATATCCCCTAGCTATTTGTGTTCTTTGTTAACATCAGCATAATTACTTTAGTCAGCACATACTCTAGTGACATAAAAAGGAAAGCCTTTGAAACCATAACACTCAGTTACATACTAGTTAGGAGCAAAAGACGCAAGCTAGGACTTGGGAGAAGATGGCACCATGCAACATCTACTCTTTCATTTCAATGAAATTTAAACCCAACCACAAGAGAAATTTGTTGAGAACTAAAATTCATCTCCATAATCTTAATCAGAGTATAGCTTTTGTTGTTTTTTTGCAAGAGAAAATATAAATCCCTTAAATAGAAAGGGAAAATACCAAATCTATTAAACTAAATAAAACAAACCTATGTAGATACAAAAATCTCATCTATAAAACCAGGGTACTACCACAATTTATACCAAAGACTCCAATATATCTACCTTCCATATACAATGAAATTTGGACCCAAACACAGGAGAAATTTGAGAACTGAAATCCATCTCCATAATCCTCATCAGGGTGCAGTTTTTATTATTTTTTTAAGAGAAAAGGTAACATCCCTTAAGTAAGAAGGGAAAATAACCAATGGCCAGATTGAACCATGGAGAAAAACAAAAAAAGCATTCGCTTGAGCCATATTTGCATATCCAAAGACAAACAATGAGGCAGGGTTGAAGGAGGTACGGTGCACTGTGTCATCTACTTTATGTGAACCTAACTGGGATAATCCATTGTTATGATCTTTAAAACAAAATTAGAAGGCATTCGTCTTTTCCCATATATTGCCCCAAACCCCTCCCTCCCTTCCTCACACACACACACACACACACACACACCCCACATACATAAAAATCTTACCTTCCACCTAAGAATTAAGGGATCAATTTAAACATGCTTATGTAAACATGATGGGTTTCCCATCCACTCTCTGACAAATAGCAGATCAAGTATACACATTTATGATCCTATCCCCAATCATCTGGCATCAAGAAGGCCTATCATAGAGACTGAGACCTATCTTCCCCAAGGCCTTCTACCTAGATTATCAGTGATGTAGAGGGGTTTATGCACATGAAGTTAACGAGCTCCCCCAGAATCCTAACTCCACTTAGGATCAAGGCAGAGCCTCTCATATCGAGAGCAAACCCCAGACTATGTCCCCAGTCAGGGAAATGCCTCCTGTAGGCTTTCTAACACTATAATATAGGGTCAGTTTGGAATCCACACACCGAATCATTTCTTATTGATTCCATCAATAGGAACCAAGAAGGAGCCTCAAGCATTTGGGCATTCCTGTCCAAAACACAGCCTTCCTACTAATTTATGCCTTGATCCAGTCAGGATGAATCTCATTATGGCCTCTAGACTTTTTATATTCATCTCTATAGCCCCAGATATCTAGGTCCACCCTCATCTCCTAATTTGTAATCTCCATAAGGCTCTGATAGTTCCTCATCTAACCCCTTCTCCCACCCCTCCTGAAACCCTTTCACTAGACATTTGAAACTCCATTATTGGCACAGTCCCAAACATCTTAGCCCCTTCTCTGATTCTCTCTTTATTTTCTTACTCTAAAGGAAACCTGGCACTGCCCTGAAGACACTGGTCCTGCACAACCCTCTCAAACACAGGCTGGTTTTCTCCCAGTCCTCTTATCACTGAGCATGGGAATGAGGCAGATATCCTCTCTGTTGCTCATTACCTTTTCATTCAATCTACATACATACCTCCAGCTTTATATTTCATGGCATCAGATGATATTATTTCTTATTCTTCAATATTATTCTATATCTTCTATATACGCATACCTTCCTCCAGGTTATTCCCCCTCATTTTTCAAATAATTTCACTTCTGGCTCACTGTCCTCCTCTCCATGACCGCTCCTTTCTTAATCTTTGAAGACTGCAAGATACATGTAGATGATCCTTCAATTTTTCCAGCTTCTCTGTTCCCTGAACTCCTCTCCTCTAGTGATCTTCTATTCCACATTATTTTAGCCACCTACTCTTATGGTCATACCATAGACTTGGTCATTTTAACTTTAACCTCTCCATAATCATAATTTCACATGATCTACTATTGGATAACCACCTCCTTTGCTTCTTGTCACTCCTTCTAGCACCCAAACTCCAATAATCTTTTGGCCCCACTGGGATTCCAGATCATTAGTCTTATCAACATTCTGCTGTTCCTCACCTTCTTAATATTTCTTTCCCTTTCTTAACCAGCTTTACTTTCATACTCAGTCATTACAATCCTTCCTGCTATACATCCTTAACTCCCTTGTCCTTCTCCTCCATCATTATAGATCCTTGGCTAATTTCTAACCCTGATTAAATTCAAACCTTTCAACCTCCACATGCCTGTACCTTCGTAGATGGATGTGGCCAAACACACACACACACACTCACACAAAACTACCTTGGCTGGTCTCACTTTGAATTCATGGTCACAAACCTCAAACAATCTCCTAATGCTCTCTGGATATTATAGTATACTTCCTTAGCCTATTCATTATCTACTCTTTTAGAAAATTATTTTACTTTTTCTTCTTTCTTCTAAAACATCCATCATCTCCTCTTGCATGATTCCTGATCATGATTTTGCTTCCAAATTCACTATGAAAAGTGAAGCAATCAGAAGACAACATTCACAGATACCTCCTACCACATCTAACCACTGACGGTCTTGTATATGTCACATGTTACCATGGCAGCTTCCTGACTTTTGCAGAGGAAGTAGCTCCCATAGTACATCAGCTCATAAACAGGTTCTGGGAATCATTCTTGATGTCCCAGTCTAGAACCTGTTCCTTCTGCCCTTCAAGTAATGGTGTAAATATAAACTGCCCAGCTGTAAATTCCTTGTGCTTAAAATAGCTAAAGTGGTTTCCTTTTTCTGCAACTTAACTGACTGATACATCTGTCAAAAATTAATAGAAGAAAAAATGCAGCTGATAATAGTTTTTAAATGGAAAGAAAGGAACATACCCAACAAATGACAGATGAAGAAAATATTTTGAAATGGAGATACTCCAGGAAATAGAAGAAAATTTAGACCAAATATCTTAAATAGGTAATCAGATCAAAGAGAAGAGATGCAAGAGAACAAAGATGAGATGTTGTTTCAAGAAAGGAAGATGCAAAAAGGAGCTGGCAAAGCTAAGGGGGAAGCATATCATTACAGAAATAAAAACCAAATTGAAACAGCAAAACAAAGAGCCAACACTGGTAAAAATACAGTTGTAATATGGAGAGGAAGCTCAAGAAAATAACAGAGAAATGAAGATAATAAATTTGAAAAGCAGTCCATATATAAAGAAGAGAACAGAATGCAAACATTATTCATCAATAAAACATTCTTTCTCTAAAAGAAAACTTATAGGTTAATGTTAAAAGGTTATCTGTGCTTCATGAAAAAAACAAAGAATCATGGTCTTTCCTACTGATATTATTTTATTTCAAAAACAAAGACTTATAAGTACCTGAGAAGAATCAAATCCCCTATAAGTAATTTTTAAAAATAGAATAATCTCAGACTCCACTTCAGCAACACTAAAGGCCAAAAAGATTTAAAAACTACATCTACAGAGGGAAGAAGAGAAGAGAAAGGCATCCAAAAACTACATATCCAGCCCGGCTGTCATTCACAGAGTAGGAGGAAATGTATGATTTTGCAATACCTCAGAAATAAATGCACTAAAAGCTCTTCTTGAAAATAAAATATACATGAATTCTTAACAGAGCCAACTGAAAGATGATTCAAAACAAAAAATTCACAAGGGAAGAAAACCCACCACATAAGAACTGTTGGTATAAATCGACTCAAAATAATATAAGTAAAATAGAGTAATAGTACTGTAATTCTTAAAAGAAAGGCTATGTAAATATTAACTATGATAATATAATAAGTGATCAGTGCAAAAATTCCAAAATGGTCCAAGAAAAACAATGAAAATATTAAAGAATATTCACAATCTAAAACCTCAATATTGCTAAGTATTAAACAATAAAAATAACCAATCAGATAAAATCAAACCACAAAATGAAACTAAAGAAAGGAGAATGAAATAGTAAATAACAGGTACAGGATTAATGAATTATAAAATGGAAATGCAATAGAATTGATTAATCATCCTAGAGGTAATTCCTAAAATAATAAATTAAATGATACCTAAATGTTTAAAAAAATTTTTTAATGTTTATTTTATTTTTGAGGAAGAGAGAGAGAGACGGAATGTGAGCAGGGGAGGGGCAGAGAGAGAGGGAGACACAGAATCCAAAGCAGACTCCAGGCTCCAAGCTTCAGCATGAAGTCTAACTTGGGGCTTGAACTCACCAACAATAAGATCACGACCTGAGCCAAAGTCAGATGTTCAACCGACTGAATCACCCAGGGGCCCCAGATACCTAAATATTTTAAAATAATACAAACCAACATCCACAAATTTAAGAATGAGAATGAGAGGAAAACCCAAATATACCATAAATTAAGAGAGTTATAAGGAAAGATTTGTATAATTTTAAGCTAATACTTTTTAAACTGGGACAAAATGGATAACTCAATCCAAATTAAAAATTTATTACAAAATTATGAAGATGAGCCCAAGAAATGATTGACAGATTATTTAATAGAGTTTATGATTATTGGTTATTTTAATTTTATAGAGATACTTCCCTAAACATCACTAAACCCCAACAATTTCACAAATAAATTGTTTCAAGTTCCCATGGAATAAAATTCCCATGCTATTTAAACTGTACTGGAGAACACTGAAAAAAAGAAGTATTTCCCAGACTATTTATAAAATTAGCATATCACAGCCATCATAATCACATAAAGGCAGCTTTTAGAAAAAGAATATGGGCTAATTTCACTTTTCTGGTTTTAGTCATTCCAGAAAGGCAGAAATGGATCAAAATTAAGAATTCTATTAATAATGTTCACCATATAGTAACCTAAATAGATAGCAAAAATACATTTGATAAAATTTAATCTTTTATAAGAATTCGTTTTAAAAATCATTGATTTTTGGTTTTCAAAAATGCCAATAAAATAGGGACACCTGAGTGGCTCAGTCAGTTGAGCATCTGACTCTTGGCTTTGGCTCAGGTCAAGATTTCATGGTTTGTAAGTTCGAGCCCTGCATCAGGCTCTGTGCTGACAGTGTGGATTGGAGCCTGCTTAAGATTCTCTCTCCCCATCTCTCTCTCAAAATATATTAATAAAATTTAAAATATATATACATATATGGTAGTTATAGTCAGAAAAAAGGTAAATAAATAATTTCTAAAAATGTCAATAAAATAAACTTTTATAGCTACTTAACATAATAGCTTATAATCCAAATGCCAGTGTCTTGCTTAATGTTGAGACACTGAAACATATGATTAAAGCAAGGAACAAGGTGAAAGATGCCTAATATTACCCTGATAGATTCACTTTGCTCTGGTAGAACTCTGAAAACAGTGTACCAGAGTAAGATTTAGACATTAAATATAAATAAATAAATAAATAAATAAATAAATAAATAACGAAGGCAATGTCATTAGTGTTTACAGACTATATGATTATCTTTCTGGAAAATGGAAAGTAAGCAACTGAAAAAATACTAGCAGAAAACAAAGAATTGAGCATTTAACTGGATTGAAAATTAAGATACAAAAATCAATAACTTCCTATTTTCTTATATAACATAATGGAAAAATATATTTATAATTGAAACAAAAACTACAAAACATTGTGGGAAAACTTAACCAGACAGGCATACTCTCCCAATGAGAAGAGCATAAAAATCCACTGAGGGACATAAAAGAACACCTGAAAAACTATTTTAATTTTAATTTTTGGATAGAAAGACCCAATAGTTTTAAGGTATTGTTTTTTCATCAAATTAATGTATCAAATCAGTGTTATAAAAATTGATATCTCCACTGTACTTTTAAAGTTGGACCCATAATTTGAACAAAGGAAATTAGAAGTTCTCTTAAATATTCAAATATATTAAAGCTACAGTAATAAAAACATCCAGTATCAGCACAGAAATAGACAGTCAAAATTAATACAACAAACTGTATGGAAATGTAGTATTTGATAAGGATGGTATTCCAAATCAGTGGAGGGGAAAATGGACTATTCAAAGAAGCAGGTTGTACAATGAGCTAGCCATTTGGAAAAGGATAAAAATTTGGAAAATAATTAAATTGAATCCATGCTTTATATCTTATTACAAAATAAATCCCAGAAGAATGAAAAACTTACATACAAAGCAAAAATGTAAATTCACAAAGAAGCTAAAAGAAACAATGGTAAATAGTTGCTATAAACTTAGAATACAAAAGGGATTCTAAGCATTGCATGAAACCTAGAAGCAATAAATTGTGAATATATGTGTTCACATGAAAATCTGAAAGTTCTGCAAGGTAAAATGTACGATAAAAAAATGAAGAAAACAGAGGTAATCAAGGAAAAGTATAGACAATACACAGAAAAGACAAAAGCCTAATACCCCTAATATATAGGTAACACATTATATATATAGCATATTAGTATATATTAATCAGTGTTTAAAAAAGCAAATAATCCAATAGAAAAAAAATGTACATGAATAGACAACTCATAGAAGAAATACTATGGACCGATAAAAGTATTAAAAAAAGCTAAACCTAATAATTAAATAAATTTAAATTAAAACAAGATTAACAAAGGTTAACAAAGACTTACTTTTGATACTAGCCAATACTGATAAGTAACTGGGGATATGTAGGTTAATACAACTTTATTTGACAAAGCAATTGATAACATATTGATTGGCAAAATATATTATTGGCAATCTATTAAAATGATAAAAGTTCAGAATCTTTGATCCAGCAATAACACCTGCACTATTTTGGAGTACAAAAACAGAAGGAAAAGTTGTGGAAGAATGAGAACAAGGGATATGAGAAAGAGAAATAAGAAGAGGAAAAGGAAAGGGAGAAGGAAGATGAAGAGTAGGGGGAAGAGGAAGAAGAGACAGAGGAGAGAAAGCCAAAAGAGAAAGAGGAGAAGTGGGAGGAGGAGGAAGAGGTGAAGAATCCCATAAAAATTAAAAACTAAACTCTGGAAGAAGTTCTACTAAATCTGTTAGAACAGTTACTTCTGAAGGGTGAGGCTATAGGGTAATTTTACCTTATTGTTAAATATTTGTGTAGCATTTAGTTTTTTAATAACAACAATACATTTCTTTTGAAATAATCAAATATTTCAAAGTAAAATGAAAATGCAAGCAAGCTTAGAAAGAGCACTCCTTCCAAGTTGGTTTTTTTTTGCCACTTTTTTCCTGCCAACTACGTATCTAGAGAGACTCCATAGATACAATTTTTGATTTCCGTCCCAGTTGTGACCATTCCATCCCCTCAGTTCATACGCTGCAAAAATAGAGAAGAATGGAATGGTCTCCATCAAAGCTTTACTCATTACCACCCAGCACTGACACAATCTATCTCCCCGCAGGACTCAGATTGTTGATTTTAAGAACCATTAGGCAAGAAACGTTGGAAAGTTAGCCCTGAGTTACATAAACAATGATCTGAATGGAAGGAAAATGTGCTTTGCCAGGTCAGCAATCTAAGAATTCTGTTGGGGAAGAAAAAGAAAGTTGTTTATATCAAGATAGTTTGTGATGTTTCCAATAAAACTAAAAATCAAAGAACTTACTTGGACAAGCCTGCTCCTTATTAATATTTTGGAAATGTCTTATCAGCTAAGGGCCTCCTAAAAGTTGTTATCCTTGCTGGGCAGAGTGAAGAGGAGGGTTTTCACCTTTTGAACTAAAATTTTTTTATCTTTCCCAGCACAGGTTCAGCACCATAAAAATTCAGTTTATTACTGACTTCTACATAATAAATAATCTATTAAATAGATTTATACATATCTGTTTGTATGCTTCGCCATGTTTAAATTTTCAGGACAGGCAATGATAAAATTAAGAGAGGATCTTGGAAAAATATAGTTTAGTAACCAATTCCCCCAATCAATTCACAAATTATTTTATTTTGTTTTGTTTTAAGCTTATTTGTTTTGAGACAGAGAGAGAGCACAAGTGGAGGAGGGGCAGAGAGAGAGGGAGAGAGGGAATCCCAAGCAGGCTCTGTACTCTCAGTGCAGAGCCCAATGTGGGGCTCGATCCCAGGAACCGTGAGATCATGACCTGAGCCAAGATTCGAGGGTCAAACACTTAACCCACTGAGCCATCCAGGTGCCCCTAAATTATTTTAATAAAGATAGAGAGCCAAATTTCCCTGAGGACATTTTTTTCTTTCCACTAATATTATTAGCTCTATTAGCATTAGATCTATTAGCATGTCTATTAGCATAGAGATGACTAACAGAAATTGAAGTCAATACTAACCCATCTTCTGTAAATTGGAAATCGTTTAGGGATGTGTTTATTGGATGGACACATGCATACCTTGGATGCCCCTGGGTGTCCTCCATGAAGAAAAGCAACAGCTTACATCTTTATATCTTTCTCATTTTCCGAATGTTATCTCTCATAGTTGCTACGTAATTATACCTCAGAGTCACTTTAATTCAAACCTCATTTATGCTTTTAAAAGAAAGTATCTTTGTCTTTTGTAGTCTGCCTCTAGACTGAGCTTCAAGTGAAGTATGTGATCATCTTAAAACAGATCCAAAATTCAAAATGAGGACTCCTCTGTGAGTAAAACTGCCACAACTGAACCAGGAAAGAAAGAAATCCTGACACCAGGTGTTTAAGAATTAAAATTAAGAGGCAGATCATGGCTGAGTATCAACAAAGAATGTACAAAAGAGAAATGACGTTAATTCTTAAGATATCTTAATCTCATTCAGTTTAGGACAACAAGGAATCTCATAAGGTGGTAAAGACTATAAGGGCTCACTAATTTTCAATTCTTCCTTCTGGACACACAGAAGGCTGCACCTCCTGGCACACCTATGCCTGAGCAGGGCCTAATAACTATTTATGGCCAATGTTACGGGCAAAAGTGCTGGGTGCCTCTTTCAGGCTGAAATATTTAAGTACTGGCATGAGACTCTCCAGAGCTCTCCACCTGCTGTGTTGATCATACACATAATAAAATGGCAGTGTCAAGGGTGGTGAGGCAGACTTCAGCCTGGGTCCCTGAATGACTGTGAAGAGCAGAGATCTGCTGCTGGACTCATTGGGTGTATTCTTGTTTTAAGCCACGGATATGTCAGGGTTTTGTTACAGCTGTATAATCTAACCTGTCTTGACTGATACATACACTTAATTAATCATCATGGTAATAGTTGAATGATCTTTTTTATTTTGTCATTATGGCTGGCAAAGATGAGTTGCGGGCTTACTATTATCATTTTAAATCTAGAATAAAGTTCATGACATAGTTGATTACACACAGATGTGAGAATAAAAATAAATAGGTGGCTAAAAAGAATTCTACAGGTAATTTACATAGAATAATAGTGGGTTTTTTTTCCAGTTTGCCTTTTATTTCCAAACTCGTTGGTTTATTTTTTAATGAGTAATATTTAAAGGAGAGAGAGGGGTGCCTGGGTGGCTCAGTCGGTTAAGCGTCCGACTTCAGCTCAGGTCATGATCTCATAGTTCGTGGGTTCGAGCCCCACGTCAGGCTCTGTGCTGACAGCTAGCTCAGAGCCTGGAGCCTGTCTTCGGATTCTGTGTCTCCCTCTCTCTCTTATTCTTCCCTGCTCATGCTGTCTCTCTCTCAAAAATAAATAAAACATTAAAAAAATTTAAAGGACAGAGAATATGGGAATAAAATTACCCCTATTAGCTAGCAGCATGAACATAGGTAAGAAGAGCTTTCTCTCTGTTTTAATAGTAAGAAGGAGATATTCTGAAATCAGGATGACATGTGCATAAGCCACAAGATGTATCATATTATATCAGGATACATGTTTAGCCTGAGACAGTTCTATTCTAATAAGACAAACAGCCAATGTACTGTATATTTTCTATTTACTTAAGGCAGATCCATTCTCTCTCCTTTCCACCTTGCTCTTACCTAACAGGCTTTCAAGCAATTCAACTTCTGGTTGTGTTCAGCCAATGGGCATGTTCAGGTAGAAAATAAAGAGGAAAGAGAACAAGGTCAGAGTATTATTGCTCTAATTCTCATCTTGAAGAGTCACCTGAACCTGGCTGTGTCCTTCAAAAGAAAATATGTTGTCTCAAGACAGTGTGCTCTATGCTCATCCTTCTGGCTTTCAATAACCTCTCCCTCTCCCATGCCTTCCAGCCTAGCAGTGGTAACAGCTTCACTATTCCTAGCTCTAGTTTCCTTCTCTCCACCCTTGTGGGTCTCCTATATACCACTCACAAATTTATAATTAGTCCCCCATCAAATTTCCTGTGTATTTGTCATTTTTTTCCTTTTGGAACCTTAAGTGATTCCGCTAGTTGCTTACTGTACCAAAAGATTAATGAGGATAAATAATTGTGCCTGAAATAAGCAGAGGCCATGCAGATGCAGTTAGCAATGAATTGCAGTGAGATTTTCCCTATCTAATGGGAAATTACATGAATACTTAAACTACACATATATATACATATATATGTATATACATATAAACATATACACATATATGTAGACACACACATATACATATATTTGATTGCTCACATAAAGTTGCCAAGCCAACTTTTCTGCATGTAGAAGAAACCTAGGGCAAAGAGTATACAGTGTGAATTCACTGTCCTGAGGGAAAGAAGTAGGCCACACAGATCAAGCCACTCTGAACATAATGTTCTGCTAACAGGACCATCTTCCCAATCCAGAAAGACTGCAGGACTGGGAGCTGAAGCCATTTACAATGTGCACATCAGGATTGGTCAGCAGTTGAAGGGCCAGAATCTGGACCTGGCAAGATACAGTTGGAAGTAGCTGCTCCTGCCAGATGCAGCCTCAAGAGATGGTGACAGGGCACTGCCAAGAGGGCTCTAGCAAACACCAAGAACTTTTCAGATCTGAATATTTGTATAATCTTTTATTTCTTATCATCTTACAACCTTCAACTCTATTGATTAGCCTGTGGCCTACTGTATATAAGAAGATAAAAATACAATTTTAGAAGAAAAAATCCCCTTTAAACAAAGAACTATCAATTTCTAGCACACATGTGGGACAACGGCCAATATCTACCATGACTATTCCACTGTTCTTAAGATATATATGTCACCAAGACACAGGAAGCAGTGAACTATGGGGCTAAAAAATTCATACAAAGATCAGCAATATGGATTTTTCTTATTTGTATCACATTATACTAGAAATTAATATCCACACCTTCTAAGAAAATAAAGAATGAACTAAAATTCCACAACTTGTCATAGTTTTATTTCTATGCATTTTTTAAAAAGTTTATTTCTTTAGTTTGAGAGACAGAGAGAGAGAAAGAGAGAGACAGCATGAGCAGAGGAGGGGCAGAGAGAGAGGACCCCAAGCAGGCTGCGCCCTGTCAGTACAGAGCCTGATGTGGGGCTTGAACTCATGACCCGTGAGATCAAGACCCGAGCCAAAATCAAGACTCAGATGCTTAATCAACTGAGCCACACGGGTGCCCCTCTATGCATTTTTTTAAACTTGTCAATTGACTCAAGGCCCCTTGGAGAGGCTGAACACCCACTGATCATGTCAATTTTTTGGCAAATGGACTATATTGTACACAGAACTCTCCAGAAGCTGAACTACAAGGAGGCCATTTTGTGCACTTACTCTTAATCTTTAAATTTTATTGTCTCTCATAAAAAGGTGTTGATTATAAATTAAGATTATAAAGCTCTGTGAAATTATCTTTAATTTTTGTTTATTTTTTGAGTATAGCTCTGATATTAGCTAGCAACTTTTATCTAATCGTACACATGCATCGAAATTGAACATAACTTAATATGACTACTATACATTACCTCAGAGAGTCAGTGGTATAATTACATATTTTTATATTTGTCCTGTTGTGTATAGGTTCTGAGGGTGGGAAGATGAAATAATAGGTGATAGAAGAGAATAATTATTAGAATATATAAAAGTAATTGATATGTTAAAGAATTCCATAACAGATCAGAGTTAATAAAAGAAATGTTTAAGTATTGGTTGTTTCTGTATATTGGGTTGGGAAATAAAGTAGTAAACATTTTTTGCCATTGAATCACAACATTTCATTTTAAAAAGAGAAGAATAACAATATGTATTATTTATAAAAGAATCCAATTTGTTATTCCATATATATATATCATCATATTTATACATTAAAATACTTTTCTGAAGAATCTCCCTGAATCTCTACATAAAATAACAATCAACTAAGTGGGAAAACAAACCAACTTTTGTATCAGAACCAGTTGACAAAACAGCCCACAAATCCACAGATAGAAGCAGGTAACAATAAATTAATGACATCCACAAGATCTACCTGATATCAGTGCCTGTGTGCGAGAACACACAGGAAAGCCAGGGGATATCTAATGGGTCTGAAAATGAAAGAGCACAATAGTGCACAGGTATTCCTGGAAAGTAAGATCAGCTGATCTGACAATAGCAGCAGAAACTGGAAAGCAACTTGCCCAGTCCAATAGTGGATGATCACAAGGGGCCCATGGTAAAGTCTGAAAAGGACTGAAGCAATCTGAGCCGTAGGAGTTGTCAAAACCAAACAACCAGAATTTCCTTTCAAGAGAGAGCCCCACATTTGGGAGAAAGTTCTTAGAATGAAATCAAAACTCAGCATGAATTTGAACAATAGAGACAAATGAAAGAGAGGATCCAGATAAGTTAGAGAAGGGAAAAAGAGCCAGGAAATCTCAAAAAAATTAATGAATCTGTGTTTTAACACTTTAAAAAAACGCACACACAGAACTGGGAGCATCAAGAAATTAAGAAAGCTACCTTGAGTCATATCTTTGAAAAGTTTAGGAAAATTAGTGTCACACAAATATGAGCAAAAGGAAAATATCTAAGTCAGTTCCAATACAAATATATATAAGAAAAAAGGAAACAAAAACAGAATAGCATCCTTTATACAAAGAAAACATGCCAGCAAGATACGGACCACAAAACAGGTCCAAACATGACCTCCTAAATGAAATTAAGCTAAAATTTAAGAAAATTATATAAGATTTAAAAGAAAAACATAATTCATAATTTTAAAAACTCAAAAATAAGGTGAAAGATTTAAGGAAAAGATGAAAAATAGAAGAAAAATTCATTTTAGAGAAGAAGACTAAGCCAGAGGAGACATAAGAGCAAATAAACACAGTACAAAATACCTTAAGGATAATAAGTTATAGGAGAAAAGAAATAAAGGAAGTTATAAAGTAACAAATATTGAAGATAAGCAAAAAAGAGCCAACATATAGATAATAGGATTGCTTGAATATTAAAACCAAACAAGTGAACACAATAAATACAAAAGTATTATTTTGTGAAAACTTTCCTGAAGAAAAACAGGGAAGAAGTGGTGGTGTGTGAACTCTGTGAGTGCAGTGTCGTCAGCTTCAACCAGCACATGAAGAGAAATCACCCAGGCTGTGGGCGCAGTGCAAACCGCCAGGGCTATCGCAGCAACGGCTCCTATGTGGATGGCTGGTTCGGTGGTGAATGTGGGAGTGGAAATCCATACTACCTGCTTTGCGGCAGCTGCAGAGAAAAGTACTTAGCCCTGAAGACCAAATCCAAGACGACAAGTTCTGAAAGGTACAAAGGACAAGCTCCAGATCTAATTGGCAAGCAGGACAGTGTGTATGAAGAAGACTGGGACATGTTAGATGTTGATGAAGATGAAAAGCTAACAGGTGAAGAGGAATTTGAATTACTTGCTGGACCACTTGGTTTAAACGACCGACGCATTGTACCAGAACCAGTTCAGTTCCCCGACAGTGATCCCTTGGGAGCATCGGTAGCAATGGTAACAGCTACCAACAGTATGGAAGAGACTCTGATGCAAATAGGTTGCCATGGCTCTGTAGAAAAGAGTTCCTCTGGAAGAATAACACTCGGCGAGCAGGCCGCTGCCTTAGCAAACCCTCACGACCGGGTGGTGGCTTTAAGGAGAGTGACTGCTGCTGCTCAGGTTCTTCTGGCAAGAACCATGGTAATGAGAGCGCTGTCTCTCCTCTCAGTCAGTGGTTCCAGTTGTAGCCTGGCTGCTGGCCTTGAATCTCTGGGGCTTACAGATATCCGAACACTGGTTCGATTAATGTGCTTGGCCGCAGCCGGGAGAGCTGGCCTCTCCACCAGCCCTTCTGCCATGGCAAGCACCTCGGAACGCTCACGAGGTGGGCACAGCAAGGCCAGTAAGCCCATCTCTTGCCTGGCCTATCCGAGCACAGCAGTGGGATGTCTGGCATCAAACACTCCTAGTGCTGCCAAACTCCTGGTGCAGTTGTGTACACAAAACTTGATTTCTGCTGCAACAGGTGTAAATTTAACCACGGTCGATGATCCAATTCAGCGAAAATTTCTACCCAGCTTTCTCCGAGGAATTGCTGAAGAGAATAAGCTTGTAACCTCCCCAAACTTTGTTGTAACTCAGGTGTTTTACTTAGAAGTAAAAAAATTAAAACTATACAATTTACATGAGAATAATGACCTAGAATGACCAACTTCAAGACACATTCTTATAAAACTATGAGACTTTAGAGGGGAAAAATGACTTGAGTATCTAGGCAAAAACAGAAAATAACCTTTAGGGGGAAAAGTTAGTTGACAATCAAATTTTCAACAGCAAACTTTGCACTAGAAGGAAAAAAAATGTATACATGTTATTCAAGGAAAGAAAGTGCAAGCCTAGGTATTTTATTTAGTAAAACTGACTTTCAAGTATAAAATTCACACACAAGATGTTATCAACATGCAAGATTTCAGAGAACATTATTTCCATGACTCTATCCTACAGAAGAATTGTATATAATCTAAAAATCTAGAAAGACCTCCATATAAAGATTGTGGGTGAGAATTAAATATATACTTGCTTACAGGAATATGAGTAAATAAGAATTAAGAAGGAGAAATTAAAGTATGCCATGGCTATGTGATCTGACAATGTAGATATAACAAAACCACTTTTCTTTTAATGGGGGAAGATTGGGGAGAACATCTGCTTAAACACTTTTCAGAAATCATATTGGTGGTAGTGGTGCTATTAGTATCATCATTCTGAAATTATTGTGTAAAGAAGATGTTCTAATTTTATCATCATCTGTGGCTGTGAGAATCAGTTTTTAAGAACTCAATGTGGAAGGCAGGAGATTCAGATGTATTCTAGAAGATGTCAAGTAAAAGCCTTTAAGTCTTGAATTTGAATTGGAAATATCAGAATGAATTCTGTCCCCTGAAAAGGCCTGGAAACAATGACCAATTGATAGCAATGAGTGTCCCTGGTCCCAGATTGCGATCCTGAAATACCACTTAGAGGTACATGGAGAAACAGTTGATTCTAGCACCAGGCAGGAAGTGTACTAGATAGTTGGCCCTGGAATAGCTTGCCATACTGGAGTAGGTTGAATAAAGTCCCCCAAAAAACATCTAGTATTTTTTATTGTTTTTAATTTAATTTTTTTTAATTTTTAAAGATTTTTTTTTAATTTTAGGGGTGCCTGGGTGGCTCAGTCGGTTAAGTGTCCGACTTAGCTCAGATCATGATCTCAAAGTTCGTGAGTTTGAGCCCCGCATCGGGCTCTGTGCTGCTAGCTCAGAGCCTGGAGCCTGTCTTCGGATTCTTTGTCTCCCTGTCTCTCTGACCCTACCCTGCTCACGCTCTCTCTCTCTCTCTCTCTCTCTCTCTCTCTCAAAAATAAAAGAAAACATTTTAAAAAATTTTTTTAAGATTTTTTTTTATTTTAGAGAGAGACAGCACAATCTGGGGAGAGGGGCGGAGGGGAGAGAGAGAGAGAGAGAGAGAGAGAGAGAGAGAGAATCTTAAGCAGTCTCCATGCTCAGCGCAGAGCTCAATTAATCCCAAGACCCTGGGATCATGACCTGAGCCAAAATCAAGAGTCAGACACAACCAACTGAGCTGCCCAGGTGCCCCATATTAAGTTTTTAATTTTAATCCCATTATAGTTAACATAAAGTACTATATTACTTTCAGGTGTACGATATAGTGATTCAAGAATTCTATACATTACTTAATACTCATCATGATAAATGTACTTCACAGAACTAGAACAAATAATCCTAAAATTTGTATGGAACCATAAAAGACCCTGAATGGCCAAAACAATTCTTGAAAAAGGAAAACAAAGCTGGAGGTATTCCAATTCCAGATTTCAAGTTATACTACAAAACTGTAGTAATCAAAACAGTATGGTACTAGCATAAAAATAGACACATTGATCAATGGAACAGGATAGAAAGCTCTGAAACAAACCAATGACAAAAGAATATGCAATGGGAAAAAGTCTCTTCAACGAATGGTGTTGGGAAAACTGGACAACTACATGTAGAAGAATGAGACTGAACCACTTATACCAAATGCAAAAATAAACTCAAAATGTATCAAATACCCAAATGTGAGACCTGAAACCATAAAAATCCTAGAAGTAATTTCTCTAATGCTTTCTGAAGCAACATTTTTCTAGATATGTCTCCTGAGGCAAGGAAAATTAAAACAAAAATAAACTATTGGGACTACATCAAAATAAAAAGCTTTTTAATAATAAAAAGCAAAGGAAACAATCAACAAAAAGACAACCTACTCAATGGGAGAAGATATTGCAAATAACATATCTAATAAAGGGTTCGTATCCAAAATATATGAAAACCTTATACAACTCAACACCCAAAAAATAAATAATCCAAAGAAAAAATGGGCAGAAGGCATGAGCAGACATTTCTTCAAAGAAGACATCCAGATGGCCAACAGACCCATGAAAAGATGCTCAACATCACTCATCATCAGAGATATGCAAATAAAAACCACAATGAGATATCACGTCATACTTGTCAGAATGGCTAAAATAAAAAACACAAGGAACAAGTGTTGGCAAGGATAAGGAGAAAAAGGAACCCACTTGTACTGTTGGTGGTATAAACTGGTATAGGCACTGTATGCCAAACATGTATGGCTGTATAGCCAGCCAAAACAGTATGGAGGTTTCTTAAAAAGTTAAAAACAAAATATCTAGTCTTAATCCCTGGGACCTGTGAATATTACCTCATGTAGCAAAAGGGACTTTGCAGGTGGGATTAAGTTAAAACGTGAGAGGGGGAGATTATCCTGGATTATCCATGAGGGCTCTAAATATAATTTAAAATGTTCTTTTAAGAGCGAATAGATGCAGAAGAGAAAAGGCAATGTGCAAACTGAAGCAAGATGAAATACTGCTAGCTTTGAAGATGACAGAAGGGGACATAAGCCATGGAATACAAGGAATTCCTCTAGAAGCTGGAAAAGGCCAGAAAACATGGCTTTTCAAAAGAGCTACTGGAAGGAGAATTGCCCTGCTGACATCTTGATTTTGATCCAGTAAAAAAATTTCAGACCTCTGACCTATGGGGTTATAAAAAAAAACCTACTGTGTGTTGTTTTAAACCATCAAGTTTGTAGTAATTGTTATAGCAGCCTTGCAAAATTGATGTCCATACCAAATAACAAGGATGAGATCTAAGACTGGAGTCTTATCAAAGGACACCAAAGACAATTTCTAGAGGCTCTCACCAGCCAGAATTAGGAAAATCTGAACTTCATAAGGAGAATAATTACAATAGATTGAAACACATCAAATATATTTAAATTCATTAGCTCATATGATATTAAAAATTAATTTGATACCTTTGGAAGATGGTAGAGGGTAAAATCTTCACCTGGAAAAATGTTAAATAAATGGAAAAAATCAAGTGTTAAGGATTTCTTCACTGGACAAAGTACATCACTGGACAACCAAATAGTAGATGAAGAGAAGCAGTATTTATAACAGTAATTCAACTGATAAATGGAAAATAGGTAATAACATTGAATATTATCATCTGGCAACGTCCAATTTATTAATGGATCTAGGCATAAGGACCAGTGGCTATTACCATCAGAAAAAAGAGACAGCCAAATATTACAAGCCTCCTAGTGACAGAATTCAGCCCCTATCAAGCAGATTGGATCAGATTTATGACCAGTTCCATATTTCTAAGCTCTGGATCTAACTGTCAATTTTCAGGAAACACATAAGATAGAAAAATGTGTTTAAGTGCACTATGAGTGTGCAATTAGCAGCATCCAGACTGTGGGAAACTCTACAAGTCAAACAATTCAGGTCTTTCTACAAATGAAACTGTAAGAAAACAGAAAAAACTGAATATGAAATTTGTGGATTAAAAAATTTGAATGACATATCCAATTTCTTAAAAAGTGGGCATGACTAAATTATAGTGTCTAGAAAATGTACAGTAGTGATACACTGTTTTTTTAAATTGAACAAGGTGGTAATGTCAGTATAATGGCTATTTTTTTGTTGGAAAGAGGTGATAGTGACAGGGTCTAGGCATATGGGAGGCACATGTTGCATTTCTTGAGCTGGGGCAATGGTTACAAAGGTGTCTCTGCAATTCACTAACTGTATTTGTTTTATGTGGTTTCCTCTATTTTACTATAAAATGATTTTAAAAGGACAAAATACAAAAAGCAAGAATGAGCTATAAAGAAGCATCAGTTTTATTATTTATAAAACTGCATCACAGAAATGGTTGATTCTGTTGGATCCGGGGAAAAAGAATATACAAGATGAAGCAAGACCATTTTGGCCACTCTGCCCTACTACTTCATCAATTTTGAGTAGCAAATATTATGTTTGAAATTCAAAATAAACAAAAAAGCGGAAGGAAATCTTTCCAACATATATAATATGCAAAGAATTTATAGCAATAGGATACTAAGAGTTTCTGAAATTCAGTAAGAAAAACAACCAGCCCAATAGAAAAAGAAGAAATGATAAAAGAAAGAATTCAATGAATTATCTATATAATTATATAGATAGCCAATAAATATATGGAAAGATGTTTAACTTTGCTAAGTATCAGAAGAATCCAAACTAAACACAAATTAGAACAAAAATAAGATTGAATTTTTAATCTCCAATTTAAAAGATTGATAATATTTAGTGTTGGCGGGAGTATGAGCAAATGGGTGCTGTTATATCCAGTAGTGGAGATGCAAATTACTGTAGCCTTTTTGGAGGGTCATAAGACAGTATCTTCTAAAATTTTAAAGGTGCCTACCATTTGACCACTTCAAATGAAGTGTCACTTAAAGGTATCCATTCTTCAGGAATAGGCACAAGATACATGTATAAAGATCACTGAAACACTGTTTGTAAAAGTGAACAAGAGCAAACAACCTAAATATCCCTTAATAGGAAAATGATTAGCTATACAACTACTTTGTGAGTATAATACAATAGATAACAAGAATGAGACGGATCTGTTTACCTATGTGGATTCCCAAAATATGTTTTATGTGAGGAAAAAAGCAAAAATCAGAAAACATATACAATATAAAACCCCCAAAAGAATCCTACATATTTTCACATACAGATTTATGTACACAGAAAAAACATCTGGAAGGCTACACAGCAAACCCTCAACTTGGGACAGGAAATAGGAGATGGTAGTGAAGAAAGCCTTTTTCAAAAGGAGGAGGAGGGGTGGGGGGAGGAAACAAACGGGGGAAGTGAAGGGGAGAAGGAACTGATATAGAGAGGATAAATTCCAGCTCAGATGCCCTTCATGTCCTCTGTGGCCCTGCACTCTATGTGAACACCCACAGCCACCAGCATCCTCGCTGGAGGGACAGGTCTCGGTCCCCCTCTTCTGACAGTAAGTACATCGTGTATTTATCCTCACTAGGGTTTCAGCTCCATGAAAGCCTGAACCAGTTGTGTGTTGGTGTTTACCCACCATCTCAACTCACATCTTGATTGCACATCTTGTGAGAGACCGAGCAGGAGCCCTGCTAAGCCACTACTGGGCTGCTGACCCACAGAAACTGAGAAGTAATAGATGTGTGTTGATTTAAGCTATTAAGCTTCTCATAATATTGTTTTGCAGCATAGAAAACAAATATGCCGCTTCATCCATTAATACTATTCAAAAGTTGAAAGAAAAAATGGTCTGCTTTTGCTTTTTGTCTATCCTTTTTATGTTGACTGGATTATGTATTTCTTGTATACTTAAAAGACAAACAAGAATTGCCACTTAAATGTTGCCCAATAAACTTCGGTTTCAGGGTTCCTGGCTGGTTCAATCAGTGGAGCACACAACAACTCTTCATCTCGGATTTGTGAGTTTGAGCCCCACGCATTGTGTAGAGTTTACTTAAAAAAAAATGTTTTTTAATAAACTTCAGTTTCTTTTCCTATACTTATTTGGATTTATTATTGTATTATACTTATCATGGAGGTTGCTTCCATTAGGCTTATACCTGGATGGGATTACAACTGGATCAAAACTAGAGACTGGTTTTTCTGAAATATCTGCAATGTGACAATGCCACACCCTTAGGGCCCACACTATTTACTAATCACAAACCAACAACCAGCCTATTCCCGGTTCTCGGCACTCATTTCTTCCAGTGGAGAAACAATGAATAAGAAATACTTGTGTGCACATATTATGAACACAACACATATTTCAGAAGATGAGAAAAGCTATTAAGATCATCCGGTTTGATACTTTTATTTTATACAAGAGAAAACTAAAACCCAGAGAGGCAAAATGACTTTCCCAAAATTACATATCCCAACATACTGTCATCATTTGTTTAAATGTTTATCTCCTTCCATGCAGGGATTGTGATTTATTTGTCTTGAAATTTCAGCATGTAACACAATACCAAATACATGGTAATAACTCAATAAAGGTTTGAAGATAAATCAATGAAAGTCTAATGAGGATCAGAGTTAACTCCATTTGTTTATCTAACAAATACTCATTGAACTCCTATGGGCCAATCACTTTTCTAGGCCTTGGCAAAACTCTACCAAACAAAAACTTACAGTTTATTGCAGCTAGGGATGGGCAGATAAATCAGAAATTAGTAGTGTTACGGCAGGAACTTTGAAAGGGTGATAATGTCATGGACAGTGGATGAATGGCTACAGTAGGTTGCATGGTAAGGCAAGGCAAGGTAAGATTGCATAGTTCAGCGGGTATTTTTTACCCACTTATGATTCCTGGGAGAAAAATTATACCAATCTACCTATATAAGAAATATAGGGTTTTTCTGAAAATATGGGCCTTTTAAAAGAATGGCATTATATCCCTACTGTCTTATGTGTCCCTTCTACTCCAGAAAATTTTAAGTTTCTTACTGATCTCCTTAGGCATGGATCCTCAAAAAAAAAATTTTAATTTAGTTATTTCTCTAGGTCTGTGAAATAATTAATGATATGTAAACAAGCTCTTAATTAAGAACTAGCATTTATAACTTAAAGAATTTAAGATGTGTGCTTTTGCAACTCGAATAATCACTTTCTTATTTATGTCTTAATGTGTAAATTTTAATGTGTAAATAGGGCTTTTATTCCCTCTCAAAATAAATGGAACAAAACTGAGATCGTTCTTTTTCAGGTTTAAATTTTTTAATTAAAATATAGTTGACAAATAATATTAGTATCAGGTATACAACATAATGATTTGACAATTATATAGATTATTCAATGCTCACCACAATAAATGTAGCTGCCATCTGTCACCATACAATGTTATAATATTATTACTCTGTTCCCTATGCTGTACTTTTCATCCCTGTGACTTATTTATTTCATAACTGGAAATTTGTACCTCTTAATCCCCTTCATCTATTTTGCCCATCCCCCACCTTCCTGCCTTCTGGCAACCACTAGTTTGTTCTCTATATTTACAAATCTGTTTCTCTTTTTTGTTGTTGCTGTTGTTTGTTTGTTCTTAGTGTAACCAGATTTTAAGTGCATCATCCCGTTGCTTACAAGTCTCAACTCAGGCCCCAAAGCTAAAGACAGTGGGTATCAAGAATTCATATACCAAAGCTGAGCTGCCAGACCATTTACACTTAATTCACCATCGCACTGCCTCTATACCCACCACTCACCCTCCCACAACCACCCTCCACTTATCTATGACAGAAGATGAGAACAAGGAGAGAGTGCATCAATGCTAAGTCAAGAGGCCTCACAAGCTCCAGCATAGGCCTGCAGTAGGGCATGGGGGAGGGAGATCTTGGGAGAAACTGATTGTTTCCCCAAGGAGTAGGAGGTCACAGAGCTTGGTTTACTACCATCTGCTGAAGACATCAGCTGGCCCTGATGGAGGGTGAGGGGAACCCTGGTGGAGAAGGCACACACCCACCAATGGCAGGCAAGAGCACAGTCCACAGGGAACTGACTCCCCCAGAAGGAGGGTGCAGTGGACCACCAGAGGCTGGACCTGGGAGCAATCAGAAAGCATCAGCAAGACAAACATCACCTGCACCAAGGAACTGCAGATGGAAGGTTCCCTACAGTAAAGCTGCCTAAGAATTCACCAGAGTGCCCTGTGAGAGGAAGAAAGAACATTTAGGCAAATGCCATGCAGTGACACCAACACCAGCCTGGCTAGTGTATACTCCCATGTCCCCTGCCCGCTCTGTGGTTCTTCCAGGGTTCTTCCAGAGGAGGGTGGGAAGAGGGCAAACAACTTCAAGAAGAGGATGAAGAAGTGAAAAACCCAGGAGGGGTGATTAACAGGCAAACTATGCTCCCCTTGCCCAATGTGAGTTTCCAAGCCTGGGTCAGGAGCAAACTGGTAAAGTTTTTAATTGGGTAAGAGACAGATGTTTGGATTTAGACAAGACAGAACTTTCTAACATCTGAACTTGAGACTGTCTTTAATTCCTGAAAATGTCTAGAATTCTTTGAGATCTGCCCAAGACAGCTTCCTGGAGTGGAGAAGGGATATCAGTCAGAAAAGCCTCAAGGACAAAGTAAAAATAAATAATGAAACAAAGTTGCTTCCTGCTGGCATACTACAAATGAAATAGTTACATGGTAACATTTCTGGGTCCAGTACAGAAAAGCTACACTCTTTGGAACTCTTCAGGAGAGGGAACCAACAGATAGTGAGGACTGACTCTGTACCCTCAGTGTATACCCTTGTCTTTACAACCAAACAACGATAAAGTAAGGATTCCTACATTCTGAATCTTGCAGATGAGGAAACTGAGACTCAGAACATTTAGGCAAATTGCCCGAGGACATGGCCAATAATAATGATGGGTAAAACATTTGCTGAGTGGGATGTACCAGCTCTGTGCTAAGAATTTTACATGCATTCCTCATTAAATCTTAACGATACCCTGTGAAGTAAGTTCTAGTATTAGGCCTAAGACAGGAAGTCAAATTTGGGTCTTTACTGCTTCCTCCTGTTTTACCATCCTGGGCAGCCTGCTACTCAGGAAGCCAAAGAGAAGCTCAGTGCAAGAACTCCTCTCTCACCTGCTTCAGTGTAGGGGAGGACAAGGTCTCAAAGGCACCGTCACAGTGAAAAAAAGTGTGTATTCTAAATTTAATGCCCACTTTTCCTTTCATGTCAGGAGCAGGTAGTTGCAACAAAATTGCAGAATAGAGTAGATTTTACTCACTATCCATTTGTAGCCCAAAATTACTTGATTCATACCAATAGTTGCTGGGTTGTTTTAAAAATACTCATTTTCTCTATTTAAAGCTGTCAGACACAAACTCTTGGGTTGCAGCCTGATGTAAAATTAACTACCAAGCATATTTCTACTGCCAAGAATAAAAACTTAGTACCATAAAATGTGGATGGTTTACTGTGCTATAGTTAACTTTATAGTTAGCATTAGTTTCTTTCCTAAGGAAGAGCACAATATTAGGTTTGGGACATATCACTGAATGCCAGGCAATCACAGAGAAACATATTTCCAGAAGTCATTGAAACTGTGCTAGGTGGAAAGGAAGGATAAATAGTTACAGTGCACAAGTACACAAATTACACAAGTCAAAGGACAATGGAGCAGACAGGAAGATGATCACCCTGGTTTTCTTGGAGTTGTATAGAATGTGTTATTTGTAAATCTTAGTTATGGTGGTACTGAATCTACAAAGACACCCTCAGGAATCACCTCAGCCCTTTATTTTTAGCTGGAAGGCAAGGTTACATTCTGCTCTGTTTCAATAATGAAATGGAATTTGCTTTCTATTTTCTAAGCTCTGCTTTAATTAAGAAATCCCACTATGGAGACTTCAGTTAATTTTTAGAAATCAATTGTATAACCAAATCTGTGTCTCCTCCACCCTATGGCTGAGGATGTTTTTAGTAAAATGTATTCTGTGGCCAACATCTTTCGTTCCTTTGCTGTACCAGGACTTGTTTTGGGGGTCCCTAGCTCATAAGATATGAGGACATACTCCGGCCACTATGGAAGTGGTCTTCAAGGTAGTTGATAAGAAAAATGAAGGATGATAAAAGACCTAAAGATCTTTGTCAAATCTGTCAAAACTTTGACAGATTTCCAAACCACTTTTCACTTCTTGGAGTTTGCTCATGTTATTATCTTGTTTATTTTCCCTTCAGGGTGATTAGTTTTTAAACCATTAAACCATCTGAATCCTCAACCAGAATAATGGAAAGAGATCACACACACACACACACACACACACACACACACACACAGAGTGTGTGTGTACCAACATCATCAAATGAAAAAAGGATTCCAGGCTTGGTGAAAAAAGGAAAATCTTCAAGGAAGAACACCAGAGCCCTTGGAACAGATGTAGGTGAGGCTGGAGTGAGCGAAGGGAATATCACATCACAGCGGTGGCAAGTGTCTAATCTAAAGGACTGCCAACCCTTGCTATGCTTTTCCTTTTGGAGACAATGTGGATGAGTTTGCATTTACGTAAAGCACCAGGCCACAGTCAGCTTACCCAACCCAGCAAGGTCATGTTACACAAAAATATTTTTAATTGACCTGAAGGAGGTATGGCCAGACTGGTATGCCTCTCCCCACTTAGAGAATTTGGTAAAGAATGTCTATGGTCCCATCAAGCCAACCCACAAAGCCCCCTTAAACTGAAGAGCTAAAGTGACTTTCCATGATTTGGTATGTTGAACACTCTCAAAATAAAAGAAAAACAGACACCAGAAAAGTGAGTAGAAGGAGAAATGACAACTGACTGACTCATCATTATAGAGAAGTTCCCTTTCTAGGGAAGTTTCAGCCATTTTTCCTCCCAAGAGCAAGCCCTCAAAAGAAAGGGAAAAAAAAAAAGATTCGTGTAGTTTGCACAGATTTGGATATTCATATTTGGAACATCTTTTGAAAGCTTCAACAAAATGGCTGCAGAAACCTGAATAAACATGGGCAATTTTTAAAGCAATGGCTGCTCCTTTCAAACCAGTCTCAGAAGCAACAAAGAGTGTAGGTATTGCAAGGAACGGTTTAGCACTCCGTAAAAACAATCCCACTTACGGAAGTGGGCGATACTCATGCATCACAAGCAACAAGGAAACATGCTCTATTTCTGAAGTGTGTATGGCGCGTGTGTTGGCATTTATACTGGATTACTCCCTCTTTTATCTTAAGTGACATCGCATTATCCAAATTTAGGCCTCTTTCCCCCCTTACCACGTTTTTCTTGGGTCACATTTGCTCTTGGGTCAACATGAATGGTGCTGCACAGAAACACACATGCTGGTAATTATATTTTCCTTACTATGTGTTTCTTCTCTGTTGTGGATTACTTCTTATGATCTTTGTCACAAAGCCAAGCAAATCAGATTTATGTTCATGGAAATATAACAAGAATTTTGGAAATGTTTGTAATTGATCCCACATGTTCTGTTTGCTTAGATTCATAAAGCTGCATGGGAATTTCAAGAGATCATTTGGGGACTTTAGAGATGGAATTTTATATATTCTCATGTCATTAACTAATTTTCCAGAAGGAAAGATTGCCTGAGCAGAGGAGTGGTTTCTCTCCTATCAGAGAGTTCTCAATATTCAGACTGAACCTGCTTTTGTGTAAAAGAATACATGATTTGCAGATAAAGGGAATTCTGAGGTCCCCCCTGTGAAAGTATGAGAAGTCAACTGGCAGGCACCACTGAACACCTTTAAAAATTCTAGTATCTAGAGAGATTGATGACACCAGAATTCCAACCAATTAAAAGCACACAAACATCAATTAAGCATTTAAAAGTAGTCATTATTGTTTCCTAAATGTACTGATGCAATCTAAAATAGACCAGACTGAGTGTGCTTTCTGCACGGTTGATCTACAAGGACTGGTCTGCTTAGTTACTCTTTAGTCAGGAAACTGTTTTATCATTTAGCCTCCCAGACATTCTTTGCCTTGAGGAAACTAAAAATGTTCACAGTCTTTTTGGCCAGCCCACTGCTGTTCAGGTGTCCATAGTTAAACTGTTCAAACTAGGTGCTTGTTCATCTAATTTTTAAGCCCTTTCAGAAACAGTAATCTCATAACCGTCTCCTCCTACTAAAATACTTCCTATCTATAAATTGACTCCTCGGGTTACTACTAAACCCACGATAATGAGGGTAGAATTATCATGGCAGCAGACAGACTTTGTTCACTGATACAGAATTGCCAGTGCAGGGTAGGCAGGAAAGAGACAGTGGTAGGAAATGAAGAAGAATATTAGGAATAGCTCATGAGCGCAGGGCACACAGCAGCGGTTCTCAAAGTGCAGCCTGTATCAGAGTCACCTGGGGGGGCTCGTTAAATACCTTGCTGGATCCACCTCAGAGTTTCTAATTCAGTAAGTCTGGTGTAATATAATGCCTGAAAGCTTGCATTTCTAAAAATTTCCCAGAGATGCTGATGCTACTGGTCTAGAGACCACATTTTAAGAACCATGGGCCTACAGTATTTGTTCTGCAAGAAGTCTTAGCTTCCTGAGATGCAGGAATGTATACAATATAAAGATAGAAAAACCTTAGGAAAAAATATTTGCTTTCCTTTCTCCTAGAAACATGTTTCACATACCATAAGGATTAGATCTGCAACCATTTGTTTCCCTAATGATGGAGCTAATTGCTTTCATCCAAAAAGACCCCAAATGGTTACACCCCAGACTGGAGTGTTATCTCCCTAGGTATTTACTTTTCAAGGAGGAATGAGCCCCAGAATTTGCAGACATCTCTTGGTGGTAAAAGCCAAGACACACAGGGCATTCTGGCTCCTGGAGGGATTTTATTTATAAACCAAAGGGTTGGAGTGAGGATTCAGGCCCATTATGTTTCCAAGGAGACAGGAAGGGAGGGGAACAGCTGCCTCCTTCCCCATTAGAAGCAGAGAAAAATAATTTTCCTCGTCTCTCACCTATGAAGTGTCCAGCCACTCAAGTAGGATTATTTGGCCTTTTATCACATTGCTCAGAGATGAGTTCTGGGGCATGAGGAGCTGACACACTTTTACAACCTCTCTCCTACCTAGAATACTTTGTGTACACATTTAGGATAAAATTAATAAAAACTAATATTAAAAACCCAACAGCATCCCAATGCTAAATGAGATCTACTGTGACTAGGATGCCTAGCATCTCTTGATAAGAGTCAGGAGTGCACCCAATTGATTTCATAAAAGGAATGTTAAGAAATTTTACCCAAATGACTTCTATCTTGTAGAAAAAAACAACCCCCTATGTTACAGTTTATTGCATGTTAGGCCATTAACCAGTTTCCAAGCTAACAACAATCTCGTTCTAATATTCTCTTATTAAATTTCCTATAAATGCTCAGTTTATCAAAATTCTCTTGCAATCAGTTTTCCATCTTATTGGTTCCTTCATTAACTGAGGAGTTGAGTAAAATTATTGATAGCTATTTAGATTTGTATGAGTTATGCTTTTAACTTTTTGAATTATATTTATGGGAAGGCTTAACAACCACCAGTCCAACAGAGCCTGTAGCAGCTGGGCCTGCCCCTGCTCTGTGTTGCTGTTGCACCTCCACTATGGACTCATGGAAGTTCTGTCCATCTTCTCAACAAAAACGGCTCAGTTTACTTGGGCAAGCACCATCATCCCTCTTTCAACATCAGTGTGCACTCTACCCTGCTTGAAATGGGAGAAAACTCTAACCCTCACATCAGCTCCTTGGCTAAAGGTCTTCCTAGAGCATCTAGGTAACACCGTTCTAGGCACCCCTGGACAGTCACATAAAGTCCCATTTAAATGGTACCCTCCGGAGTTGTGTAATGTGGGTGGCTCTGGGTAGATTCCAGGGAGAATTGTCTTGAGGTATTTATATTTTATCCATACTCATTGAGCCTGTAGTTGTATAATATACCCACTCATCCAGAGGAAAAAAACTATTCTAGGTCTACATCTGGGATTATACAACTAATAAAGAAAGTAGGTGACAGGCTGCTTACAGGTATATAATGAGCCTCAGTCATTTCCATTTTCTTGCTTTTATGCAGAAAGTCATCTCCTTTTCTGTATAATAAAATACAATTAGTCATCTATTGCCTCTCAAGCACTGAAGAAACACAAAGGTCCACAAAGGCAGTGCAAGCTCTACTGGTTCCTTTCCAAAACACTTTTGCCTCAGAAGCAACTTCTGGTTCTTCTCGCCAGCTGTGTATATGGCTTGTGTACATGGTTTGTAGTGTAACAGCCCCTGGTAGGAATGGTTTTGCTGAATTGCTGTTGGTGTGACAGCACTGACCTACACTGAAGTCTAGATACTCAACAACCCTCAGAGAGGTATCACGATACCACAGGAGAACTCTGTTGAGAATATCATTCATTTTACCACACCATGTCATCTCCATTAAGGCTCCAGGAAAAACCTGCCTGTCTCCAGCCTCAGAAATACTTCTTTACCTCCAGAGGCAAAAATATGTTATATTTTATGTACCAGTGACTCCATATATTTCTTTTCTGAATAGCTTCTAAAACATCAGACACAAACTTGAGACCCTTTGTGGGTCTTTGTGGTTGGCATTTTCTTAAATTAATGTTATTTCTTGCTCCATTTTAATATCCATGTCTCTGGGTTGCTTTTGTCTGTTTTTCTTCAAAACTATATTATCTTGCTTTCTCCACCACCCCCTCTCACATACACATACATGCACGTGAGCACATGCACAGTGGCGAATATCTGTAAACTTAAAGATCTTTCTGGAACAAGGCAGGCAGTGGAAGAAAGGAATTGTGAATTCTCTAGGGATAAGATTTAGTACTCTAGCTGTCTGTTAACATAAGCCCTCATTATTACTCACACATTTTTTTCACCTATGATTCACCACACCCTGTATCTTCCAAACCTTTCTTTCCCACTTTTATCATGAGCAATAATCAGCTTATCTACCTTCCAGTAAATTTTTGAGAAATACAGTTCTGATATTAGAACTGTATTTTAGTGTTGGCAAGAAACTGGAATGTATTGGTTAAGGGGAGTCATTTGCTTGGGGAGAAGTGGTTTTTTGAATTAGTGGTCAGTAATTTGTATATTCATGTCTCTGTGCAGCAAACATAAAATTTATTACTGCAGAATATATTTCTGATTGTGTTTTAAACTTTCACTAGCCACCAGCTTTATATGAAGTACCAGAAACACCAGCATTAGACCTAATTACAGCCCAGTGGGCATGCTGCCTAAAATGGTCATCTTCTTGCTTCTGTCTAATATAATTTTATTTGTTTGGCTTACCCAGTCATTTTAGGTTTTATGTGTCATCCCATATCCATTATTATTTTTAAAGGCCTATACATATATCACAAAGAAAAGGAAAATCAAATTTCGCAAAGTATCTGAGTCCCAATTTTGTTATAAATTCTGAGATTTACTTCTTTAATAATGTATCAAGAAAACCTGAATAATAGTTAGCTCTTATAGATTTTAGTGTTGCAAATTTTAGATGTTAAACTTTTTGCCTTAATTCTTATTATTTCCAGGAATTCAAGAAATTTGGAAATCACTCCTTCAGGAACATACTTCACTAATGCATGATAATTTCTTGGCTATCATGATTACTCTTGGAAGAGCAGGGACAGGGTGAAGGTTACTCTTTCCTTCAAGAGAGGCTCTGGTACTGAGTTTTACTCTGTGAGGCTACCTAAATACTTGTTAACTGTGAAAGGAAGACACATCTTTCATCATTTTGTCTCTGCTGCCCCTGGGATGCTCACATTGTGCTGCTCCAGCTCTAACCCATGCTCCCTCTCAGCTTTCTGTATTCTTTGGCTTATATGCAGATAACATAAGTGTGAAGCATCATTAGCATCAAACATGAGAAAGGGGGTGGGGAAGCAGCAATCCCTCTTACTTTATTTAGACTTCAGGAAGGCTCACAAAGACAGTAATGTAGAAAGCAATTACAGGGCTCAAATGGATAGTTGTAAAAGTTCCCACATCAGAAGAGTAATGTAACATGTGTACTATAAGTCATCCTCCCTACCCCTGACCCCTAGGACTATCCACTATTCATGCTTTGTGTTGGCTACTTCTAAAAATTCCAGATAAGTGACAGCCATTTGGGCATGCTTCCTTTCTTGCAAATCCAAAAATGAAGGAACTGAAATCTAGCACCCCCCCACCCCTCCCACGGAGACATGTGAGTCACTCCAAAGCATCAGGAAAGTTTCTATTCTGGCAAAATGTCCACTCTCCCCTCCTTGCCTCATCTTCACAGCAGTTAGAAACACACTGTGCTCCTGGTTATTCCTGGTGTATACAGACCACATGCATTTACCTAGCCTACCCTTCAACACCCAACTAAGATGACATGGAGGTATGAGAAAAACCTATGCCTTGTATTAGTTTCCTGAAGCTGCTATAACAAATTACCACAAATTTGGTGAGCTAAAACAGAAGAAACTAGTTTCCTCACAATTCTAGAGGCTAGAAATCTAAAAGCAGTATCACTAGGAAGAAATCAAGATGTCAGCAGGGCCTCTGCAGGCTTTGGAGGAAAAGCTGTTCCTTGCCTCCTCCAGCTTCTGATGGCCATTAGCATTCCTTGGCTTTTGACTGCATGACGGCATCACTAATCGCTGCCTCTGTGGTCACATTTCCTTTTATTCTTCTGCCTGTAACAAATCTCCCTCTGCCTCCCTCTTATAAGGGTACTTGTGATTGCAACTAGGGCCCATCTGGATATCCAGGGTAATATACCATTTCAAGGGCTCTAACTCAATCACACCTGCAAAGTCTTTGCCACATAAAGGAACACTCAGTTTCCAGAGATTAGGACATGGATGTCTTCTTTGTTTTCAAGTTTATTTATTTATTTTGGGGGGAGGCAGAGAGGGGCAGAGAGAGAGGGAAAGAGAGAACCCCAAGTAGACTCCATGCTGTCAGCACAGAGCCCGATGCAGGGCTTGAACCCATGAACTGGGAGATTATGACCTGAGCCGAAATCAAGGGTCAGTTGCTCAACCGACTGAGCCACCCAGGTGCCCCAGGACATGTATATTTTTAGAGGGAGCCATTATTCAGCCTAATAAGATACTATGGAAGTAATCAACAGAGTCCAAGAAAGCACAATGTTTTAGAAGAATAAAGTAGATGGAAGAGTGGGGATTGCTGTAACAGAACAGGGGAGGGGGGAACACTAACAAAAAGTGAGGAGCTGCATCTACTTAGCATCCCTCTCCCAACCTGACAGGAGGGCAGCGATTATTCTCTGGAGACATAAACGTCAGGAAGGCCTCACAGTCATAGCCATGAAGGAGGATGGAGGAGAGGAATATAGTACAGGATGAAAACTAGAAAAAACTCAAAGTCTCCATAGTGAACTAAAGGGTTTGTAAACCCCTTCCTCTGACTATTCCCAAAATGCCACCATACAGCCCAAAGTCATGGAAGTGAGGGATTCTTTCCCAAAAGAAAATGAACAATTTCAGAAAAATGCACCTACAAATAAAAACATTTGGGGGCATCCCAATGAAAAGACCAGCTCCTTCCCTTAGGTTCTATAGCAGCAGTTCTCAAATTTTTTGGTCCCAGAACCTCCTTATACTTCTAAAAATTATTGAAGGCTCCAAAGAGCTCTTGTTTTGAAAATTACAGCTATCAAATTTTACCATTTTAGAAATGAAATTAGGAATTTTTAAAAATACTCATTAATTCATTTTAAAATAACAATACAAACCTCCTACATAACATAAATAACATACTTTTATGGAAAATAACCAATTACACAAAACAAAAAAGATTTAGTGGGAGAGTGGTATTTTTGGTAACCTCTTTAATGTCTGTCATAATAAGATACATCTGGGTTCTCATATCTGCTTCTGCATTTAATTTGTTGCAACATATTGTTTTGGTTGAAGTAGATGAAGAAAATGGAGACTCACACTAATATAGAGCTGGAAAATCTAAAATAATTTTAATAGCCTTTTCAGATAATTATGGGTTGGGACTATACCACAACTTTAAAAGCTATAGTTTCTTAAAGGTTAATTGCAAGGCAGAATCTGAAACTATATCCCTTAACTTTTTGTACTCTGTTATATTGAAGTCCATTGGTCTATCCTTCACTTTGAAAGTATCTTTTAGCCATGCATGATTTGGTAATGCCATGCTTCTATCATTTCAAAAATCTTTACTCACTTAGGTATACAGATTTTCCAAATGCTGACACATTTCATTACATGATATCAAAAGAAATCACACTTGTTGATATTACCACTGATCTCATTAGAAGATTCTGTAACTATCGGTAAGCTGTCAAGTTCCCAGTGGCCAGTACAAGTTTTCCAAATTTCTGATTTTTCTTGAAAGCCTGAATTTTATCATTGGCAACAAATATTGTCAGTTGTTCTCCTTAAGTGACAGGCTCACTTTGCTTTCAAAAACTGTCTGCCAAATACCCAAGTCTGACTAACCATAGTTTGTCAGTCATTCTTTCAAGTAAAAATGGTTTCCATGGGGGAAAAATGGCGACTTCAATTCTCATCTGTAACAACTGCACTATGTTTTTCCTTCAAACAGCCATTGTACTACAATATGTGACAGAAGTGCCATTAGGCATACTTGCTATTTTCTCACACAAAATATTATAAGATGTGTATTTAATCTATAAGTTTTACTATCTCACTAAGGTCAACCTTCAGTGAAACCATCATACTTTTACAACAGCATGTGATGGTAAAGAATACTGGTATAGCTTGGTGCCATTTTCCTTTGTTCACGGCAAAGATTTCAGCAGTTTTATCCCTCAGTGTTTTGCACCACCAATGGAAAGGCAAATAAGATCTGGTATTAATATGAAAATGCTTTTGACCTTGTGAACTCCTGGCAAGTTTCTCTGGGACCTCAGGGTTTTTTAACAATACTTTGAAAAACATTGTCCTATAATGAAATGAAAACCCAGTCTTCATTGTGCGTTTTAGTTGCTTATGTAAAATTATGAAGAGTTAATTAAGAATTATGTTCATGATGGAGTTCTCCAAACTCAGGCTCAGTGATTCACTCGAAAAACTCACAGGACTAGTAAAGCTGTTACACTCCTAGCTATATTTTATTACAATAAAAGGATACAGATTAGAATCAGTAAAAGGAAAATGTGTTTAGGATAAAGTCCAAGAAAAGCCAGGCACAACCTTCCAGGTTTACCCTTTCAGGGGAGTCATATAAGAATACACTTAATCTAGGACCTCTGGGTGGCTCAGCTGGTTGTGTGGCTGACTTCAGCTCAGGTCATGGTCTCACAGTTTATGAGTTTGAGCCCCACATTGGGCTGTCTGCTGTCAGTGCAGAGCCTGCTTCAGATCCTCTGTCTCCCTCTCTCTACCCCTCCCTGTGCTATCTCTCTCTCCCTCTAAAAAATAAATAAACATTTAAAATTTAAAAAAAAAGAATGCATATAATCCTTCCAGCAATGATATGTGACACATGTAAAGTGTTGCCAACCAGGGAAGCTCACCTGATGCTTTGGTGTCCAGGGTTTTCATCAAGGTCAGTCATGTAGACAAGTAGTACAGGTATGACTGACCTCAGCTACTCAGATTTCAGCCTCCTTCCTCCAAGAGCAAAACCAAGAATTCATCATAAATCACATTGTTAGCATAAACTATTGGATTGCACTGGTATAGTGTGGCCCAAGACCTCAAACATACAAAATCAATCTTATCAGGCTTATGAAATCAATCTTATATTCCAAGGGCTCAGAATTTATCTTCCAGGAGCCAACCAAGAACCAGTCTTGAAGACAGGCCTTTCTCTGAGATTGGCTAGGTTTAATGCAGTTCTGCTAAGTTAACCCTTTCCTGCTCAACCTGCCTCCAACATGAAAGAAAAAGATAAAGACCAACAACTGAAAGGAACATAGAAGAGACAGAAACAAAACAAATGCAGAGAAAATTTCACAGAAGTTATGAATCATATCTTCATTGAGACCAAAAAAAAAAAAAAAGATATTGCTACACAATGATCAGAGGATAAGAAAGAGCTCTTGGAAACTAATCATAATAAAACATCCAAAAATAAAGAGATCAATCAAATGGTTGAAAGTTAAAATAGCAGACATCATTGAGAAAGTAGAGCAAAAAACTAGAGTTGGAAGATATGAAAAGAATGTTAAAAAAATCCTCTAGAATTGATCTACACTGGCCAATGAATGACAGGAGTACTAAAATGAAAGAGCAAGGAGAAATAGGTCAAAGAAGGAATACATTTCCCCAGAACTGAAAAACAAGAGTCTCCAGTTTGAAAGAGTCAACCAAGTGACCAAAGCAATGATAGAATATGCATCATTTGAAAATTTCAGAATGCCAGAGATAATGAGAAGATCCTAAAAGCTTCTAGAGAGAGAAAGCCTGTCAAGACAAAAGAATGAAAATGAGAATGGCACCAAATCTCACTATAACAATACCAAATGCTAAAACACAGTGGAGTGATGCTTCAAAATCTAAGGGAAAATATTTTTTCTACCTAAAATTCTGTTCCAAGCCAAAATATCAATCAAGTGTGAAGACAAAATAGAGACAGTTTTGACATAAAAGGGTTTTTTAAAATGAATGTCTTATCACTCTTTTGAAGGATATGCTTCAGCAAACAAGAGAGTCAGTCAACAAAGAGAAATTCATGCATTCCAGGCTCCAACAAAGTGGCTTGAAAAAAGGAGACAAAGAAAAGTCCAGTAGGATCATATGCATCACTGTCTTCCAGCCCATACAACCTCTGGTGGGCAGTACCAGTCTACATACATTGGTCATAAAACCTCCTTTAACTCTCAAAAATGTCCAGGTTTGACAATAAATTCCATGCTCATTTTAATTATAAGCCATTGTATTATCAAACAGCTTAGCTAAATTATTCTGTGGTAACAAATGACTCTGAAATCTGAGTGGTTGAAAAGAATATGAATGGCGTTTCTTCCCACTAATGTTCACCATGGGTGTCTCTTCTTTTTGCCTTCATTACAAGGTCAAGGCTGAAATAAAAGACCCTCATTGTGACATGCCAATTTTGTAGCAGAAGGAAAACAATGATGGCAGAACCATAATATGGCTCTTAAAGCCCCTGCTTAGAAGTGGCATATACCACTTTCACTCACATCTTATTGGTCAAAGCAAGTTACATGGTCAAATATGATCACTGAGTTTAGAATTAAAAACCACCCGTAGTGTGGATTCCAGTAAGGAGAGAATCTGTTGCAGTTGGTGGGAGTAAAATTATTTTTGAAAATAATTTACTTTACCACAAGTATTTAGAATTACTTAGTTTTAAAATTCTGTATATGCTTCACTTAAATCAAAATAAAAACTTTATTTTAAAGTAGTAATTCATGGGAGAGAGGACAAGATGGCAGAAGAGCAGGGAGCTCTGTAATCCGCACATGCCGTATGGATTGAACTGAGAAGGACTGAAGGGATAAAACTTGGATTTGCAAGTGGGGGAAAGAAGAAACAGACGCCAGAAAGAAGACAACCTCAAGATGCCTGAGTGAGTGACT
>CM053572.1:80409525-80445902 GCA_028646485.1 Cryptoprocta ferox
AAATAAATAAATAAATATTTTAAAAAAATAAATAAATAAAGTAGTAATTCATGAAAAGCCTGGATTCTTGTCCAGGGAGCAGTCATTTGGATAGCTGCGCATTATATCCTGGCATTATTCCTCAATACAGAACTAATGTTGTTTCATGGAAGTTATTAGTAATACCAGGGCTCTCCAAGTGAGCAGTGTAGATCACTAGGAGAGACTCCACTCACTAGTGAGTTACCACATGACAGCCATAAACTTTCAACACAGCCATGCAGTGACAAGTTGACCTAAACTTGCACCTTCATTCATTCCTCCATTCAGCACACATGTACTAAATATTGGAAATCCAAACTCAATTAAGATTACATAACTGCCTACAAGGAGCCCTAAATCTTGTTGAAGAGAGAGATGTGAAAATCCTGATAATACATTTGGATTATGATTTTACAAAGTACTTTGTGAGCACTGTTGGGTTGACCTCATTAACTGGTCTGTATCTATCTCCTTCCTGCTGTTGCCTGGTTGAGGTACTTAGAAATATCTGTTAATTTTTAAAGTATATGGCATTTCTACTAAGTGGTTAAGTGACCAAATATTCTATAGTGACACACTTTTTCTTAATTTTCATGCTAAGTAATAATGTCATGCTATCTATCCAGAACATCTTTCTCTGATAGTCACTGCCAATAGCATAAAGGAACACAGAAGCCCCATTGTAGGAGTTGCCTTTTCCCAAAGAAAATCTCATTCCAATTACATCCATTTACATAAGAATCCTGATTAAGGGAACCTAAATTTCACAATTGTAAAACCCCGAACTACCAGCTAATGTGTAAACTTTCAGTGGTAAGCAAAAATAAATAAATAAATAGATAACAATAATGACAAAGTAGAATGAAAGTGTAGATATACCATCTTAAATAAAAGCATAGGGTAAACCAGGTAAGAACCAGACTAGGGGAAATGTCAGGCTGCTATTGATGGTGCTTCCCTAAAGACCCCTCCTCACTGATCCACATGTTGAATCATGAGTAATGATTGAATTCCTTCTCTGGGTTGCACATTCCTAACTCTGCAATACATGTCTTCCAGCCTTCCCTTAACTTCTACTCACTTCTTGAGATCAGCCAAGCCTAGTGTTTCTAAAAGTCAAGGCAGATCTCATGCACCACATCCATTATCTGAGGGAAAATGTTTTTCCTTCCGTTTTACCCAAGCTAACATCACCTAGGAGTAGAGAAAGATGAGAAAATGTAGGCAAAAATCTTCTGAGAGCTGTGCTTTATTGCCCACTGGAAATAGTGCTTGTTATGCAACATCTCATTTTATCTTCTCATGAGACCAGTGGGAACTTCAAATCTCCATCTTACCAACAAAAAAATTATGTCCCAGAAATCTTATACTTTGCCCATGATCACATTACTAGTAACTGGTGAAGCTAGGATTTGAACCCATGTGGACTTCAGAGCCCATGACCTTAATTACTTGATACTGTTTCCATGGCTGCAAATATGGAAGAGAATGTAATAATAGAAACCTCAAAGTAGCAAATATCTTTTTTTTTTGAGAGAGAGAGAGAAAGAGAGAGGGAGAGAGAGAGAGGGGGAGAGAGAGAAAGGCAGAGAGAAGAGAACCCAAGCAGGGGAGGGGCAGAGAAAGAGGGAGAGAGAATCTTAAGCAGGCTCCACACCCATTGCAGAGCTGAAGCAGGGCTCGATCTCACGACAGTGAGATCATGATCTGACCAAAATCAAGAGTCAGTTGCTTCACTGAGCCACCCAGGTGCCCCTTAAAGTAGAAAATACCTCAACTATGTACCAATTCAAGTCAATCTGCAGATAGATCCAGGGAATGAGTTAGAAACTCGTGTGCCATTTTATGTGGAACATTCACATTTCCTTTCAAACAAAATGCCTTTCGAACAAATGCCAAATGGCTTGAACATAGTAAGAGGTTAACAATATTAGCTGGGTGAATTTACTCAACAATTTCAACAAGAACCTACACAAAATACCTTAAAAGCTAAACATGTTCATGGCTACTTCCTAGAGCTAGTACAGCAGCTTGATTTATAGTCAACAATTTGTTCCTTGACAGGAAAAAAATCTTATCAAACAATAGATTTCATAAACATACTCACTGCAAGTGAATAACATCAGGAGTTTTAAGAACAGTGAAAAAGAATAGTGTTTTTTAATTGATAAACTGTTTAGTTTTAATATATCTTGTCTGTTCTAGTTGTAATTTGAGCAACATTAAAAATTAAAACAAAAATTATTTTGATTAGTAGCTATATTTTATAGAATCAAGTTTTTATTTATAATCTATTATCAGCAAGGAAAAAACTTATAAAAACACATGTATAACATTTAAAATTTATTTTTCAGCAGAGATATTCAATACATTTGTATTTCAAATGTTATATATACTCGAAATATATAAACCCACTTGTATTTATTCTTTAAAAGGAAAAAAAGTCAATTTCTAATTTCACAGAACATTAGTGTATACTTTGAAATTATTGATTTTTGCCTCTGACAGAGTTATTTCATTCCATTAGAAAATTATGGCTTAGAGGTTATTAGAAACATAGCAGAATATTATATGTGCATGATGGCAATTTATCACTGAATTTTCTCAATTTTATTCCCTGTAGATTTCCACTTCCCTTCATGCAGACTGCCAGATATGCCATACTACAAAAAAGTAATGATAAGGAATTTTAATTTGTTAATTGGATTAGAAGAATTTTCAGAATTATTATCCAGACCATTGGTATATTTTCAGTTATATTATTTACATATTCTAGGAATTAAAATAAATATAACCAAGCATTTTCACTTATGTTCACTAAACTATTCACAGAAGTATTCAAACTAGATTATACAAAGCAAAATTCTTCAACATTTACCTTGATTAGCAAGTATTGGTATCTTTAAGTTGTTTTTATTTCCCAAATTCAACTAATGATAGGAATTATTTTATTTTTAGAGGATTATTATACTATCCTGAACATACTACATGGCATTTTTTTTGGAATAAGCAAAGTTGAACAATGAAAACAAAATCTTGGGAAACTCAGTTATTCTGTCTGTTTAATATGAAAAAAGGAAAGGCAGGGAGAAGGTAAGGGCATCATACAGGATAATTCATGCACAAACACTTTTTAAACTACATAACTGTATGTAAACTAAAGATATTATTATTCAGAAATATTGACATTTTTTAGCATCAAAAAAGACAAAATATACTGTGAAAACTATAAAACACTGATTAAAGAAACTGCAGATGATACTAACAATTAGAAAGGTATTCCATGCTCATGGATTGAAAGAACAAATATTGTTAAAATGTCCATACTACCCAAAGCAATCTACATATTTAACACAATCTCTATCAAAATATCAACAGCATCTCTCACAGAAGTAGAATAAAAAATCCTAGAATTTTGTATGGAACCACAAAAGACCCTGAATGGTGAAAAAATCATGAAGAATAAAATTGGAGGTATTACAATTCCCAGATATCAAGAGATACTACAAATCTGTAGTAATCAAAATAGTATGGTACTGGCACAAAAAGAGACACATAGATCAATGAAACAGAATAGAGAGCCCAGAAATAAACTCATGATTATATGGTCAATCAATCTTTGAAAAAGGAGGAAAGAATATCCAATGGGAAAAGGACAGTCTTTTCAACAAATGGTGTTGGGAAAACTGGACAGCTACATCCAGAGAGAGAAAGAGAGAGAGAGAGAGAGAGAGAGAAAGAAGGAAAGAAAGAAAGAAAGAAAGAAAGAAAGAAAGAAAGAAAGAAAGAAAGAACCATATAGAAAATAAACATATAGAAAAAAAACAACCATAAACAACCATATAGAAAAATAAACTCAAAATGGATTAAAGACCTAAATGTGAGACCTGAAACTATAAAAATCCTAAAAGAGAGCACAGACAGTAATTTCTCAGATATCAGCTGTAGCAACATTTTTCTAGATATGTGTCCTCAGGCTAGTGGAACAAAAGTAAAAATAAACTATTAGGACTACATCAAAATAAAAAGCTCTGCATAGCAAAGGAAACAATCAGAAGTAAAAGACAGCATACTAAATGGGAGAAAATACTTGCAAATGACATATCTGATAAAGGGTTAGTATCCAAAATATATAAAGAACTTATACAACCCAACAGTAAAAAAAAAAAAAAAAAAAAACCAGATAATCTAATTTTTAAAGACCCAGGCATTTCTCCAAAGAAGACATACAGTTGGCCAACAGACACATGAAAAGATTCTCAAAATCACTCATCATCAGAGAAATGCAAAACAAAACCACAATGAAATATCACCTCATACCTGTCAGAATGTCTAAAATAAAAAACACAAGAAACAACTAGTTGTTGGCAAGGATGTGGAGAAAAAGGAATCCTCATGCACCATTGGTGGGAATGTAAACTTGTGCAAGTCACTGTGGAAAACAGTATGGAGGTTCCTCAAAAATTTAAAAATAGAATTACCACATAATCCAGTAATTCCACTACTGGATATTTACCCAAAGAATACAAAAACACTAATTCAAAACGATATATGCACCACTATGTTTACTGCAGTAATATTTACAACAGCCAAATTGTGGAAGTAGCCCAAGTGTCCATCGATAGATGAATGGATAAAAAAGATGTGATATTGGGCACCTGGGTGGCTCAGTCATTTGAGTGTCTAACTCTTTATTTTGGCTCAGGTCATAATCCCAGGGTTATGGGATTGAGCCCCACGTTGGGCTCTGCACTGATCGTGGAGCCTATTTGAGATTCTTTCTCTCTCTCCCTCTGCCCCTCTCCCCTGCTCACTCTCTCTCTTTCTCTCTCTCAAATAAAATTTTTTTAATTAAAAAAAAAAAGATGTGATGGGGTACCTGGATGGCTCGGTCGGTTAAGTGTCCAACTTCGACTCAGGTCGTGATCTCAATGGTTCAGGAGTTTGAGACCTACATCAGGCTCTGTGCTGACAGCTCAGAGCCTGGGGCCTGCTTCGGATTCTGTGTCTCCCTCTCTCTCTGCCCCTCCCCCACGTGTAATCTGTCTTTCTCTCTCTCTCAAAAATAAATAAAACATTAAAAAATTTTTTAAAAAAGATGTGATATATATATCTACACACACACAATGGAATATTACCCATCCATAAAAAAGAATGAAATCTTGTGATTTGCAACAACATGAATGGATCTAGAGGGTAAAATGCTAAGTGAAATAAGTCAGAGAAAGACAAATACCATATCATTTCACTCATATGGGGAAGTTAAGAAACAACAACAACAAAAGAACAAAATAAAAAAGAGACAAACCAAAATACTAACTCAAATATAGAGTACAGAGTGATGGTTACTAGAGGGGAAGTGGGAGAAGAGACAGGTAAATAGGTGATGGGGATTAAAGAGTACACTTATGATGAACACTGAAAAATGTATAGAGTTGTTGAATCACTACATTGTACACCTGAAACTAATATAATACTACTGTATGTTAACTATCTTGGAATTAAAATAAATTTTTTTAAAAGACATAACATAATTCCTTAAAATGTTGGAACTGACCAGACCCTAAATATTTTAGTCTTTCTAAAAAAGGTAAGATGGGCTATATAATTAGTTGACATCAGATATGAAGCTAAATTTCTATTTCTCTCACTTTTTACTTGGCATACTCATTTTTAATTTCTATATTATTTCTATATTGGCTCTTTCTGAATACACATATTCTTCACTGAACATGTCAGCCAGTTCCTCACTGTTTTGAGGATTTTCATAAAAGGGCAACAAGAAAACATTGAAAGGTTTTTAATGGAAAAATAGCATGACTCAATTTATGTTTCTAAAAGGTCTTTCCACTACATAGAGAATGGATTAGAAGCATGCAAAAGCAGACACCAAGAGACATGTAGTGTTGAAATGACAGGATTAGGGTAGGGCTCTACAGATGGAGAGAAGCAGATTTAAGATATATTTGAAGGTACAGTACATAAGATTCAGTGATAAATCTGATAGGTGATATGTAAGAAAGAATGACTCTTGGTATTAGCTTTTTTTTAAGTTTATTTATTTTGAGAGAGAGAGAGAGAGAGAGATCATGAGCAGGAGAGGGACAGAGGGTGAGGAAGAGAGAATTCCAAGCAGGCTCCACACTGTCAAGCCCCCCCATGTGGGGCTTGATCTCAGGAACCATGAGATCATGACCTGAGGCAAAGTCAAGAGTCAGATGCTTAACCCACTGAGCCAATTGGCACCCCATGCTTTTCTATCAGTTAGGAATATTTTTGTTTTGAGTTATTTTCTCCCTTTTGGATCTCTATTGTATTAATCCAGAGCATACTTTACTTGTCATTTTTCTCCACACATCACCAGACGATCAGTACAGTTGATTTATCTTCATCAGTGCTACTTTGTCCCCCTCCTGGAAGATTATCACCCAACCCCGCCCCCAAAGGAATTGACAACATGGGTTTGAAATGCACTGGTCCACTTATATGTGGATTTTTTCGATAAATACAGTACAGTACTGTAAATGCATTTTCTCTTATGATTTTAATAACATTTTCTTTTCTCTAGTACTTTACTTAAGAATACAGTATATAATACATGTAATATACAAAATATATGTTAATCTACTGTTTAGAAAAGGCAAAAGATTTATTTGATCTGAAGAGAAACCAGAGTTAATCTACTGTTTATGTTATCAGTAAGGCTTCCCATCAACAGTAGGCTATTAGCAGTTACTTTTGGGGAAAGTCAAAAGTTATAGTTGGGTTTTCATCTGCATGGGGATTGGTGCTCTGCTGTTCAAAGGTCAGCGGTATATGTAAATCAAACCATCATTGAGCTATATGTTTTAAACTTATACAGCGATACATATCAATTATTTCTTACTACACAGTGATGTATATCAATTATTTCTTAATAAAACTGGGGGGGGGAACTCTTTCAATTCAACAGTAAAAAGGCAAATACTCAAGTTTTAAAATGGGAGAAAAAGATTGAAAATACCTTCATTCTCCAAAGAAGGTATATGGATAGCCAATAAGTACATGGAAAGATACTCAGCATCATTAGTTATTAGGGAAATGCAAATCAAATCCATAATGAGGTATCAGTTCACACAATTAAGATGACTCTTATCAAGAACACATGCAGTAACAAGTGTTGGTGAGGATGTAAAAAATTGAAACTCTCATACATTGCCAGTGAGGATATAAAATGATACTGCCACTATGGGAAACAGTTGGCAGTAACTCAAAATATCATACATAGATTTACTATATAACCCAGCAATTTCTACATATGAAACTTTTGAAAACTGATGTAAAAAAATACATGAATAGTGGAAACAACCCAAATGTCCATCAACTGATGAAAGGATAAACAAAATGTGGTCTATCCATAGAAAGGAATATTATTTGGCAATAAAAAAAGAATGAAGTACTGACACACACAATAAGACATTGTGTTAATAAGACACACACAAAAACATATGTTAATGAAGAAAGCCAGACACAAAAGGCCATGTATTATATGATCTCATTTATATAAAATGTCCAGAATAGGCAAACTTATAGAGATAAAAGTAGATTAGTGGTTGCCAGGTACTGATGGAAAATGTGAGGTGGGGGAGGGGAGTGACTATTAATAAGTATAGGATTTCTTTTTGGCATGATAAAATGTTCTAAAATTAGATTTTGGTGATATTACACAATTTTTAAGTGCAATAAAAAAACATTAAACTGTGTGTACATTTTAAATGAGTGAACTTTAAGTGATCTAAATTATATATCAATAAGGATTTCTTAAAAGCATATTCACAGCAAAACTGTAACAAAAGAAAATTGAAAATAATCCAAATATCATCAACAATAGAACAAATAAAGAAACTTGAATATGTTGCCCTACAATATTCACAGCAGTAGAAATGAGTGAACTTTGTAAGAGTATAGAGAAAAACCACAAAAACCTATCACTGAATAGTAGAAGGAAGTTTCAGAAGTACCCAGAATTATTCCATGTATGGAGTTCCAATAGGTAAAACTAATCAAAGTAACTCTTCTTTGACTCGATTATTCACTTAAAGGAAAAGAAATCCATGTCATAGTTAATGATTTGTCTATATCATAAAAAACTTTAATTTTGTTTGTTTGTTTGTTTGTTTGTTTTTAAGTAGGCTTAATGTCCAGCATGGAGCCCAGCACAGTACTTGAACTCATAACTCTGAGATCAAGACCTAAGCTGAGATCAAGAGTTGGATGCTTAAGTGACTGAGCCATCCAGACGCCCCAAGAAACTTTAATTTTTAAAATTAAAGATCATTTTGCTGTGTAAAAAGCCTTCCACTCTAAAAATAACCACTAGCAATGTCTTTAATCTTCATTCTGTACTTTATTTTACCAAATTCTTATTCAAGAAAGTTAAAAGAAAATAAAAATCACTTGACACCAGGAATGTCAACACAGGTGGTAAATACTAAACATTACAAAAACATCCACTAAACATGGCAAACAAATGAGTCAGCCTGTATTCTATCCCACTGTGAGTGATGGCAGCTTAAGAGTACAACTGAGGGCAGGAGCTTCTATTCCAACAGGCATGAAACACTTCGTAGAGCCTCAGAGTATTTCAAGATCTTCTGTTTCAAATAGAAACAGGTTGTGAAATAGAAAACCTTTAAAAGTAAACTGTCTTTCTTTTGAGGCTATTTTCTCCTTTCACAATTCGCTGCTTACATATTTACAGTCTGATTTAAATGAGAAATAAGACTACAGTGCTCCCACACTTACCAGTTTTCCATGTGGTTTTCAAAATGATTTGGTGGTATCATTTCTGAAAGAGAATTGAGGGACAGGATCAGTGGGTTTCTCGGTTCGACTAACAGGAGATTCTGATTCAGTGAGGTTTAAACATGTGAATATTTTGAAAGGCATCACTGGAAATTTTAAGGAAACCACTGAATTATAGACTTCTTAAAGTCTATAAGTGACAGGACTGTGACAGTGCCAGTTTCACATTGTAAAATACGATAACCATGTAAAGCAACTAGCTAGTTAGCAACATCAGAATGGTACAGGGCTGGTCAAGTCATCAAATCACAGATCTTGGAACATAAACAGAGTCTGCTCTATGATAAGCAGGAAGCTGTCTTATCTAGTAAGAAAAACTGAAATCACATCCCACTAGGAAGGCCCAACAGTTGCTGAACACAAAATCAGTAACCAGAATGCATTCTTTAAGTAATGTACATTCTTCAAGGTACTTACTCCCAGGGAAAATGAGAAATTACATGATAAGGAGTTCTCATTCTCCAGGTATGTGCTAATATTTTTCTTTAGATATGTGTAAATAATCTCTACATTGTGATTGGGTATCAGTTTTTACCCAAAGCTTTTCATGCCTTTTTGCAAAAATGGACATTAGGAATCAATAGAAAATTATTAAGAGCCAGATTTCTCTATTTCTCTAACTTAGCAATGAAGCAGTAGCACAGTATGTAAAAATAAATAAATAAATAAATAAATAAAAAACAAAAACAAAAAACCCAGCTAGAACTAAGGCACAAACAGCTAGAATTAACTCTGAATATTTTATCCATTTGTGGTTATTAGATAATAGTCCTACAGACTTCTCAGAAACTTTATAAGAAGTAATCTGATTTTTTTAATGGTTTTCTCATAAGGTCTTCATATTCCTTTCAAGGGTAGATTCTCTCTTGGGTTTTCCATGGATGCCACTTCCTACATACAGACATTCGTTCATGGAGATGAAATCCTATCCAAATAGGATGGAAAGAGGGCCAACCATAGTAGCCCAGGCATGTGACAGAGCTGAATCTTTTCTGGTATCCACGAGTTCCCATCCCCAGTAGCACCAGGCCCCTCTCCGGCATAGCAGGCCTACTGGTCTGATCTTACTTCCTCTAGGCTACACATCACAAAGAGGAGGTTTTCTCTCATCCCCTTATTTCTACCTTGGACTGATTCATTGGTTTAACTTCTCAACTTTCTTTGGAAAGGAAGTTACATAAATAAAAACTTTCTTCTAGTTAGGGCATGTTGACTAAAATAAAGTTATCTTTGATTCCTAATATATTTTGAGAGGACAAATGCTAACAAACACTACACATCAATATGCTTTTAATTTTTATTCTTTTTAAAACTTTTTTTAATGTTTATTTTTGAGAGAAAGACAGATTGTGAGTGGGGGAGGGGCAGAAAGAGAGGGAGGCACAGAATCTGAAACAGGCTCAGGCTCTGAGCTGTCAGCACAGAGCCAGACACATGGCTCGAACTCATGGACCGTGAGATCAGGACCTGAGCCAAAGTCGGACGCCCAACCAACTGAGCCACCCAGGAGCCCCTGATTTTTATTCTTTCAAGAAGAAGAAAAATATGAGAATAAGAAAACATACAACTTGATTAAAAAAATGGCCAAAGACTTTAACAGATACCTCACCAAAGAAGGTATATAAATGGCAAATAAGCTTACAAAGAAATGCTCCACATCATATGTCATCAGGGAAAAACAAATTAAAGCAACAATGAGATACTACTATACACTTATTAGAATGGCCAAAATCTGGAACACTGACAACACCAGATGCTGGCAAGAATGCAGAGCAACAGGAACTCTCATTCATTGTTGGTGGGAATGCAAAATGGTATAGTCACTTTGGAAGTAAGTTTGGCAGTTTCTTGCAAAATTAAATACACTCTTATCACAAGATCCAACAATTGTGCTCCTTGGTATTTATCCAAAGGAGTTGAACACTTATGTCCACACAAAAACCTACACATGGATATTTATTGCAGTGTTATTTATAATTGCCAAAAGTTGGAAGCAACCAAGATTTTTTTTTGTAGGTACATGGAAACTATGGTACATCAGACAATGTAATATGATTCAGTTTTAGAAAGAAAAGAGCTATCCAACCATAAAAAGACATGCAGAAACCTTAAATGCATATTTCTAAGGGTCATTTTGTTCCAGGTGTGTGTGTGTGTGTGTGTGTGTGTGTGTGTGTGTGTGTGTGTGTTGCTTTATTGTGGAAGAGAAATATGGAAGTATATCAATGGCATTCTGGTTTAGTGCAACAGTGATAATCTGCTCTGAAATTACATCCACAATTTCACCTCCCATATTTTTCCTTCTTTCTTCCTCTCTTGTCTCTTCCCCTATTCTTCTGTACAGTATAGTCTTCTTTCATAAATCTATGATGTTTTTGGGTCATTCAGCAGTTTTCATAATTCTCCTTGAAGATTTTGGTCCTTGGAGCACATATATTCTTTCAGTGCCAGTTAATAAATATATCTTCATCACAAAATCACCTTCTTGGCTTAATAATATGAGAAACAATAGAATATGAGAACAACCTAACTGGAAATTAAGCATCATTAAGGAATGGAAGGACAAATAAACCATGAAAAGTATTTGTATGTCCAGTCTAAAATCCTGGCTCAAATAACCAACTGCTAAAATAAGGAAATACTAATTAATTTTATAAATTCAGCTAGCAAGACATATTTCTCCAAAAAGAATGAAAACAGTGGCACTTGCGTGGCTCAGTTTGTTAAGTATCTGGCTCTTAATTTCAGCTCAGGTCATGATCCCAGGATTGTGGGATCTAGACCCATGTTGGGGCTCAGTGTGGAGCCTGCTTGAGATTCTCTCTCTCTCCCTCTGCCCCTCCAAGACAAAACAAAACAAATAAAAAACAAAAAACAAAAGAATAAAAAGAAAAAGGCAAGTTGGGCTTTACATTTTAAAAACATTTTTCTTTTAAAACCAAATAAGGGAAAACTCTTACTTATATTTTTGATTAGCTTATTTTGTTAAAACAAATATATTTAGGCCACACTTTGAAAAATTTTAAGTGATAACCTTCTCTGGATACAGAAATGAAACTGCACCCCCAGCAAGAATTAATTAATTTTTATACTTATTTTTGCCCTCTTAAAAAGTCTTTTTCCTTTTGTCTTTAAAAGCTCTTTAATCAGCAACTGTGTGAGAAGAAGTAAAACATAATAACAGAGTAGATGATGAACCTGAGGATGGGGGAGCCCCCCCCCCCAAATAAGTATTCATTGGAAGGCACTGCAGACCAGTTTAAGAATGAAAGCTGAAACTGGCAATTTCTAAAGCTAAAAACCGGTGAGAGAAGGGCACCTGGGTGGCTCAGTTGGTTAAGCAGCCGACTTCAGCTCAGGTGATGATCTCACGGTCTGTGCGTTCGAGCCCCACATCGGGCTCTGTGCTGGCACTTCAGAGCCTGAAGCCTGCTTCAGATTCTGTGTCTCCCTCTCTCTTTGCCACTCCCCTGCTTGATCTCTCTCTCTCTCAAAAATAATAAACATTAAAAAATTAAAAAAAAAAAAAGAGGTATCTGGTAAACACTGAAGAGACTCAAGTAGTCTGTGAACTTCCAGAAGTGATCAGCTGGGGCTTGCTTCCAAGACAGAGGCCATATTGGGAGGAGATCAAGTTAAGCAGGATAGTGACAATTGAGACAAAGGAGGAGAAAAAGCTTATGGGAAGAAACCAGGGACCCTCAGGAAGGAAGTCACCATATTACTTAATACTACCTAAAAACAACAGAAAAGAAACTATGTGAGGCTAGAAATACTTTCCTGAATCATCTCCTTCTAAAAGTTGAGAAAAAGTAGTCTCTCATAAAATTTGGAAAGATAAGGATTAAGGTCAAATCTCATACCTTATTAAAAGGAAAAAAGGGAATAAAGGAGCAGAAAAACAGCATCAATAATGAAAGCATGCCAAAAGGATGTGCCCACGTCTCAGACCAAAACTACTTCAAAATGAGCAAATAGGCATTAAGAAATGGTACAAGACATGAAAAAACAAAATCAGAATCAGAAAAATAAACTCAGAAATAAAGTGACAGGGCTCATACAAGACATAGAAATAAGTTTTGAAAAACCATTTCAGTAATAAGGAATACAGGAGAAGCAAAAAAGCAAATAAATATAATACATAATGCCTGCACAGAATTATAAGGTGAAAAGAAATATATTAAAAGTTAAAAAAGAATGAAGACATAAATCAAAAAGGAACAAAGACAAAGTTAAAAAGGATTTAAGAGATGATGAATATTAACCATAAAAAGAGATCCAATACTGATAATAGGAGCCTCTGAAAAAAAGAATACCTAAGCAAGGTTTGAGAACATTAGCTAAAAATTGGAAACTCAATAAAACTTCCCTTAACTTTCTCTGAAACTACATATTGAGATTCATAATTATCAATACCAAGACATATGCTAGCAAAATGGTTGAACTTTGAAGAAAAAGAGAAATGCCCTTTGAGCACTTTTTTAAAAATGAGCAAAAGACTTACAAAGAAAAGGAAAGTAGATATTCATTTAATTAATTATCTCTTGGCACTGTTTTATGCCACAAAAAAAAAATGCTGTTAACATATATAGTTAAGACATTCTAAGAAAGAAAATGTAAACCAAGGATTTCACCCAGCCCAAACTGACTTTCAAATGTAAAAAACAATTGGTATCAATGTGCAAAAAGTTAGGTACTATGTTCCCATGAGCCCTCCTAAGTATCCACTAGAGAACAAGCTTCAGACAACCTGAATAGCCAGAAAGAGATTACCATAAGACACTAAATAAGTTTTATTTAAGCATTAAATAGTTTCATGTAGAACTACAACTAAATGAGGACTAAAGCAGAGAGTATACTGCCTGATGACTCTCAAATGACATAGATAGTGGAATCGTTTTAAAAGAAGGGAAGGGAGAGTGAGAGTAAGAAAAGCATATGCAGAGCACATTTTTAACTGTTTGGAGTAATTATTGTTGGTAATAGCATTAGCATTGCTATTATGAATGTGTTGTGCTACAATGTGGAATAAAGCAAGGGGATAATTACAGGATGTTCAGCTTGGAAGAAAGGAGATGCAGGCGTATAGAAAAGAAGCTAAGCAAAAACCCAATAGTACTTTGGTGTCCATAGTGTTCAGCTTGTGGTCTTGAAAGATCATTTCCACTAAAATAAACCAGGAGTTTCTAGACCATGCCTTCAATAGGGTGACATCACCTCCCTCACCACCAAGAAAAGAAATGTGATTTGCTGGGGGATGAAAAAACTCTTACAATACAGTGGTTTGTGGTCTTCCAAAGCTCAACTCTACCTGAAAAAAATATTATCTCTTAATATTTTATTTCTTTAATTAAGAATATATTAATTTAATTTTAATTTTCTCTTGGGGGTGGTGACAATTTTTTTAAAGGTTGAGAGACACCATTTCAGAAAAAGATCTGATTCCAGGACTAGAGAGGAAATACATAAAATAAATCTGGAATATTTTTTCATGCCAGAGAGGAGGAAGCTATGAAAGATTATTAGGGTCATGTCAGGAGGACTCAAGAAGCAACTTAAAGAGGTTCCCATCTGCCAAAGATGGACAATTTGAGCTTCACTAAAGATAATAATAGCAAGGGACTGAAATAAGCCAAATATACTTCAATCCATAAATTCATAATGGTACTAAAAAGTAGTCATTAGTCACCTTCAGAGATTAATATGGAACTAATTCATTATTTCATATCCTACCTTTTTATTATGCACTATACCATTATTTTGTGAACTCAGTGAATTAAGAGATACAGATTACTCACATCACAAAAATATAGACAACCAGACGTAAAGTGTCCCCCCCACCACCTGACGGTCTTTCCAAGCACCAATTAGACTTTTACCAAAGGGACTAGGTCTGAGTCAGATCAGGCTTCTGGATCTATCTGGTATCAAATACTATACCAGGAAATAAAATTGATTTTTAAAAAATGATGAGTTTTTGTCAAAAGGATTACTGACAGCTTAAAGTTCTGACTGGCCAATACTGCATTAATTTGAGCATCAAAATAAATAATAATAGTAATGAATTTTAATTTGTTGAATAAGATAATAATCCACGTGTAGTGCTGATAGAAAAGAAGGAAGGAAAAAAGGGAAGAAGTAAGGACAATTTATAATAATACAGTTATTTAGAATACATATGAAAGAATGTTGGAATTAAAAACTGCAGCCATGGCAGTAATAATTGAATCATGCAAACATCAACAACAGTTGCTAAAACTAATAGGAGAAAGTCTGCTGAGAAACATGACAATTACATAATCTCAACACATCTCCCCACAAAGTACTTATTAAAAAGGGATTAAAAATAGGTACTTTACAATAAAGAAAACTAAACCTTTACAATAAAGAAACCTTAACCAAGTGATTCAATTTAACATCACCAACAATGGGAGAAATTGACATTGTATGGTTCCTGATGTGATACACTGAGCAAAACAAAGCACTTGTATAATATTCCTGCCAAAAATGCATAAATGGAATTTAATAATGAAGAAATAGCAGACTCCTAAATTGAGGGACATTCAATGAAAACAACAATAACAACAAAAACTGACCTGTACTCTCCTAAAATGTCAAGATCATAAAAGACAAGAAAATGTTTAGAGACTATTCTAGACTGAATAAAAATGAAGAGACAAAACAACTAAAAGCAACGTATGATCCTGAATTGAGTCCTGAATCCATTTGTTAGAAAAGGCATCCATTGGGCCAATTAGCAAAATTTAAATAATGTCTCTGGATTAGATGATAAAATTGTCCCAGTGCTAATTTTCTTATATAGATGGTTATACTGTGATTACTTAGGTTGTATTGTGATTTTTTTTTTAGAAACTGCATACTAAAATACATAGGGAAAATGGCACCTCTTGCCTGTAACTCAGTTTTAGTTAGTTCAGGAGAAGGAATAGTGCATGTATGTGTGTGCACACACTTGAAGAGACAGAGACAATGACAAAGCAAATGTGGTAAAATGTTAACATTTGGTAAAACCAGGTAAGGATACAGATGGTTCTTTGGCTATTCTCATAACTTCTTTGAAAACTACATACTACTTCAAAATAAAAGGATAAGAAAAAAGTCTCTCTGTTAAACAACTCTTGGGTTAAAGAGGAAATTAAAACCAAAATTGCAGATTATCTTTTCAAGAAAATAATGATAAAAACACTATATTATAGCCAATGAAGAAAACCTATGGTCTCAAATATTTATATTGCTCATTTTTAAAAAATCTAAGTATTACACTCAAGAAATTAGAAAGGGCAAGGAAAAAAAACCTATGAGAAAGCAATATAATAAACATAAAACCAGAAGTTAATAAATTAGAAAAAAACAGAAAATGAGTAGAACAAATAAATGAAAATCAGGTTAACCAAATAAAAACAAAAAAATAACCCATGAAAGAATTTTTTCAAAGAAACATGCAAGTTACAAAATAGCACATAGTATATATTCTATACTTCCCATGTCCTACCTCACACTCTCTTGCCCCACCTTTGACTGCAGTCATTGCTGTGGTAAGTAATGCACACAGGTGCACCCTGTTCCTCAGCTCACGATGGGGTGTTCTGGAGCTATGGCCAAGATAAAACAATCCACCTGAGAGCTTACAGAATTCCCCATTCACTGGCATAAGATCCAAAGCAATCTCTTATAGTGAAGGAAATACATGAGCAGGCATATGTCCACAGACTAGTAGAACAGTGGAATAGTTTATTAAAGGCTCAGCTAAGCTGCCAGTTCCAGAAAGACTGTGTGAGGTTGTGGGACTCTCCCTCCAGATGTAGTTATGTGTATTGATCTATATAGAAGGTTATGCTGCCCATACCTGGCATCAGGGAAACAGAGTGCCAGTAGGACTGGCCTCTCTCACCATTATTCCTGCGACCTATTTGCAGAATTTGTGCTTTCTGTCCCGTCAACTTTATTCTCTTCTGGATACTTGCTTCCAGAAATGGAGTAAGGGTTCCGTTGAACCTGAAGCTTTGCCTACCATGAGGACTTTGTGAAAACAGGGAAAGTAAGGAATCACCATATTGGTGGACATAATTGACTCTAAATACCTGAAGGGCAAGGGTTGCTGTTACACAATGGGAGATAGAGGAGTATGTGTGAAACCACTGGGACATCTCTTGGTGTTTCCATATTCAGTGTTCTGATAAATTTCAGCTGAGGAAAGAACCACAAATATTGAACACTTAGCATATATGTCAGGCATTTGTTTTACATGTACATTCCCACAAAATCTTTTTTTTAAGTTTATTTATTTATTTTTGAGAGAGAAAGAAAGCATGAGTCAGGGAAGGGTAGACTGAGGGGGAGAGAGAGAATCCCAAGCAGGCTCCATACTGTCAGTGCAGCCTGATGTGGGGCTTGAACTCATGAATGATGGCTTCGTGACCTGAGCCCAAGTCAGAAGCTTAACCAACTGAGCCACCCAGGAACCCCTCCCACAAAATCTTTATAACAATCCTAAGATATAGAAAGCATTTCCTTCACTTACCGTAGAGAATGACAAAGCAGAGATGTAAACCCAGCTTGGTCTGGCATCAGAATCTGCCCTTTAATCACCTCACCCCATCTTCGGGCACTGAGAGGAAACTTGAGACATGGCTCCATCCTCACAAGAACTCTGTTGGAAAAAATCTCCATCTGTGACATCCATGGATGTCATCCACACTTGAAAAATCCTATGCAAAACAGTAAAATCAATGCATTTGGCCTCTGGAGTACTCCAGCCTCTTTCTCCTTAACGGATTTAGAAACTCGCCTTTTCCAAGCTTGCTCTTAGATCATCCCTTTATTGACCAGATATCTAGCTTAGGCCTATTCCTAATTCTGTAAAGGTATCCCCTGCTCCATTCTCACTTTTAGTTGAAATTACCATAACCTGTTGTCATAGTTCCAGCTAAGTGTCATAAAAACAATTTTAAAGGTTGACTCATACTAACATGTGACCAATATACACAGCTCTGGAAACAAGTTTGAAAACAATGTACCATGACTAAAAGTACCATGACTAAATGTACCATGACTAAAAGTGAAGACTGCTATAATTTCCTTCAAAAGACCTAAAATAGTACTACAGTAGAGAGATACATGAAGATACTCTAAAGCTGATCTATGTGGTAAATAAAGTAATCGGGCATAGGATATTCATTTAGAAAATGATTACAATTGTCCATAGACAAAGTTAGCGAATTTAGAATTACTACATCTCAGAACAAATATGGCCAACTAGACAATCAGTGTGTTCCTTACACTAGAGAAGCCAAACAAAGATACCAGAAGAGAGCCGTGGCTGTGCCGTGGCCGTATAAGAGTACAATCTCTCTAGATAATAAAAATTTTATGTAAGAAGAACGGACAAAACAGGTATTAACGGGCAGGAACACATCACAGTTCCAAAGTAATATATTCACTCAGTTTCTCACTTTAAGCCCCAGAAGCACCATCAAGTCTTATCCCATATAAGAAATTTAATATTTTTCTTTCTATTAGGCTTATACCAACTACCTAAATAATACAATACACTAGAGGATCCATGAATAATAGCATGGGTTTTAAAAGCTGTATAAGGTAAGTAATCCCTCTTATGCTCAGAAAACAAAGCTAAACCCTCTGGCAACAAGCATATTACTGAGTACTTTAGGGACACAGTGCTCGTTAAACAATTATTTACTGAGTACCTACTATGTACCATACCAGACATTATGCTTAGACCCTGAGGCTTTAGTTTACGGTAAGAGTCTCTTAGCCCCTGGTGATCCCTACACCTCCTGTTATTCATCCTGTGTAATTCCCTCCCCTTGACTATGAATTAGACCTAGTGACCCCTTCCTAATGAACAGAAATGGCAAAAGTTTGGATGCCACTGCCAAGATTAGGTTATAAGGATACTGTGGCTTCTGCCCTGGATTCTCTCTCTGTCTCTCTCTTTCTCTGTCTCTCTCTCTGTCTCTCTCTCTCTCTCTCTCTCTCTGTCTCTCTCTCTCTCTCTCTCTCTGTCTCTCTCTCTCTCTCTTTCTCTGCTCAGTAGGGAAACCATCTGCCATGCAAGGAGGCAGCCCGGCCCATATGAATTAGCCTGGAAGTAGATCACCTAGGTCTGCCAACTATCACAAGAGTGAGCTTGAGAGCTCCTTCAGCCCAACCTCAGGAGAGATCTTGAGCCAGAGACACCCAGCTACCCCACACACAAATTCCTAACCCATAGAAACTGTAAGGGAATAAATGTGTGCTGTTTCAAACTACTATATATGGGGTTAATTAATTAAGCAACAACTGAAAGCTATTGCACAATGGTTTATAACACAAACAAAGTCCTTACCTAAGTAGAGCTTACAACTGAGTGCGTAGAGATGGATAATAAACACAGACATAGATAATATAATTTCACATAATTTTAAATGCTATGGAGAAAGTAAAACAAAGTAATGGGACACAGGGTGACTGCATAAGTGAATGGAAAAGGAAGACCTCTCTGCAGAAATCAGAGTGAAGTGGGCCTTTGCATTCGAGGCAAAGTAGAAGTGCTATTATAATAAGTTAAATGAAAAGGTAGATATGAGAATCCAGCTAGCTCCTTTTAAGCCAAACATGAAAGAAATTTGCAAAACTATAAAGCAATGCCATTCTTTTTAATAATTTTTGTTTTGAAAAATACAGTTATTTTTCATTAAAAAGTGTAATGTGTATTACTATCTTTAAATGAATTAATAAGTATTTTTAAATTTTGTTTCAATCTCTAATATAATAAATATAAACAGCTATAACTCACATAAACAAAGTCTTTTGAGAATCCTCAACAATGTTTAGGAGTGTAAACAGGTGCTGAGACCAAAATGAGTAAGAACTGCTGGTGTGGAATACTATAGCTTATGCTATGGAGTATGGATCTTATTCTAAGTTGAATGGCACAAAAATTCCATCAAAGAATTTTTAAGCAGGGTGATATGAACTGATTTAAGTTCTTAGAGATTATTTGGAGTTCTATGAGAAGAATATACTACATGGGGGAGAAATGTGGAAATCTGTCAGTACTTGGCAAATAATTACCCACAGATGTTTTCAGGTAGACCTGAAGAGGACAGTTCTGAAACTGGGGGTTGGATTTTTTATATTAGAAAAAAAAAATCCCATGTGAAAATAACTGATATCTCTATTATGCAACTGAAGATGTGCTACTATCATATTAATTTAAATATAAAGGAATAAACAAATCCTGATGATTTTGAATGCAACATGGGATTTCCTTTCACTTTTTCCTCCAGCCCTGGGGATTTATTTCAAGCCCTTAAGTTGTACTCTGTGGACTTTACCTAGGCACACCATATAATTTCTAAGCAAAATAGCAAATTATACTTTGATGGCATTTTCTGCACGATGAAACAACCAGAAAACAGGGCTACCTGCTGGCTACATTTGGCTTTACTTTTGCCATTATGAAATTCATGCTTCTATAAATTGGCAGTAATAGAATTTCACCTACCTTATAAATAGCACTTTTCAAGTTGGATAAAATGTTATCTCCAACAGCTGTGTGCCACAGAAATAGAAAATAAACAAATCAAACAAAAAGCCCTCTAATTTTTGCATTGTTGGATGAAACGTGGTGGGCTTTTTTTTTTTTTTTTCTGCCAAATATCAACCCACAGAAACAACAGGATCTAGTCTGAAGTTCTATAAAGATTTCAGTTAAAATGAATTACAGTGGATATTTCGGATATCTTTAACGGAACTTTTCTGCCAACTTCAAGGAATACTCAACACTGTCAATGACTAGTAAGTGCTACCTTGATTTTTCTCCCATAAGTACTGTTTCAGGAAATATAGCTAAAATACTAGTAAAAACAGAAATTATATGTCTTCCCGACTTATATGAATTTCTGATCCTGTTCGTATCTTCCTTTGTGAATTAAAACACCGCGGTAAAAGCCCACCTAGTGCAGCCGAAACACAGCACCACACCTCTCATTACCATCAGTAATCTCCTTTATTCACTTTTAGAAATGTAAAAAACAAAAACAGAAAAAACATCCAATAATTTTATTTTCTCTGAGTAGAAAAGAAATCTGCATGGCAAAAGAATAAAATATAACAGCACAAAGAGAAAAGAAAATCTGCTAAGGACTTGGTGTAGTATGTCTGATTTGGGCAACGGGGTACTATTTTAGCTTACATTGCTCATCCTGGCTTTCAACACAGAGAAAAGTAAGCAGAAGAAAGATCAGATTTTTAAAAATCTCTGGGCCAGCCTCAGGTAAGCAATTTCAATACAGCTACTGACCAGTGGCAGAAAAGGAATTATTTTCCTGGACATGTGATTACAAAATCAAATGTGGAATAAATGCAAACAAACCTGATGTTAAAAGGCAGAGGTTCTATGAAAGTGTGATTATTTTTTAAGCACTCTTTCCAACCTAATGAAATTTGCCAGAGTGAATTTTAAATAGTATGTCTGAAATAGAACTTTATTTGCAGAAATTCATTTCATTCAAAATTTCAAAACTGTATTTAAAGTAAAGCACATCAGGCTTATTAAATTATTTGCATGATAGCTAGAACAAGGAAACTCTGGAAGTCAGTTTAATTTAATTTCCTTCTACTTCTCTCCATCTCATATCCTTTTCTTTCTTTCACTCTTATTGACAGGCTCTCAAGACCCCACTGTTCTGGCTCTGTAGGGTGGTAATTGCCAAATGAAGCAGGAAGGTTTAAACAGAAGAGGAATTAAGTATGCCAAGACCAGGCTTACCTGTAGCAGCTGCCATCATTGTGTGATTTTAAAAGACCTCCTTGCCCTCCCTCCCAAATTTTGCCCACAGGCTTCCACTTCGGAGCCAGAAATTGCCATAACTTCTACTCACTGACCCAAGGGAGTGAAGACTCTTACCTAAATACCAATATTATATAGGAGAAAGAGCATAGCAAGGTTTAAGTAGAAGGATAAAGAATGAATGTATAAGAGTTGTGAACTTGGCACAGTAGCAGGAGATTCTGAAATCCAAGCTAATTAAAGTGGAAATTTCATCAACAATATACTTGGTAAGGGTGAAATGAGGCAAACACAGAGTCAGTAAACTGTTAGTGGATAAGTAACATAGTGAGTAATGAGTGCTCAATCTCCAGAGAAAAATGAATCTTCTCACTGGAGCAAAAATCCAAAGTCTTGAACAAAGCTGATTCAGGAGATACAAGAAAAGCTAGGCACCAAAGAAGCAACTCAGAGATAGAGCAGAGGAGTTTTGCCCTGGGAATATCTTAAGGCATCATACAACTTCCTAATTGATGACAGAGAATATGATCAACTTCTACTCAAACATTTGAGATCACAGAAGAGAAGTAAAGTGGAATTGTCTGGTTGGTTGACAGTAAGGGTCTGTAACTTAAAAGAGCAAACAGGACTGATGACCTAAGAGAAAAAAATTACAACTCATCCACAGTGAGTTGATGGAGTGACATCATCAGGAAAATACATTAAAGAAAGTAGGACAGAGGATATAGCTGCAAAGACCAGGAGTAGGTACTGAGCTAGAAAAGGGGCAAGAGAAAGATTTTAGAATGAAAACGTGGAGCCAGAAGGGTCTAGAAAACTAAAGGAAGAAAAAATTTTCAAGAAAAGTGTAGACAACAGTGTCGACAGCTGGAGAGAAGCAGACAGAATAAGGACTCTGGGTAGAGCAAGATGGAGGGCACTGATGAGCTTTCACTGCATAGATTCAGTTGAATAACAGGAAGGATAGGCTGTGTGAAAAGAAGATGGAGGCACAAAATATAATCTACTCACTGGCCATTAAAGGAAATAGAAAACTGGATGAAAGCTCAAGGAAGCAGTGATGTCAAGGGAAGAGTTTTCTCATGGTAGACGGGACCAAAAAGAGAAAATAAATCTTATTTCCTCCTTCTGGCTTGAAGGTAAATAGTGAACACAAGTAGGCAAGACATGTTTTGACCACAGGTCCCTTTAGAAAACGAACTGGGACAAAATTAACTCCCCCTCAAAAGTAACAGATGTTAACATCTCTGCCAGATACAGTGTTAAGGAATGAAAGACGTTTCTCCAAATACTCCCCACTCCATTGCACCCCATCCCACTCCCACCCTGCAGACACTATGTGCTTTCTAGCAGTTTCCCACACACAGGACCTCCATTCAGCCCCTTCCTGCATCAGGCCTGTTGGTAAGTCCCATACCCCTCCCTTGTTTCAGCTGAGCCATCTACTTGCCTCTAAACCAAGGTTTCCTAGCTTCTGCATTATTGTCATACTGAACCAAATAATTTTTGTTGGGGTGGGAGTGGGAGTTCCTGTGCATTGTAGGATGTTTAGGAGCCTCCCTGGCCTTTCCCCACTAGATGTCAGTAGCATGCTCTCCTATAGTCCCAACAATCAAAAAAGTCTCCATATACTGTCAAATGTTCTAGGGGCAAAATACCTCAATGCCACATTAAGAATCACTGCTACAGACACTTCCATCCCCTGATTCTTCCTAGAGTTCAATACACACACCCTTTCCCACCCAGTTTCTCCCATATTGCCTGTCTCTGAAACAAGCAAATGCCACTTTTTTCTTTACAATAATTTTTCATTACAGGTAAAAACTAACAAGTCTTAAATACAATCCTGACAAAACTCCACATTCAAGTATGCTTAAAAAATGCCCATGCCCCTAGATTCCAGGGGAGCGTAATGGGAAAGGAGGGCTGAAGTTTCCATGCTTCCTCCCTGGGATTCCTTCTTAGCTAAGCCTGGGATATGGCTGCATCCCAATTATGGTGACACTGGATGCCAGACCCACTTCCTGATTCACGGTCTTGGACACACATAAAGGTTGCACAGCCATTAGATCCGGTAGGTTGGCTTCTTTATTTCATTGTCAGGTTTTGGCCTCACGGTCCCCCCTTTTTGCCAAAAATTTCAGCGCAGTTTTTCGGTAGTTCATCCTTCTTTTGTCAGTCCTCCCACCTCTATTCTTCCGATATTCAGATGGCCCAAGTTTCAGTCCATTATTTATAGACCTTGCATCATATGTAGAGACTTATGGCTCCACGCCTGGAATCCTAGCCCTCATCCAAACAGGAGAGCAAGGAATAGCACTTCCCATTTAGGCTCCAAGGCCCCCTCCTTGGCTCTCAGACTGTCCTGCAATGACCTGTGCTCACTCTTTTAGTCTTCCAGGTGGTCTCCAATGTTCTGCTGTGTGATCCAGCCCTCTCCCCAGTCCCATTTTTCTCTGCACTTTTCATTTGACTAAAGCATCTTTTTATTTGAGTGTTGAAACTAGTTTGAAATGTTAGACTTCAATAAATTCTTCTCACACTCCAAGCAATATAGTACATCCTTGCTCATTTAAATAGAAAAAATAACAGATAGATATTGAGTCTAATAAATTGTTAATAAATTTCTAATGGATGACACTTGCTTCACCACTTTTCAAAAGCCTCTCTGAGTCATTATTAATGTCCTTTCCCTCATCCCTCTGAGGAAGTAGTTCTTTCCCAGGTAAAGTCATTTTATACAAACCCCAAAACTAACTGAAATCTAGTTAATGTAGGGTTATATCCCTGACCTCTTAATCAGTGAAGACATTAAAAGTTCTTGCTTCTAACACCCATACATATATCCACACATCATTATTCTCCTGTAGTCAACTGGTTAGTCTCCTTAGGGTCAATTAGTAATTTTTAAACCAAGATTAATGCAAATTTAAAAAATGGTATGGGTTATTATGGGAACATCTCCACAACCTACTAATAACTAAAAAATACAAATTATAAAGCATAGTTGGCAAAATGTCTTGTGTTTAGAAAAGTATATACAAGACAAAATTATATATATAATCATTTGTGTATATAAGTGATTACATGTATTTTCTTATGTATACATATATAAGTTAGTATATATGCATATGTATATATAATTTCCAAACTAAAATCCAGAAAAGTTCAAAGACAGAAACCACACTTTAGCAGGGTTATCTTTGAGGAGTCTGGCACTGGAGAGAGGCTGCCCCCTGGGGAGAAGGTGCTACAGTGCTTCACCATGTGGACGCAGGGTAGAGAAACCATTCCCCAGGAGATGAATGTCAGGGTGTTCCTCCTCCACCTGATGCCATGTTTTAATAAGTAAAAGGTACACAAGAAAAAAAAGTTCTTGCTTCTAAACTGAGCCCCTTTCTTTTTGGAAATGTATTTGCATATGTCTTTGGAATACTCTCTTTGAATGATTTCATTCATTATAGTACAAGGCAATATTGATTGGTCCCATAGAAAGGAAAGAAGTGTGGTCTCCTATCTTCCTCATGTTTTTATCATCTTGAGGACAGTTACCATTTATCAAAAACTGTTTATCCTTAGCAACACTCTCCACTTGGCTCCCAGGTCAATCAACATGCCTGTAAATTTTTTGCTTTCAGGGCTCTGCCCTCATATAAACACCTAGAGGAATAAGTGCCTGTTTTTCCAACTACCTTCTGGCTAATTCCTTTAGTCCCTGCTCCAAAAAATAACCAAACACTTCCCCTAAGGCTTTTATAAAAAATTTCTTCTAAATCCTACCAATTCTCCTCTCAAACTATATAACCTAATTGAGCTGCTTGACTCCAGCATATGCCTAACTTGCAAGAAAGAGAGAGAGAGAGAGAGAGAAGAAAGAAAGAAAGAAAGAAAGAAAGAAAAGAGGAAGGAAGGAAGGAAGGAAGGAAGGAAGGAAGGAAGGAAGAGGGGAAGGAAGAGGGGAAGGAAAAACCCAACCAGAAATGTCAATACGAGAGTCTAAGATATCCACTACCACTTTACCCAGGACTGACAGGACACACACACACACACACACACACACACACACACACACGCTAGCCCAGCCCTTCCCTTGAGCAAAGACTCTTGAGAATCTGCAGAATGTACACATTGAATCAATCTACTCATGTCACAGATAAAACTGACAGGAAAGAGCTTTCAGATCATTCTATTTCCTAACCTGCAAGATCAAGAATTATCATTTATAGCTATAATCATTTCCCACTGCTAAAAAACTCCATACATAACAGTAACTTTAACTCTTGGTTTATACCCATACTTTTAATTTAACTGACCTGGAAGTTTGATTAAAATTCCATTTGGTGTTATAACTTAAAAACAAGTGAGATGACACCTCTAAGAATACATACACATCCACTTTTTTGAGTCATTTGGAAGGATTATAGAAATAAATGAACCGCACAACAAAACCAGTAGAAGTGAGACTTGGTCACTGTGGGTGTGTGGGGATTGAGTATAACCGAGGAAGTGATAAATTGGGAAAGGAGAACAGGATGCATCTCTCTTTAGGCCACAGAAAATAACATAGGAAACTGTTAAAGAGTGTAGGAAGGGTTTTCTCCCACTTCTTTCCTCCCACAGGAAGTCACTAATACTTTCTGAGAAAAGGAATAAGTCGTCTAGTTTTTACCCATTAGTAAAAACAGCAATTTCTAGACTTAAGCATATTAGTGAGCACTGCCCTTTACAACAGCTCAAGAAAACTCCACCTAGAAAGAAACACTTGACAGTAATCCCCATTGTTTCTAAGGTAAATTCACCCTACATTTTATTTAAATGTAACTTCAAAACTGTGACTTTTATAAAGAATAGCAAGCAGGTTAATATTGGAAATTCTAAGAACTTGCTAAAAATACTTCAAATGTAATATAATCTTTATCTAGAATTAATGAAGCAAAAGGGGCAGTATAAAGAAATGCATGCTTTTAAGGGGCATTTTAAGTATGAGTATGTGACATGCCAGCTTTTTGAGAAACTTTGGTAGAAACAGCTGACTGGAGCTACTTGGTGCCCTCATTTACCTCCTTGTACCCTCCTCTGAATGATGTGATCACTGTGGGGAAGTAGGTAGCTCATAACAGATTGTAGTCTGGCATCCTTAATCCAGAAAGACACTTTAAGAGGCCAGGTCAGTTTCCATGGAGGAAGAGGCTGGAATGTCTCCCTTCCACTCTTTACTCCCCCCATACAGGCCCTTACTCCCTGGGCTGTCCCCAGAATTAACCTCGAAGTCCAGCAATCAGAGCAGACAGACATATATTCAATCTGATAAAAATCCTCAGGCTAACTTCTCATCTCTAGAATTTAACCACCCACCAGCCAGCTCCTAAGTCATTTTCACAAGGTCATGATGAAAAAAACATTTAGATCTCTAATACAATCACAATTTTTGGTTCCAAGAAGAAAATAATGGCATTGAATGTCAAAAGCTATTTACGGAGCTTCTGATATCTTCTGCCTTCTAGTAACATATGATTCTTTTCATAGCTCTATTTTTTGTAATGACTCCAATGAATAGGTTCTTAACTGACAATTTTGAAATTCTTACATAATCTTTTGTAATTATTTAGAGATCTACATTTTAAGACCTGAAAACGATGGAGAACTTACATTGTTGACTCCCACAAAACAGCACATATTCCATACAATACCATCCTAAAATTTCAGGATGGGTGAGTGTTGCTTTACAGATACGTGTTGTAACCTGAATGAAAATACCCCCTGAAAAGAATATCTAATTTCCATTGCCATTGGCATGCCAGGCTCTGGAGGCTCTCTTTTCCCTTATCTGTTGTAGGATCTCTATTCTCTGAACACTTGCTAAGTTAGCCAGCATTGTTTTGTTGATGTGTAGAGAGTGGGGGTAGGGTATAAATCTTACCAGGTTAGCATTTTGACTGCTAGAAGACTAAGATTACTATGCAACATATCCATGTTTCTTGCCTGATAATTAAGAACTGTATTTTGGGAATCCATGGAATCTCAGCACCCCAGAAATGCCATGTAGCATTAAATATTTCTGTGCTTTCTTTCCCACTATTATGGGCTGAATTTGTACCCCACCTCCCCCAAAATTACTTTGTAGAAGTAATTACATTAAAATGAGGTCATTAGGGTGGGCCCTGGTCCAATATGACTGGTGTCCTTGTAAGAGGAAATTTGGACATAAACATGCACCCAGAGGAAAGACAGGAAGACACAAAGAAAATAATGAGACAGGAAGAAGACTATCATCCACAAGCCACAGAGAAAGGCCTGCAACAGATCCTTTCCTCAAGGCCCTCACAAAGAAGCAATCCTGCTCACACCTTGATCTCAGACTTCTAGTCTCCAGAACTGTAAGAAAATAAATTTCTGTTGCTTAAGCCACTCAGTCTGTGGTACTTTGTTATGGAAGCCCTAGGAAACTAATACACTTACCAAAGGAAGAAGGGTGCAGGAAGTTTTAAGATGCCAAAAGGACAGATTGTAAAACAGTAGGAAATGGGGAAGTTCATTAAGATGACAAGTGGGAGCCAACAGGTTACATAAGAGTACAACTGTTATGCACTCCCCATAAAGGAAAGGATTAATTTTAGGTCCTGCTGGACCATGCAGAAGGTGTAAATTAAAGAAAATTATCTCTCCAATCCTAGGCTTAAAAAAAAAAAACCCATAGAACACTGAAATATATGAAGATACAAGGTAGAAAAAATAAATCTGCCATATTGAATGTATATTACTTAAAATAAGTAGTCCTAACATTTGAATACATAAGACATTACACAAAGATGTGAATCTTTGAAGATGCACAGTGGCAATTCTAGGATTCCTTTATAATGCTGAAAAAAAGTCCCACTAATGGACTTCCTGGAAAATGCTAGTAAAAACAAGCCTAGGATAATTGTAGCACAGTGAATTTAGGCTGGTAAGAAATAGATTTCAATTACATTTAGCTAGTAATTGATAATGGATTTTTCTCAATGTAATTTTTTAATATCTATACATTTCCTTTTACTAAACAATGATACATAAGTCTAAAAAACTTGAAACAAGTCATTAATCAATTTTGGCCCTCTGTTTTCCCATTTATAAAATGGAAAATATATGGGTTATAGCTACATAAATACTTGACATACTCAGACTGAACTTACTATCTTCCTGGATAAGAACCATCAGAGGTGGCACATACAAAGGGCATTTAATATATAACACGTTATTCTTTTTGCTCTGATCATTCTCATTCTATCATCCTTCACTAGGGTGGAGAAATGTACCATCTAATATTTCATAAAAGAGAAAACATTTTTTTGTTTTTCATGTCATGGAGAAGCCTGAATTATCTTACTCATACATTGTGCTCTTGTCTTAAACGTTAACACTCCCCTTGGTTTTCTATCCATGAGCCAGAATATTGGGTTGATGATTCTCCTGCAAGCACACTCTTTGCCAAGGTTTACCATTATTTTTCATTAGTTTCAATTCTGAAAGGAAGGAGACATAGCCTATATATGATGATGAATGGGGTTAAAGGCCCAAGGACTAACATGATTGTCTAAGAAGCTACTGCTGGGTGATATATGAACATATTGGAGTAATACATGCTAAAAATGAGGAGGCAGCACAGAGCAGTTGGCAGGACAACAGGCAGCCTAAATTACATCATTCATTTAATAGGGCTAACATATGGTAGCTATTAGATCTCCAAAACAAATGCAAGGCTAACCAACACTCTCATAGAAAAGAGGCTTCCATTCTTAATTTTTTTTTTTAATAAAAGGCCTCAGTCCAAGTTGCTGCCAATTCCAACACAATAATAACATATATCTCTAAATGAAATAATAATCTGGACCTTGCCAATAAATTAACAGTTTCATCTGATAATATATGGTTTAAAACATTAAGTGTTTTTGTTTTTGTCTTTTACACATTTCTTAAGGAGCTCTGTAGGAATTCAATGGGATAATTTAATGGTTTTAAGCAGCAATTGAATTCTGTAATGTATAAATCAGCTCATAATTGTTTTCAGAATGAAAGATACAAATGCTCTATATTAAAGCTGGCCTTTGCTTAAAGCAAGTGTAACATATCTTTGATTCTGTCATTTTCCAATTAATCTCATTTTTGTGCTGCAAAAAACATAAGAGAAAACTCCAGTAATCTTTTGGGGATGTAATTTTGCCCTTGTTTTACATGGTTTTCAAATACTTACCCTAATCAGAAAAAAAAAAAAAAAAAAAAAAAGAATGAATGAAAGGAAATGAGTAAAAGAGCAAGGTACAACTAATATCCCTCTATTAATGATCACCAGAAATGTTTTTTTATCATATTAAGTAAAACCTTTCATATAGATGCTAGCTCTTCTGGTGAACTGCTCTTGAAGTCTCAGGCCTTTGTGAACACTCCAGAAGGGAAAGGACCTAGGGTTGACAGATGAATACAAAACAACTTCACCCCAAAATTCAAACAGAGACCCAATAGTTAGCTGATTCCTCACTGCCTGCCTCTGAATTCTATGTTTTATTCATGTCATTCGCAGCATGACCCTTGTCCTTTGAATTCAATTCTATCCAGTTTATCCCCTTGCTTCTTTAATCTGATTTCTACCTCCCATCCTACTTTCCTTTTCCCAGTTGTTTAAGTCTTTATAACACAACCTCAGGAATATCATTCTTCTGCCCAGAAATGTCCAAAATTTTAAACATTTTTAAGAATACCATTTCTCGGGGTGTCTGGGTGGCTCAGTCTCAGTTAAGCGTCTGACTTCAGCTCAGGTCATGGTCTCACGGTTCATGGATTTGAGCCCACATCGGGCTCTGTGCTGACCATGTGGAGCCTGCTTGGGATTCTCTCTCTGCCTCTCCTTTGCTCTCTCTCTCTCTCTCTCTCTCAAAATAAATAAATAACCTTAAAAAAAAAAGAATATCATTTCTCTTCCCACTATCCATTCACCTTTTTCAAGATTCATTCTCCCACTTTTCCTCTGGGAAACAACTTCTTCCTTATTCTAAGTTTTATAGTGAAATTAACTCCGGCCCTGACTTCTGGGGTATGCAAGAATTAAAGCATAATCAACCAAAGAATTACCTTCTATCCCACTCCTCTTACCATTTATCTCTTCTTCAGGTGATGATGAGTTTAGGATGGGCATGTGAACCAATCAGATCTGATGAGACACAAGTCCTAGAACTGCTGACAAAGACAAACTCTGTTCTATTGTGCATAACCTGGAAAGATATAGACCTGTAGTATTGGTGGACATCTTTTCAATACATGAAACCTAAGAACAAAGCCACAGTGAACGATCCAGAGCCAAGAGATGGTGTGAGACCACTGTGAGACCTCTATGCTGCCATTTACTTCTTACATTACTATTTAATTATCTCAGGAGTGGAATTGTATATTCCTTGAGATCAGGTTGCTGGATGTTCTTGGTACCTTAAGCTGTGTCTAAAATAGTTCTATATTACTCTACCAAAAAGAAGGAATTATATAAACGTAATAATGTATACATTATAATAAAAGGTATGTATGTATATCTTTGCCCCACAGTCTCATTCACACCCCCAAACTCAAATTAACCTGAGAGACGTAAACTACTCTTCCTTCAATGTGCCTCTCATAGTGTAAGCATCTTACCATACCGAATGTGATTCTAGAATTTAAAGAAACTTTAAAATAACACTGTCCTTAAACTCAAGGCACCTCCTTCAAATGGAGCGCAACTGAAGATTTAATGAGATTTTAAGGGAGGAGTACCTGGCTGGCTTACTGGGTAGAGCATGCAACTCTTGATCTCAGGATGGTGAGTTTGAGCTCCATGTTGGGCAGAGAGATTACTTTAAGGGGGAAAAAAAAAAAAAGAAGGTTTTAAAGTAATTTTCACTATGAATATTTGAGTTAAGTTGATTTCATGACCTAACTCCTGAATAATATACAACTCTCTTTTATGTGACACGCTAGTGCAGACCCTGGTCACACAAAACTCTGAAGAGAGACTGATGTGGGGCACCTGGATGGCTCAGTCAGTCAGGCGTCTGACTTTGGCTCAGGTCATGATCTCACAATTCGTGACTTCAAGACCCCCATTGGGCTCTGTGCTGACAGCTCAGAGCCTGGAGCCTGTTTTGGATTCTGTGTGCCCTTGCTCTCTGCCCCTCCCTTGCTCACACTCTGTCTGTCTCTCTCTCAAAAATAAACAAACATTAAAAATTTTTTAATAAAAAAGATTGATGTGATTTAAGGGTCTATAGCAAGAGCTTGATATGACATTTCTTTTTTTATGTTTTTTTATTTTTGAGAGAGATAGAGCGCACATGCACATGTGTGCCCACACACAAGCAAGTGGAGGATGGACAGAAAGAGAGGGGGACAGAGGATTCAAAGTGGGTTCTGCCCTGACAGCAGCAAGCCCGATACAGGGCTTGAACTCACAAACCATGAGATCACGACCTGAGCCAAAGTTGGACACTCAACCGACTGAGCCACCCAAAGGCCCTGATATGACATTTCTTGATAGCATCTGTAGGAAAAACTTGTCTACTTCTCAGCTTGAATTTTCAGTCTCCAGAAGACCGTCACTGATTGTCATGAGTCCATGGGGAGGGGACAGGTAACTCAGAGAGAATCTGTAATATGAGAGTGTATAAACCTTTATATTCTTATAAAACAGTTTCTTTTCCTTTTTAGCAAGTCCTATGTTTCTCTGAGCCTCATTATGGTTTTTTTCAAGGAGAGCTGATGAATAGGAACATAAGAACATGAAAGTCCCAGTACCAGGTATCAGAGTGAGACCTCAGAGATGTATCAGGGCCTCAGAAAACAGACACTGACCTTGAGGTACATGTAGGCAGATGGGACGCTCACTGCCTCACACAAATGCCTGTGTCCTAGCATAGTACACAAGCACAGAACACTCCTACCTCCTCTAGCCTGGCATAGAAGAAATAGCAGAGAGAGCTACCTAAGCAGAAGGGGCCATGAAGACTGCTCAATGTAAAGGATGGAGAGAATGTGGAGATCAGTATGGACTGTTGACCACAGGACAGGTGGGACAAGGTATAGTCCAGAGATCCTGGAGTAGAAACTGCTGCTTCAAGATCCCTGGAGCATAGGAATATATGAGAGGCCCTTCTGGCCCCACTTACCAGGCATTTCACATAGCCATTCCCCTAGAAGGGCACTGGGGCACCAGGGCTTAGAGCCCCTCTCGAAGGCTCCACCGGTTCCCCTTCTCACCCTCCAGCCTACAGGATCTTTCTCTAATCTTGAGGGAAGCCCTGTTCTCTTCCTCCTACTCTTTCTAAACATTTTTTTCCATACCCAAAATACTCTTAGTTCCCTAAGGACTTAGGGTTTGGAACACAACTCTGGAGAGGTTCTTTCTATGCTGTCACTTCCCTTCCTGAGGTGATGAGCTCAGAGCTGACCATCTGCTTCAAATGGAGAGAGGAAAGAAGTGCCAAAAGAAATATAATAATAAATCTTGAAGATATTATTCCACCATATTCTCTTCCAGAATTAAATATTTATAGCCCTGTAAATTTACTCTACCTGCAGATATTACTCCTCACCCTCACCACCCTTCCAAACATGCACATACCACAGGTTGAGACCTGGGTCCAAATCCCAGATGAGAATTGCTGTGCACAAAGCAGCCCCTGACCACAGGAGTGATATTTCCCTCAGGCTCCCAAAGGTGAGAATAGACCCTGGGTGAGTTCTTCCCCTTATAATGCTCCCTACCTACAGTTATCCAGGAAATTCTTCCATCTCCCATCGATAATCCCTTGGCAGCCTGCCCCCAAAATTCACCTTCACTGAACTGAGAGGAGGCCTTGAGGGACTCACTTTATCAAAGAAGTGAAAGCCATTGTTGACTTAAATAAGGCAGCAGGTGTGTGACAAGGCTCCCCAATCTGACTTTCCACCATAACTTCATGCCTAAAATCTTTAAGATCTATGGGCTTCATAGGTCTGGAGAAAGAAGAGATATGAGGGTTTACTGAATCCAGACTCTTGAAGGTACAATATGACTCTATTCTCTGTCCTCTAAGTTTTCTGCGACACTTTACTCTTACCTTCACTGAGTAGGCCTTAGCTCCAGAATTAGTGGCTGAGGGTTTCATTCAAGGTAATGTCACCATTAAAATGTTCTTCTCAACATCCAGATGGCCAACAGACACATGAAACGATGCTCAACATTACTTGTCATCAGGGAAATACAGATCAAAACCACACTGAGATACCACCTCACGCCAGTTAGAGTGATTAAAATGAACAAATCAGAAGACTATAGATCCAGGTGAGGATGTGGAGAAATGGGCACTCTCTTACACTGTTGGTGGGAATGCAAACTAGTGCAGCCACTCTGGAAAACAGTGTGGAGGTTCCTCAAAAAATTAACAGTAGAACTCCCCTATGACCCAGAAATAGCACTGCTGGGGATCTACCCAAGGGATACAAAAGTGCTGATGCATAGGGGCACATGTTCCCCAATGTTCATAGCAGCACTTTCAACAATAGCCAAATCATGGAAAGAGCCTAAATGTCCAACAACTGATGAATGGATCAAGAAGATGTGGTTTATCTATACAATGGAATACTACATGGCAATGAGAAAGAATGAAATCTGGCCATTTGTAGCAACGTGGATGGAACTGGAGGGTATTCTGCTAAGTGAAAAAAGTCAGGCAGAGAAAGACAGATACCATATGTTTTCACTCATATGTGGATCAGAAGAAACTTAACAGAAGACCATGGGGGAGGGGAAAGGGAAAAAAATAGTTACAGAGAGGGAGGGAGGCAAACCATAAGAGACTCTTAAATACTGAGAACAAACTGAGGGTTAATGGGGAGTGGGGGAGAGGGGAAAATGGGTGATGGGCATGGAGGAGGGCACTTGTTGGGATGACTACTGGGTGTTGTATGGAAACCAATTTGACAGTAAACTATATTAAAAAAATAAAATAAAATAATAAAATATTTACAATTTATATCTAAAGTAAGAAAAATAAAATAAAATAAAATGTTCTTCTCTTCCTACAAACAAAACAAAATAGGGGTGTTCCTGTACTTCACCAGAGTCTTAGAACTGTCCACCTTCCAATGCAGAGCAGTGTCCTCTCAAGGCTTGTTAAGGAGTCCTTCCCCAAGAGATATCTGACTGTGGCCCTGGCCACTGCATCAATCCATAATACGGTAAAGGGACATCCATTTGGCAGAGCATCATGATCCTTCTGCCTTGGAAGCTACCTTAAAAACAGCCTGAGTCAGGGGATCCCCAAAGAGCTGCTGTAAATGTCCATCTGTGCCATCACTCAGGCCCTGAGCTGGTGCTGCTGAAATCACTCCTTCCTCGCCAGAATCCACTGGCTAAAATCACTGTCTGAGAAAGATGCCTTGAAAAGAACATATCATGTACCTACTTTTTAACTACCTTCTTGGTACTCATAGAACTCAAATCTACCCATTAACTTTATTAAGGTTAACGTTTGTCCTTTTCCTTCTCCCCACCACCCTCAAGTTGCGCCAAAACTTCAAAGCATTTTTGTAGAACTATTGCCAATTTAAATTGTACTATAGTCCACTGGTTTTCCTGAAATCACTGGTATCTTGAGTACCTACCTTGTCTCTGCATGGGATCCCAATGTTGCCCAAAATGGCTTGACCCTAATTCTGGAGACTATCAGTAATCTGTATTTCAGAATGTGCTGCATGAAGAATCACAGCAAATTCCAGACAGGTCTCCATGGGTATTGCATACAAGTCTTGACCCTCAAAGCAAGTGTGCCTCCCAACATAGTATTATTTTTCTATAATTCAGTCTAGCTTTTATTTTAAGCTCCATTTCACTGGAGAGGCAGAAATGAAATCTGGTGCTTTGGCATTCTTTCTTTCCCACTTCCCTTTTCCTGGGTTGTAGGTAGGTCCCCAGGGATTCCACAGTGTCCTGCTATTGGTCACCTACTAAGGCATCCGATGCCTTGTCTGGTTTTCTCTCACCATTAAGACCTCCCTCACTTCTGTCTGCAGGGCAAGTCCAGTGACTTCCTCCCCTGCTTGTGAGCCCTGCTTCAGGGACCCAGGAAACTCTGTGAGGCCATTTGTGGCTGGCATGCTGAAACGCACCATGTAGCAGTTCCTGTTCTGGATTTAGATCCTTCCCCATGGTTTCACCTGGAAAGTGGGGCATAGAGCCCTACTCTCTTGGGTCTCACAAACCTATTTCAGGTTGCAGATTCTCCAGAACATTTGGAATTAAGTCTCAGAAACACTGGTCATTCCCTGCTGGGGGCTTAGTCTGAAAGATTATGTAGGATGTCCATTTTCCACCCATGCCTGGAGAAGTAAAGAAAGCTTGTGTGGAAAAAGAATCAAACAGGTCCCCATAGAGAAGCAGAGAAATAAAGAAAAGGAGCCAGGAAATTGCTACCTTGGATCCTAATAGGGTTTTTTTGTCATAGTTTAGTTCCTCATGAGGCCAGAATGAATCTTGGCTTTTGGATTCTTTAATATAAACTTTTATCTTTCAAAAAAAATTTAATTTGAGAAGGTATCTGTTAAAGTGGATTCACATCTTACTTCCAGGTTTGATTTTAAAGTCAATAGATTTTTAAAAATCACATATAGTAAAACTGTCCTTAAAATACACTGATTAGGGATGCCTGAGTGGCTT
>CM053572.1:80446002-80484615 GCA_028646485.1 Cryptoprocta ferox
CATCGATGGATGAATGGATAAAGAAGATGTGGTATACACACACACACACACACACACACACACACACACACAATGTAGTATTACTCAGCAATCAAAAAGAATGAAATCTTGCCATTTTCAACTACATGGATGGAACTAGAGGGTATTATGCTAAGTGAAATTAGTCAGTCAGAGAAAGACAAATATCATATGACTTCACTCATACGAAGACTTCAAGATACAAAACAGATAAACATAAGGGAAGGGAGGCAAAAATAATGTAAAAATAGGGAGGGGGACAAAAATATAAGAGACTCTTAAATTTGGAGAACAAACAGAGGGTTACTGGAGGGGCTGTGGGAGGGGGGATAGGCTACATGGGAAAGAGGCATTAAGGAATCTACTCCTGAAATCTTCGTTGCACTATATACTAACTAACTTGGATGTAAATTAAAGAAAATAAATTAAATTTTAAAAAATACATTGGTTAAAAACTATAGTGTGCATTTTTTTTTTGCAACTCCACGTTGATTTTATTGGCCCACCTAATTTATCACTTATAAGCGTTTCACCACTCACTTCAATTAATTCTTCAATTTCTTCTTCAAGAATGTGGGTGAATCTATCACCACTAATATACCTGGTCACCAGAACAATACATTTCTTTCCATTGTCAATGATAAGAATAATTTTAAAATTAAATCATTCATACATAATTTCCATAGGTTTAGACCAACTCTGCACTGACTGCTGACTACTTCAATCCTCTATATTCAACTCTTTCTTTTAATCTCTTTCTCTCTTGCTTTCACTCTTCATTTGGAGAAATTCTGAAGGTGAATAAGTTAATTATGCATATGATGAAATCCTGTTATACTTGCAAACAAGCAAATGACACTGGAGATCACCTGCTTTTAGGACAACTTCTATTCATTCTGCCTATGTGGAAACTAAGGCCCAGAGAGCAAGTGCTCATAGTCATTTCAAAAGTACAGAGTGATGATTAAGAACATAAGCTCCAGAATTAGCTACCAAAGTTATTAAATCCTGGCTCCACTACCTACTAGCTATGTGCCACTGGGAAAGTTCCTTAATCTCCTCAATCTTTTCTTCTGTAAAATGAGCATAATTATATCAGTATCTACTTCATTGAGGTGTTGTGATTAAACATGGAAGTATAAGTGAGGAGCTTTAAGTAGTAGTTAGCACACAGTGATGTTCAGTATAGGGGAGACTGGCTGGCTCAGTCAGTAGAGGCTGCAACTCTTGATCTTGGGGTCATGAGCTCAAGCTCTGTGTTGGGCCTAGAGCTTACTTTAAAAAAACTTTTAAAAGTGAATGTTCAGTATATGTTAGCTATTTGTTTTTATTAGTCCAAGGACAGTAACCAATTAGTAGCAAAGCTGAAATAAAACCTGAGCTTTCCAAATACTTGGCTGGTGCTCTCCCCTATGCCAGTATCCCTCTCATTGTGTTGTCACGACAGTGACTGGCCAATACTATGAATCAGTATATGCTTATTGGATGAATGCAGAGGTGGCCACAGAGCGAAAATCCACATGTGTGGGAATTTCAGTGATATTAATAATGGTGAGTTGAATGGGTCCTTGCCAAAATAATAATCTACTTGGGAAAATACTCACAATATATTTCTAAGTATTCCACAAATTTGAGACCAATGGTGTTAAAATCTATGTATACAGAAATATGTATAAGAATAATGTGGAAATTTTGTGCATCAAAATGTTAACACTATGGTATAAAATTTGAAACATTTTTTGTTGTTTTCCTTTGGGCTTTTACTCACTCTCAAGTGTTCTGTGGGGAGCATGAATTATTTTTTTTGCTAGAAAAAACAAAAAAAAAATGATTTCATTTAAAGGTAGATGGACCAGGGGTGCCTGGGTGGCTCAGTCAGTTAAGCCTCCGACTTTGGCTCAGGTCATGATCTCACATTTGTAGGTTTGAGCCCCGCGTCGGGCTCGGTACTGATAGCTCTGAGCCTGGAGCCTGCTTTGGATTCTGTGTCTCCCTCTCTCTCTAGTCTTCCCCCTCTCATGCTCTGTCTCTCTCTGTCTCAAAAATAAAAATAAAAATAAAAATAAAAATAAAGGTAGATGGACCAATCTAAAAGTGAATTCGATACAAATATAAGAATTATCGAGGGGCACCTGGGTGGCTCAGTTGGTTGAGCATCCGACTTCGGCTCAGGTCATGATCTTGCGGTCTGTGAGTTTGAGCCCCGCATCAGGCTCTGTGCTGGCAGTTCAGAGCCTGGAGCCTGCTTCAGATTCTGTGTCTCCCTCTCTTTCTGCCCCTCTCCTGCTTGTACTCTGTCTCTCTCTCAAAAATAAATAAACATTAAAAAAAATTTTAAGAATTATTGATAGTATCTTTTTTCAGTAATTCTTTATAATTCCCCAACTTCATAAGGCAATTTTGATGGAATTCAATATGAACAACTCAAGATTATAAAAGTAATTACACTTAGCTTAATTACAATGACTAATGGTTCCACTTCTCACATAACACCTGGTGGGAGTGATGCTCAAGTGGTTGGGCCTAAACAGCCTGTAAGTGCACAGGGGATAATTAAGAAAAAAATGTTTTCCAAAAATCTCAAGTAGACCACAGCCTAGGGTCAGAAATATCACATTTGGCTTGAAGTTACATGTCATAGACTCCTAAATGAATAAGCAAGTGAATGCACAAATGGATAATAATAAGAGGTAGATGCTATGTAGTATGTGACACCTTGTCAAAAGTTACTACAAGGGAAATGTTTAATCCATCAGCAGTTTTGCTTTCCAAAGCTTCCCCCTTCTCTTCTCCCTCTGCCCATTCAAATCAATTGAAGCGAGTGGATATAACAGTGGAATACTGAGTGTGGTGGGCAGCCTTGAAAATGGCCCCCGTGATTACCACCTCTTCCTCTTCAGAATGGCATTCTATAACCCCCATCTCTGCCTTGAGTGTGGGCTGGACTAGTGGATCACTTGTAACAAATACATTAAGGCAAAAGTGGTAGGATGTCACTTGCAAGATTAGGTTGTAAAAAGACTGTAATTTCCTTCTTGGCCACCCTCGAGGGAAGCCAGTTGCCATGTTATGAGCTATTCTAGGACTGTTCCTGTTCTACATGGCAAAGAACTGATGTGTCCATTCAAAGGCCAGCAAACACCTGAGAGACTGGGGAAACAGATCCTCCCCAGGATCCTCCCCAGTCAAGGCTTGAGAAAATTACAGCTCCACCTAACACATCAGCTGCAGCCTTGTGAGGGAGCAGAGGCACCCAGTTCAGCTACCTCCAGACTTCCTGGCCCATAGAAACTGTGAGATAATAATGTTTGCTTTAAGCCCCTAAGTTTTGCTGTAATTTGTTATAGAATAATAGATACCTAATAGACTAGAGAACAAAAAGAAAGCTTAAACTAATACCATACAATGTAACCAGTTAATAATAATAATAATAATAGGCATAAAAACTAGAACAATTTGGGTAACAAAATAATGTTGTATTAGATCATAAAGCAGAATGGGATTATAATGTATACATATGTTGATACTGATATAAATAATATATTATTGAAAAAAGAAGGAGGTAAGGCCTATATCTTACAGTAAAATTCCAAATAATACATATTAGCTTCTCCCTATTACAAGAAGGTGTGGATTAATCTTCCACCTCCTTGAGTGTGGGATGAACTTGAAGACTTGATTCCAAAGAATATAGTATATACAGGGGAAATAGTGACTTTACAATGGAGAAACCTGGAAAACTCCACTTTATCTAAGTGATCAAGACTAACATCAGGAGGGATAAGTCATGTGGATATACATACCCCTTACCCCACAGGGCTACCGCACCTTTGTGGTATTCTTCCCCAGAACTCATAACCCAGTCTAATCATGAGAAAAATAGCAGACGAACTTATAGTAGGGGATATTCTACAAAATATCTAACAACTACTGCTCGAAACCATCAAGGTCATGAAAAACAAGACTGGGAAACTCTCATGAACCAGTGGAGACTATGGAGATGTAACAACTAATACAAAGTAGTGTCCTGGATTGGATCCTAGAACAAAAAAGAGACATCAGTAAATCAATAATAAACAACAAACAAACAAACCTTCTCCTCTTCTCCCTGTGTGTCTCTTATAAGGACACTTATTATTAGATTTATAGCCCAATCAGATAATCTAGAACAATCCCATTTTGAGATCCTTAATTTAATTATATCTGCAAAGACTCTTTTTCCAATAAGGTCACATTCACAGATTCTAGGAGTTAGGATGTGATGTATATTTTGGGGGGCCACCATTCAATCTACTACAGATGTTAACATTAGGAGACGATGGGTGAAGTGCACATAGGAACTTTGCCTTTGCAAATTTTCTGTGCATATAAAATTATTACAGAATAAGTGATACTTAAAAAAACAGTTAACATTTAAGCAAAGTTGACTTTTGACATAAAAATTCAGAGACTGAAATAGTAAAAGGAGGTATCCACAAACAGACATCACTTTGAGGGCAGCAACATTGGCACAGCAGACAGCAATATTGGCAGCACCTGTTATCTATATATTTGTAAAGAATAAAACTGAGATTAATAACAATATTCTATAATACACTTGAACTATACTTTGTTTTTTGTAAGTATGTCTAAGTTACCAAAAATGGAAAATCATCCTGCTCTTTCAAATATCTTCAACCAGAACTTGGAAGTGAAGGATGTGAATTTGTTTTCATGTTTGGTTACTTTTCCTACCCTTTTTAATTACAGATTTAGAAGAAGGGGGTCAGTTTATATATCTGTATATATATTTACAGATTCAACAACTCTTTGATTTTCTCTGAGTACTTGTCACATCACAGTCAATTTCCAAACTCTACAAAAATTTGCTCTAATTTATTCAGTGCTTTGAACAAATGCAAGATAAATGGTTCCAATTGATGGTCCTTCTGTGTTTATCAGCAAAGGCATTCCTACAGCTCAAACCGTGATTTAAAAGCTTAAAATTATTATGCGGAGTTGCCCTACCCAAACTTTTTTTTTTTTGGTCTCCATTATGAGATACATTCCTTTTTTTTTTTTTTTTTTTTGAGATACATTCCTATCTAATGAACATTGATCTGTTTTCTTTTAATTTCCTTGGGTTATTTTCCTTAATATTATAAAATGGGATCTATTGTTTCAAACGGTTCATGTTGAAAAGTGATTTCAAGTTTATATAGAATTCTCACTCTTGTGGTTAGAACTCTGCGCCTTTTTGGTATAGGGGGAAAAGTCTGCAGTTAGATGACAGTCAGACATGGACAAATTCCCACAAACATGGAATAAAGGAATGTCAGGTTCCACAGCCCTGGGATCTAGCCCTGACTGCAGACCAAACTTCTCTGACTTGGTAGAATGACCACCCTTTCTTTCCAGAGCCATCCAGGGCCAGATAGAGATTAACAGAAAAGAGGGGAAATTGATTCTCCATTGCAAATTTTTCTGTGCTTCTGAATACAGAACGTGCAAATCCTCTTAAAATAAATCACTTGGAGCACCTGCGTGGCTCAGTCAGTTAAGCATTCAACTTCAGCTCAGGTCATTTTCTTGCAGTTTGTGGGTTCGAGCCCTGCATCAGGCTCTGTGCTGACAGCTCAGAGCCTGGAACCTGCTTCAGATTCTGTGTCTACCTCTCTCTTTGCCCCTCCCCTCACTCACACTCTCTCTCAAAAATAAACATTTAAAAACAAACAAACAAACAAGCAAACAAACAATGAAATCACTTAGGAAGCTCATTAGGGAGAGTGCAATCCCTGGCTTTTTCCCTCTGAGGAAAATAGACACTGTTCTTCTCATACACCATCTTTTCCTTATCACCAGATTCTAAAATTAGAACCTACTATGCTGCTTAAAGTGACATATTTATCAATGTGTTGAAAAGAAGGTGAAAATATAAGATACTATTATGTTTAAAAACTCTACAAATCACTCTTTCCCCTAATAGACAGCTTATAAATCATAAAACCACATGCTTTCTTTAGCAATCATAGATGTCCTCCAACTTGTTCATCTTTACCTCTTCCTGTCTCATTTGAACCTATGAACACTTCCTTTTCTTGTGCCTATATCCCAAATATAAGTTCTAGTCATCCCACCTCAAACCAAATGATCTCTGAGAAGTTCCCAAGTGTTCAGTTCTACTTGCCTAGTGTTATCATCTGAGAGAAGCCCTTACTTCAATTGCAGGAAGAAAGTTCCTGGCAGTTATCTCCTTTCATTTCCCACCATCTGTTTCTTTCTATGCTCTTCTGATCTTCCTTTCTTCACAGCAATCATCCATTTTAATCACTGAATTTCATGAGAAAAAGTTGTCTATGTGACCACCCCCTCCCCCACCAATATACCCTTTGGACTGTTCTAGAGGAACAATTATAACACTCAGACTTTTAAACTAGGCATGCAAGAGGGCTTTAAGCTAAACTTTTTTGGGAGAGGCACAACATGGGGCATCTGAGTCTTGCAGTGCAATAGCAGGCTCTGTGTATACTGTTTCTGTTCCCCATATTCTATCATTTTGAGGATCCTTGGAGAGGGCTGACTCTGGACTATTCATGAAGCCTTTCACACTAGGCTATAAGATTCCTCATCGTAAATGATAGCTACTGTCACTGCTACCCTCCCTAGAATCCTACATGGCTAAAGTCCACTGTCTCTTTCTTCCATTTGTTGACAGCCTTCTTCCCATTTTACAGATCTCCTCATCTTCCAGCTTCCCATTTGCCTGAACACATTGTTTCCTCACTACATCTAAGTATTGTTTAAAATTTTATAAGATATTTCAAGTTATTTTATCTATTCTCCCAAAATAACATCTGGTATTTCAAATCATAGCCATGATGCAAGATGAAAATATGAACTTAACTTTATTGTGGCTATACTTATAAGAGTGGCTGAAGAATAACCTATTCACAGAAAACTAATACCTTCATTATAATAAAGAAACTGTTCATAATAACTGAGAAGTCATTCAAAAGTGATCTAAGAATTGGCCTTCAGAAACTAATTAAGTTGTGACATCTGGACTACATAGATCAATCAACAAGAATAGAGAAATGTTGAAGGAGTGAGATTTTCAGTCAGAAGATTATCCTGTCTCTGCTACTTACTAGCCATATGACCTTGAGTAAATTTCTTAACTTTTGAAGTATATGCACCCAATACCTTTTTTAGTAAAGTAGTTTTGCTCCCATTTTTTCATGCCTCCTTATATCCATTCCCTTTGACTTTCAGCTCCTCCCATTAAAAGTGGAGACTATTTCCTCATTCCCTGAATGAGAGCAGCCTTGTTGTACTTTGGTACATAGGATGCAGGAGAAGTAGGAAAATGCAAGTACGTTACCTGAGCCTTGAGAGGACTTCCTGCCTTCACTCACTCTCCTGGAACCCTAGAACATCCATGTTAACAAGCCCAGGATAGTCTTCTGGAGACATAATGTCCAGTCACTCCTATGGGGCCCAGCTGAGAAGACCACCAAATTCCAGACATATAAATGAATCATCTCAAACTACTCAGTCCCCAGAAATCTATCAACTTACTGCAGACACATGAGTAAACCCATTTATGATCAGCTGAGCCTATTCTAAACCAGAAGAATCACCCAACCAAGCCACAGACATGGTTAAATAAAGTCTTATTGTTTTAGGCCACTAAGTTTTGGGACAATTAGCTACCCAGCAATAACTAACTGATACATATACTATATAGGTTGTTATGAAGGTTAAATGAAAATAAAACAAAACACATCATGTACTTCTTGCCATGCTTAGCACCTTTTAGATGCTTGATAAATTGCAGTTATTTTTATTATCATACCAAAATCATCTGTATTTTTAGGTTTATGAAGTAACATTCCAAAACAGGGTGTTTTCTAATATTTCTGTTTGAAATCTCTATCAGGCAGGGTACAAATGACAGAAATCCAAGTCAACTTATATGAAACAAAAAAGGAGTGGTTTATTAGAGCTACATCAGACAGAACTACAGCCAGAGCTCAAACAACACTGCCATTTCTCTCCTCTCTTCTTTGTCTCTCTCAACATAGGCCTCATTCCAACAACTGCAGAAGCCTCGCTCCACAGAATGATGAAATTAGCCATCCTCAGCTACTCTTCCAGCTCCAGGAATTCAAAAGCAAAAGCAGTTTTCCCTATTGATTTCACTATAGGAAAGTCCCAGACAAGGGCTCTCATTGGCCCAGCTTGGGTCATGAGTCATATCTCAACCAATCACAATGGCCAGGTGGAAGAGGCTCTCTGACCCCATTAGGTCTTAGGTAGACTCTTGTGTAAAGAGAAGCAATAGAGACTGCACTAAAAGAGTAGGAAAAAAGAGGAAATGTGCTGTGTTGCAAAAATAATACTACCAGAAGCCTGGAATAATAAGATGTGCTGTTGCCACCCTCTAATTCATTACATGTACAGTTGCCCCTTATTACCACTGGACTAGATCTGTGGACTTGGAGTCTATAGTCCTGTAAGGAAGAAAATAAACTTACCTTAGCAGCAGAATTTAGGGCTCTTTGTTTACCTCTTTCTCTGTAATCACTCCTTATAAGTCTCTTAACCACCATGATGTGGAGCAGCCCCAGGAACGTAAGGGAAATTAAACTAACATTCATGTATTTTTAAGGAAAGACACTTTTTTACACTTGACTTTCCATTCTCTTACCAACATACAAATATTCTCATTGCATTCTAACAGGGTTTTGGTGTTCTGGATACTGAGATTTTAGAGGCTTAAGCTGCCATGGCTGAATTTATACCTAAGCTTTAAAGATGATGTCTCTTGTGAGCTCAATCATAGGATTGTGGAGATAGAAGAAAACTTAGAGATCATTTAAATCCAAATTGGGTGAAAATAGCAAATATATCTCAAGTTATAGGCTTCGGAGTGATGGGTGCCATGGTTGTTGCTACTGCTGTGCTGTTCTAGTTCAATGTATGACACAGATGCTACTGTATATATAAATATGCAATTCATGTATTGTGTTCTACTTCAAAAATCCTTATTCAGTATCACTACAAAGACTGAATGTCTTTAATATTTAAAACTAATAAATACACAATCTAATTTATAACAAATTATTGCTATTGCTCAAGAGATCAACCCAGAAATGAGGAATTCCAGCAAAGAACTGAGCAGATTAAGATAAATGTTGCCTTCCCATTTTGTCTATTTTATGATGTTCTAATCAGTGTTTCATTTTCTTTTGAAAGGAAATATACACCTTACTGTATAATTTTAAATAGCTAAACTAGTTAAAGCAATGATTTAGTTGTGGCAGCCCTTTCCGGGGCATGTCAGAGACTCTGACGGGAATTTATAGATAATTACATTACCTTACAGAGCAGTTTTATTATGAGGAGACTTAAAATTCAAGACAAACTAAGTCTATTTTTTGTTGCACACATGAGTAAGAAGATGCAGAACTATCTCATGAATTCCAAGAGGTCTGGGGAGTTCTTTAATATTTAATTGTATTTAATTGACATTCCTTTTACCTCCTTCAATTTAGTTTGCCTGTGACTTTTTAGCTATAAAATGTAAAAGCCACATGTAGACTGAATCAGCAGAATTAATATGGTAAGACTCTTAAAATATATGTGCTCAAAATGCCGTATTTTACTAAATGCTTATCTATATAAAGTTTAGTGGAGGAAGACTACTAGAGAAATGCAGAAGATAACCTTAACACTATATTTAGGCACAAAACACAATCAGTATTCCAATAGAAAATGGAGTTCAGCTAATGAAATTTCTGGAAAGAAGTTCTGGGTAAATATTTATAAATACTAAATTATATATATATATATATATATATATATATATATATATTGACATATATGAATGACATATATTGTATATCTTGATTGTGGAGTGAAATGGAAAAAGAACTACATAGCTAAAACGAAGCAGGAGATCATCTACAAGTGAAGAAACTTGGGACCCAAAGTGGTAGGGTGACTTGCTACGAACACTACTATTTGGTGAAAAATCCACAACTAAAATCCATGACTCTGGCATTTCCACTATCTATTTATGAGGTTGGTCTGCACAGGATGCAAGCAGAAGGCACCTTTATTCTTTACTATACTGTCTCTTCAAACCTGCTTTCTAGACTCCTTTTCGAAACCCTTGAATGGAAGGTCTGATAGCTCTCTATGTCCCTTTAAGTTGCAAGAATAATCTTACATATTTTAAAGTTCTCTTGTTTACTGTAAAAATTCCAACATCTTACTGAATTTAAATTGGCTCCCCTGAGCTATCTTCCTAAGATGTAGGCCTGTGGGGTTAGGTTCTTCTACCATTCTTGCCCTTAAAAATAATCCCACTTCTGGTCCAGGGGAAACACACACCTTTGCCCCACCCCTTCCATGGGGGGGAAGACTGTTTCTACCAAAGCCCTTTCTCTCTTTTGAGCCACTGCCAAGTATGGGTAACTCCAGCCACAGTCTCTCTTAGTGAGTATTACTGTCCTCGAGTCTCCCAAATTCCAAGTCATACATGTCAAGCTCTCCCAGCAGTTCCACAGGGGGGATGGGTATCTTACAGCATGCCAATGAGTCTCTCAAACAGTCCTCATCACCAACTCTTCAACTCCAACCCCAGAGGTAAGCAATGGGCTAAATACAGGCAGAATTGGTTACCCAATCATTTGACATGACCTGCTTAGGTAATCCCTTTAGAATTTGGAAGCACTTGGTACCTATTATGTTTATCTTGGCATTGGGGCTTTGATCATATCTTTGAGACAACAGGAATAAGGGTCACATTTTAAATCCTGATACTGCCTCTGGTAACTAAAGACACAAAAAAGAAAAAAAAACACATATATTAGAATTAATGAGATAAATTAATATTGAGAAATATTCAAAGGTATGATTTCTTTTTTTAAATGTTTATTTATTTATTTTTAGAGACAGAGTGAGTGGGCAAGTGGACAGGGGAGAGGCAGAGAGAGAGGGAAAAAGAATCCAAGCAGGCTCCATGCTTTCAGCACAGAGCCTGATGGGGGCTCAGTCTCATGAACTGTGAGATCATAACCTGAGCTGAAATCAAGAGTGGGACACTTAACTGACTGAGCCACCCAAGCATCCCTCAAAGATGCCTTTTCTTAAGGATTGCTTTTAGCTTAAAAATGGTTAAGAAAATAACCATAAATCCAGAATTGAAAGGGTCTTTTAAATTCATTCAACTATCTATCAGTTGCTAAGACATTTCCATGCTTGAATACTCTGATGCAGAAATCACCATCTTTTGAAATAGTTTGTACCCATCTGGGGTTGCTTCCAATCATCAGAGAGTCATTACATGAAATGCAAAACTGACTAAGGTCTCCACCCCCTCGATTTTAATTTGAACACAGAACAAGTCTAATCCATCTCTCATATGACAGACTTCCAAATATGCGAAGCCAGTGTCACTCCATCCTCAGATATAGCATTTTTTAATACTCAGTTTCTTCAGCCATGCCTTTCATAACAGCGTCTGCAGCTCTTATCATCTTGCTTGTCTCCTTCCTGAACAGTCCCTAGCCTAGCAATGCTCCACTTGAGGTACAGCGCCCAGAAATAAAAGAGAGGGTGGTCCAGCCAGTAGAAGAGGGAACACCTCCTCTCTCTTTTGCCATGCCACATTTTTTGAATAATAAAACCTAAATTAATATTTACTCTGCTGACAGTCATGGTACACAGTTGATTTATATTATATTCACTGCCAACTACACTCCCTTAAGTCTTTTCTAGATATGCTATAGCTAAGTTATGACTTACCCTGTATATAGGCTGTTGATTTTAGGACTCAAGTAGTGGCCTTTACATAAATCCTATTCATTTTTTTTTTACATATATTCTCTTTAAAATCATTCTTTTAACACTCACCAATGTCAACTAGCCTAAGATTTTAGAACTCTATTTGACCATTTAATTTATTCTCTTTAACTTCATATCATCTCAAATTTTATAAGAATGCCTTCAACATCTTCATCCAAATCACTAATAAAAAGTATTAAAGAAAAAAGGCCAAAGACATCCCAGAAACATCCCTCCACTTGACATCAATCTATTAAACAGCACCACCTTGGTAGTTAATCAATTAATTATCAATATGCATAATGACACTTACACCTCACATCAGCCAAAGTTGTGTTGACAGACCTTGCCAAGTGCCTTGCTCAAATCAGATTTCTAGGTTTTCCACCCTTCCCAGCACTGAAGGTCTGGATGCTTTGTTAAAAAGGGAAGTTTGCTGTGATGGGTGTTAAACCCATTCTGGCTTCTCGTGAATAAATGATGCTGTTTCTAAGGACTCACCAATCATTTATTTGATATTACAGAATTGAGACATTTGTTCTTATAATTTACTGAAATCACTTCTTCTCCCTTTGAAAGTTTGAAGGATCAGAATCCTCAAATACCTGTCTTTCAGGGCTCTCTATGGTTTCTCACAGATCCCCCCACATCCATGGGTGCTCACTTTCAAGTTGCCTCAGTACGGAGGATTTAATTTATTCAGCTGAGAGACTTCATATCTCTAATGGAGCAGCTGGAAATTCTCTTTCAGTGGCTAAAACAAATATTAACATTAATATAACTAAAGCCACTCATTAGAAACCCAGGCTTTGGGTTTTGAGCTGTTTGAGCTATTCCATGCACCTAAGGAGTGCCTGTCTTAGAGAACATCCCCCAACGCTTCTATCTGATCCCCCAAAGAAAGACTCCAGCACCATGAAAGAGCAAAGTTACTGATATGGAAACAGATGTCTTTAAAAATACCCTTGGAAAAAATGGACATGAAACACATGCCATATATATTTAGTTATAAAAATAAAAAATCACATTTTTATCTAGCAACTATTTATTTCCAGATATGTGACTAAGCACTGCAATCAAGTCATACCTGACTTAAAAAAATTTAGACAGATTGAGCTGTCTAACCCACAAAAGAATCATCTATGAATAATTCAACCCCAATTGCCATGTATATTTCCTGGCAGGCTGGCTCCTGACTAAAGCACCAGCTTTACTCTCCTGATTGGCTTAGGACATACAGTTCTGTAGCACAGGGAATCTTACCATTTAAAGATGTTTCAGTCTCGTCTGGACTGGAATCCAGAATATGTTCTTTTGGGTTACTCAAAGTAACGTATTAAAACAGGTTTTTCCTGTACAACTTGACCAGGTTTAAAAAAAAATCAAAACCTAACCTCTAAAAAACCAGTATAAAACCAAGTTTAAAAAACACCTAGGAAGATGGGGTGATTCTACCCAAATACGGATATTCAATTACTCTTTTCATTCCAGTTAAAGTCTAACTGTAACTTACAGTGAGGATTTTGTCCTTGGCTTGTACTGCCACCTGGTGGTATCCTGCTTATACTAAAACAGACCCATAAAGGAATTTTTTAAATTAGCATTCATTTACCATTCAGTTTGCAGTATTCACTGTCAATCGCAAGTCAGTACTTTCTATAAAATGGTGCGGAGAAAATTTTACAGAAGTCTTTGTTAACCAAGTTAAAGATAAATGACATCTTAAACACACCACTTATATATGAACACGTTAAGCATTAATGATTAGTACATTCACAGTGAAAAATCTGTTAAGAAAAATATTTAAGCCCAGTCACTTTCCCAAAATAAGTACAAAATTAAAGAAACCAGGCCTGTTTTTAAAAAATTTTTTAATGTTTATTTATTTTTGAGAGAGAGAGAGACACCAAGTGTGAGTGGGGGAGGGGCAGAGAGCGAGGAAGACAGAATCCCAAGCAGGCTCCAGGCTCCAGGCCCCAGGCTCTAGGCCCCAGGCTCCAGGCCCCGTGCTCTGAGCTGTTAGCGCAGAGCCTGATGCAGGGCTCCAACTCGTGAACCACACTATCATGACCTGGGCTGAAGTCAGACACTCAGTCGACTGAGCCACGCAGGCACCCCAAGAAATAAGGCCTCTTTAAACATACACATGCCTAGCTTTTAGGGGAAAAAAAAGGTCAACATAAATATCAGAAAAACAAATTTGAAATTGGAAATTGAGGGCTCAAATAGTTTTATTACAAATCAGTAGGGTTACAAAAATATTTTTTCGTAGAATTCCTTAAGGTATTGATACTTCTTGGTATGTTTTAGAATTCATGTTTCTCTTTTGTAAAATATCTCTTTTTGCCTCTGATTCTACTGGGTTTTCAGCATTCACATGGATTAATGTGAATGATTTAATTATTAAGGACTGTATTTGTTACAATTGTATTTATTATAAGAATTTGGCCAATATGATACATGGAATTTCTTTTAAATTATTAAAGATAAAGAAACTTTAAATTTTCCCAAATTAAGATTATCAATTATTTTCTTACTCCCTCCATTGGTTTTTGTTTTTAAAATAAATGTTATTTATTATTTTGAAAGGTAATTCTTTATTATGATCAAAAAGTAAGATAAATCACTCTACTACCTCATAATTCATTGTAACCAGTTTCTTGCCACCTTCCAGAAACAGTCATTGATTTTCAAGTTTATTCAGTACTTTCTATAATCAAGCAAATAGTTTTACTTAGCCCTTCTATCATTTGATTCCCCTCCCCTTTAATTCTGTAAACTACCAAGGCCTTATTTTGCTTTACATCAAGTAAAACTTTTTTTTTCAACATGATAAGTCACTCTTGCCAGCAACATAGTGGGTTAAACCCACCTTTCTCTGCTGATTTGGGAAGTCTGCTTTAAGGCATATCAACACTTAACATACACTCAGAACTATTATGAGTTATATCTTCCATTCCATTGATAGATGAGTACTTCTGCCATTATCATACAGATCTAGTTATCTTATAACATTTAAATATGGCTTAATATTAATATTAGAATATGTTTAATATTTGGAGCTTCTGGGTGGCTCAGTCAGTTAAGTGCCACTTTCGGCTCAGGTCATGATCTTGCAGTTCTTGGGTTCAAGCCCCGTGTCAGGCTCTGTGCTGACAACTCAGAGCCTGGAGCCTCAGATTACGTGTCTCCCTCTCTCTCTGCCCCTTCCCTGCTCACACTCTGTATCTGTATCTCTCTCTCTCTCTCTCTCTTTCAAAAACAAATAAACATTAAATTTTTTTAAATAGAATGTTTTTAATATTTAATATTAAGGAAGGAGTTAGTCCTCCACCATTACTATTCTTTTTCTACACTGATCTGGCTATTATCATCAGTTTCTTATTCCAAATGAACTTGGGAATAATTTTGTTAGGTTCCCAAAGGATTTGACCAAGTTACTTTAAGAAAGATACTTGGTGAGAATTTCTATAAATTATAAGTTATTTTGGGGGAAGAATTATTACCTTTACACATAGGTTATTAGTAGAAAAAGCAGGATTAGTGATAAGCCTTTCTGATGTTTTTAAGCTGGATGGTTTTTCAAGGAACAAACTGATGAAGAACTCAAAAGGTGTTTTGTGCCTGCAAATATGGCAGGAGAGATATGCAGGAAAACCCCTAATTCAGAATAATTCAAAGTGCTGGATAAAATATTTTTAAATATCATTCTAAATGAATGGATGAGTTGGTTGAAAATAAGGGAAGTCCTCAGAGGCCACAAATAAAAGACAGCATGAATATAAAGCAAATTCTGGAGCTGGCATTTGCTTGGGACATCTATCCCCGGTGGCTTAGGCTTAGGCTTCATAGAGCCATATGGGAGTTAAGAGATAAGACATGAGGCCTGAGTAAAGTGGAAAACAACTTTCCATGTATGACCCATACATAAGGTTGTGTCCCATGAAAAGCAACATCCTTAGTAAGTGAATTAGGTGAGGAGAGGGGGAATCACCCTATAGAGACAATAAGCCTAAGTATTATGAAGAAGGATAAAATGGGGGAAAAAGTTTCCCTTGAAAATTACTAACACCAGTCTCCACTCATGTGGGATAGGGTATATCCTATCTTATGTGCAGTGGATAGGAGAGTCTGAGAGTGTTCATAGGTTAGCAGTGTCCCAAGAACCCAGCAATACCAAACATAAGCCTTTCTAGAGGAACAGACCCAAATGGATACCACAACTTACAAAAAAAATCACAAAGCTAGGAGAAAATAGACAAGTGACAGTGAGTTGAAACAGAGTTAGACTATGCAAATTTTTTACCTATAGAATATCAGATGAGTATGTTTAATATATTTCAAGAAATAAAAGAGGGTACATAACAAAGGGACAAAAGATATCACAAATAACCTAATCTTTGAGAAAGAACCAACAAGAAAGCCCAGAAAAATAATTTCTAATAACTGACATTAGCAACTCAATGTTTGGATCCGGTTCAAGATGGCAATATAAGAGGCTCTTTTTTGTTGTTGTTGTTAAATTTACATCCAAGTTAGTTAACATATATACTGTAATAATGATTTCAGGAATAGAATTTAGTTATTCATCACTTACATATAACACCCAGTGCTCATCCCAGCAAGGGTCCTCCTTAATGCCCTGTGCCCATTTTGCCCATCCTCCCACCCAAAACCCCTCCAGCAACCTTCAGTTTGTTCTCTGTATGTAAGAGTCTCTTATGGTTTGTCTCCCTCCCTGTTTTTATATTACTTTTGCTTTCCTTCCTTTATGTTCATATGTTTCATATCTTAAATTACACATATGAGTGAAGTTATATGATATTTATCTTTCTCTGACTTATTTCATTTAGCACAATACACTCTAGTTCCATCCATGTTGTTGCAAATGGCAATATTTCATTCTTTTTAACCACTAAGTAATATTCCATTATATATATACATATATATATATATATATATATATATATATATATATATATACACACACACACACCACATATAAGAGGCTCTTGATGTCACCTCCTATGGACACACCAAATCTATAGCTACATCCAGACCAAGCATCTCTGAAAGAAAGCCAGAAACTATCTGAGTGGCTCCCACACATTGGGTAAATGAGAAAAGACTCACATCAAACCCAGCAAGAGAGGCTAATAAACACTCTCACCATAAACCCCATCTCTGGCAGAGCAACACACAACCAGGAGGGAACTTACAACTTCAAGCCTTCCACTTCCACATCTGATGCCCCAAGTTTTAAGACCTCCACCTAAGATATAGATGACCAAAATGCAAGATTTTGAAAGTTAATGAGGCTTGCATACATGAGACAAACAAGGCTATAGAAAACTAAGAGACAGTTCTTAAAGTGCTTGCAAGGACTCACCACAGCAAACTCCCTAGGGCCCAGCTTAAACATGGCCAGTCTTTCAGTGAGAGTCCTATCTGCACATCTTAATACCTATAGCCTCCACAGTAGGCCTCTAATTTAGCACACAACAAGAGACTGACTACAATACCCTCCACAGAACAGGGAGCTGGTGGTCACCACCTTTGTGCTCTCCTGCTGCCTCATTCCAAGTTGCCAATATTTCCAGGAAGGTAGCTTATGTATACATTTGGGGCCCCAGTTTTTGTGGCTGCCATCCAAAGGATGCTCTTTCATCACCTGGCTCTAGTGGCCAGTGGGGCTTACATTTTCAGGTCCCTCCCACAAAATGAAACAAATAGAGATAGATTTCTTATCCCATCAGGGCACAGTGCTGAGGCCACAGACAGAAATGCCTATCTCTCAGTCTTCCCCTGAAAGAGGAATATTTGATATTTTAAAAGCTGCTGCCTGGAGGTTCAGCTTCCAATGAACCTGAATCTAGATGTTGATTGAGATCCTCCCCTTTGGGACACTGACAGGTCTTGACACACTTTCAATACTGGGAGCCACTAAGAACAAATAAGACTGCTTAGGCAATCACAAAGATTTGAGAGACAACCAATAGCTAGGGTAAGTATTTGAATGATATGGTTCACCTTCCACATGAGAACCAGTCCATCAAGATGAGGAGATGTGGCTGTTTTATCTAATGCATAGAAATCAGCACTGAGAGGAAAAATGAAGAAACAGAGGAATATGTTCCAAGTGAAAGAACAAAATATCAGAGTTAGACTTAATGAAACAAAAATAAGTGATAAACCTGACAAAGAGTTCAAATAATGGTCATAAAGATACTCACTGAGGCCAGGAGAACAATACAGGAACAAAGTAAGAATCTTAACAAAGGTATAGAAAATATAAGTAAGTACCATACAGAAATCACAGAGCTAAGGAATACAAAATCTGAGCTGAAAAATTCAGTGGAGGGGTTCAATAGCAGACTGGTTGCAGTGGAAGAAAGAATCAGTTATTCAAAGATAGGATAGTGGAATTCATCCAATCAGAGAAGCAAAAGAAAAAATAACAAATATAGCTTAAGGGACTTCTGGGACATAATCAAGCAAGCCCAGTAAATTCCCTCTTGTATTTCATTCTTCAACATCGTACAACATATATATCTCTCAAACTAACATTTCAACTGATATTTATGTAGGAAATATTTTATTTAGCACCCCAAAACTCAATAACATTTTTATCAACAACAAAAACAACAACCAAGGTATAGAAAATGCCTTGTGTTACATTACAAATATTGGTAAGATGTCCACATCATGTCACCAAATCAAAAGCATACTGAATATCAAAGAAGGGAATATTCCACACAAATGCTACTGGTGATAAAAGAATTAAAATATCATTCTCAGTGTGAACCATTCTGTCACATTCCCACAGTGTCCTTCATATTTCATATTGCCCTTTTATCCATAATTTTATAGATTAAGAACCAAAAATGTTGACAAAGTATTAAAGAACTTAATGGAGAAGGAAGAAAAAAGGGGGAGGGGAAGCAGTAACAATGAAAGAGAGGATGTTACGCTGACAAACAAACTATTTGTTAACAACTATATGGTTTAGTGATTCAGGAAGCAAAGTTATGAATATTTACACCCTAACGTTATACTTTGTATTTAATGGAGGTTTGCTTACCATATTTTAATTATATTTTAGGAAATTGATTTGGGTTAACAAGCCACCCATTATAATTTACTATTTAAAATAAAAAGAGGGGCACTAGGTGGCTCAGTCAATTGAGCGTGAGACTCTTGATTTCAGCTAAGGTCATCATCTCCAGGTTCATGAGTTCGAGCCCCACAGGCTCCATGTTGAGTGTGGAGCCTGCTTGGGATTCTCTCTTTCCCTCTCTTTCTCTACCCCTGCTCATGTACTTTCTCTTTCTCAAAATAAATAAACTTTAAAAAAAAGAATGAGAAAGAGATAAAGCTTTTGCTGATGATGTGATTTTTTAGAAGAAAACGCAAAAGTATCTACAAATGACTTTATATTATATTATAAAAAGTATTCAAGTTATTTAATATCTATTGGATATTAATTTGGATCTATAGCACCCACCATAAACAAACATCAAACCCACATGGTTAGAATGAAATATGCGTAGTTCATCTGCAAAATTGTACTTATAGTCCTGATGAGAAAACTGGAGGGGGACAAGGAGGGGGGTTAGAAAAATAGCTCACTTCTCACTGTCTGCCCCTTACAGAGTGTTTTTGTTTTGTTTGCATCATAACAAATTAACACAAATTTAGCAGCTTAAAACAACACAAATTTATTATCACACCTCTGTAGACATAAGTCTGGCATGAGCCTCACTGGCTAAAATCAAGGAATCAGCAGGGCTGTGCTCTTTTCTGGAGACTCCAGGAGAGAATCTGCTTCCATGTTCAATCAGGTTGTTAGCAGAAGTCAGTTCCATGTAATTGTAGAAATGAAGTCCCTGGTCCTTACTGTCAGCGGAGGGCCATTCCCAGCTTGTAGAGCAGAAACTGTATTCTTTGGTTTCAAAGATCTTCTCCAGTTTCAAAGCTAGCAATGGAAGGTTGAGTCCTTCTCCTGCCACATCTCTAATTCCTCTGCCTTCCTCTTTGATTTGTATCTCATCTCATGGTTCCTAACATTAATCACGTATTCACAGGTTCAGGAGATGAGGATGTGGAACATTTGGGGGACGATGATTCTCCCTACCCCACAAGGAAACCCAGCCTGTTCCATGTTTGCACTATCACTGCCTGTAGCTTGTACACCCTTATGCCTCAGCCCCAGCAGCCAAGGGTGGTGGGAAAACTAGGTAGAAAACATCCTCTATATTTTTCTTGTGTCCTTGCTGCTTGCCCTGGCTTAATTATTGGATTTTCCTTATCAGGCTGTGCGAGGTTGAAGCAGACAGGAAGATGAATTTAGAATTGATTTCCTGACAACACCACTAATCCAGTAATTGGAACAAATGCCTCTATCTACTCTTGAAACCATCCAGAGTTTAGCAAAGAAATATAAAGGAGAGAATAGGAAAGAGGAAAGCAGGAGCAAAAATGTTAAACCATTAAAAGAAAAACATAAGCCTTTCCTTAAGAACTCAACCCAAGAAGATTCCATACCTAGGGTAGTGATAAATGAGAGGAAGAGCTGAGTTCTTAAGAGTCATTTGTTGGATGTTACTATATATTACACAGTGCTGGATGATTCCACAAGACTTTCTTAATTCTTTAAGCTAACATGTGGTTCGTGGGTATAGTTATTACCCTGTAAATGAGGAACCTTGGGCTCAGAGAAGTAGTCATTTACTTAAGAGAACAAACGTCAGGGGCACCTGGGTGGCTCAGTCGGTTAAGCGCCTGACTTCGGCTCAGATCATGATCTCACGGTGGTTCATGGGTTCGAGCCCCACATCCGGCTCTGTGCTGACAGCTAGCTCAGAAGCCTGTCTTCAGGTTCTGTATCTCCCTCTCTCTCTGACCCTCTCCTGCTTGCGCTGTTTCTGTCTCTCAAAAATAAATAAAAAACATTTAAAAATTTTAAAAAAAAGAGAGAGAGAACAAATGTCAGAGCTGGATGTAAACTTAGGTCTGGGGGCTGCTCCAGCCCAAGGGAAGCTCCTCTCCCTGACTTCCCCTAGCAAGGAGGCAAGTTTTGACATTTGTTATGAACCCCATACTGTTCCCTTCAATGTCTTGAAATTATACTCTTAGAGGTATTCTACTTCCCCAACTTTTCTCTCCCCCAGATGTTACAGTGACTTCCTAATGAAGGTCTTAGTTATTTCCTTTCTTGTGATCATTACACATTTACTCCTTCTGTATGTCCCAATTGTCCTTGAGTTGATGTTATCATTCAGGCTGGTCCTTATGTGATGACCACTGGGCTATGAGCTTAAATTTTCTTTTTCTTTTCTCCTTTTCTTTCTCTTTTTCAGAAGATTGAAAGAAACAAGGAAAGGTGCTGGCATGTCGTCTCTGGACGAGTCTCCGCTAGAACTTACAGGAGCAAGGAGACACCCTTGCTATCACACAGCAAGTTTTACTGCAGTCTCTATCCCTTCAATGAGTTATGGTTATCAAGCAAAAAGCCAATTAACAAGCTCCGCTTTACTTCTGTGGTAATAATTAATCAATTCTAGAATTTCAGCCTAAACTCCCAACTCCTACCACAAGTACAAAGCCTTATATGATTTGCTCCTACCTGTCTCTTCCGCTGCGTCTTACGGCACTCTGCACTCCTCAGGCACCTGCAGCCACACTGGCCAAGGCCTGCTTCTCAGCACTGGAAATGTGACTAGTCTGAACTGAAATGCGCTGGAAGCATAAAATATACACCGGACTTTTAAGCAAAATATATCATTAATATATATCACCAATCATTAATGATTTTATATCGATTACATGTGGAGTTTACAACGGAAACTAATTTAACCTGTTCCTTTTTACTTTTTTGGGGGCAATTTGAACATTTAAAATGGAATTCGTGGTCCGCACGGTTATTTCTATGAAACAGGGCTGCTCTACCACATTACCTTCCTTTGTTTTCCTCCTTAACACTTACACTATGTGGACCTACAGTGTCCATGTTACCTGTTTAGTGCCTTTCTCTCCCAACTAGACCGTAAGACAGGAACCCTGTCCTCATTCACTCCCATTTAGGACTGGGCCTGAAGCCTCGTTAAGTATGCTACAAATAGACACTGAAGGAAGGGCCTTACTCTCCCTCAGCTGGAGACTGAAGAACACGAGGTCTCAAGTCCTCTACACCCGCGGCTCAGACCACATGTTTCTGACCCTGGGAAGGGGACAGGTGAATGCACAACCACGCTGGGGTGGGGGGACCTTTCCCGGGCGAAAGCACTTGTCGCAAGACGCACACAGCAGGCGGAGACGCCAAACCCCTTCGTCCTCTTTCCTCCTGGAGCCCCGCCCCACTGCCAATCACTGGGCACTTCGCCCTCGCGCCACACGGCGGCGTCTCGCGAGGGCGCAGCGGCCAGTGGTACATTCCGTTTTCCCCGCTCTCTTCGGACAGTGGGTCCTTCCAATCGTAGAAAAGCATTGTGGGAGGTGGGGCAGGTCTTTTCCGCCTGTGCGCTGTGGCGTGGGTGAGGTTCTGCTTGCTTTTCGGGATGGCGGCGATGCAGGGCGCGGGGTTCATTGGTCTCCGAAGGGCCCGGGCGCCTAGCAGGGGCACTCGGCCGCCCTGAGGGTGATGAGATGTGCTTCGTGGCTGTGCCAGGCCCGAGGGTCCCGCGCCCGGAGTCAGTGGAGGGCGGCGGCCCGGCCTGGTCTCGGCCTCGTCCGTGGACCTCAGGAGGAGGCCCCGACGCGGCCCCCAGGCTGCGTTCCCACGCCAGGAAGTGGAAGATGGGTTTAAATGCATTTGAGTTTATTGGACACGGACTGCGTGTCAGGGAGTTTTTAACGGAAGCAGAGGTTTCTTGTGAAAGAGAAAGACCTCACTCTCACTGCATGTGTGCCTACCGTATCACATTTGAGATCAAGTCTACGTAGGAGTAAAGTGCCATTTAATTTTAAGGTTTAGATCTTAATATTTGTTTCAAGATCCAGAACTTGGCGAGTGAGTGGCATCAGCTTTGCCAGGTGAGTTTGCGTTTAGAGCAAGAAGAACCAGTTTCATCTCCGCTCTAGAAGGGTTTAACCGCTTACAACCCTTCATATTGCAGTTCTCGTTAACCTAGTAGGGGGTTTGAATTGTAAAAGAAAATCTATAGCTAGGATTAATCCCCCTTTGAACTCTCCTTCACAGAACAGCCCCTTACGGGGTCAGCAACTTTGTACCATACATAGAGCAGTCCTTGAGTAGTTTTCTTGTAGCCTTTGTGTTGCCCATTCACTTTGGAAACTAGTGAATGTGGTGTCAAAAAAGGCGTAAACTAAACACTTTGCAGCCTTTTCCTGCCCTGGAATTTGCTATCCTTGGAATAGGAGCTGCATAAGTAACAGTTTATGCTTTTACATTAGTTTATACGTGTGATCTTGAGTCTTAAATGTATAATTTTTCTTAAACAGTTTTTAACCACATTTTGTTCAGGTGACAAATGGATGCTTGAAGCATATCCTGTTACCGGCTGAATCCTGTCGGGAGCACCAAAGGTGACCTAAGGTAGGATGATGCTTTTGTTGTGCTTTCATAAAGCAGTTATTTGTAATCCAAATCTTATCTTTTATAGACTGGGGTGCTTTAGTGGGTATTGTGTAAATTAGTACTGCAGCATGTGTAGTTGACAAGGTTAAGTTAACAGCAAATAGGAAAGCCTGTTTCCAGCTTAATGTTTGATGCACATGAATATTTATCAAAATAAGTGCTTTATTTTGTCTTTTAGGATGTCCTTGATGAGGATTTCGAAAACATCACAGGAAATCTTGACAAGAGTTGCTTGGATCATTTAACATTCCCAGGAGTCTGAGGAGTACTAAACTTACTGTTTTGGGGCTATGAATAAATATTTTTTTGTGCTTCTTGGAGGTTGTGTACTAACTGCCAGCAAATAGCATTCTTTTCACTGAAAGATCAAAGGGAAAGGGAGGGTTTCTCTTTCCTCCCCCAGCACCTTCAGAATGGTTTAGTCTCAGCAGTTAAGATTGATACTCAGAGTTACTAATTAAGGAGAACCAAATGCTATCTTTCAGTGTCTCAGCCTGGTGAACTAGACTAGACTAGTTGGTTTCTAGGTCACAGGTGTTTTCACATTGTCACTGCATTTTTATTTTTACTAGATGGTAGTCTGTATACCCTCCACCTTGACTTTGTAGGAAAGAACAAATACTCTCCGGGCATTTGAAAGATTTATTGAGTTTTACCAGTAATGTACTAGGAGGTGGCAACACAAGGGTGAGCAAAACACAGTCCCTCCCTTTGGAAGCTTAGAGTTGAATGGCAGAAATGTCATCACAAATGTAAAAACTACAGTTGTGAGACAAGTCTCGTGCATGAGTTGACCAAGTCCAGGAAACCTGAGAAAGTGGTTGAGACTAAGGGTAGGTGTCATTTTTGTGAGGCAAAGTGAGGCCTTGGGCTAGAAAAGGTCCAGGTTTGTGACAGTTGTAGTTACTTTCCCTCTTAAGTACCCTGATTTAGACAAGAGTTGAGTGCTTAATGAGGCTTGAAGATGGCTGTTAAGGAAGCCTATGGGTGTTCCAAAACGAGCCTGAGCGGGGAAAAGAACAGACCATGTATGGCTCTGTTTAAAACAAGGGGAAATCTGTTATAGTTGACATTTGTAAGAGGTGACCACCTTGGACCAGGGCGGTAGTAAAATTTAGAGATCATTAAGCTACAGAGAACAAAGGGGAGGTTTCTCTAATGACTGCTAGGTGTGTAGTCTTGCACATTTACATGCATAGTGGTCCTGAATCCAGCAGGGAGCAGCATTTTAAACTAGTTGAATTGGGATTGCCTGTGAGAAATCTTAAGTGGCCTGGCAAAAACAGACTAAGCTACGGAAATAAACCTCATAAATGAGATACACCTGGGGTAGAGGGAGAGGCCTAAGCTCTGGGAAACTAATTGGTGAGGTAGAATAGCATCTTACTGAAGAGCAGTAAAAGATGGTCACAACAGTACAAACAATGAAATACTGCACTAAAATGGCAAGGGAGCCTAAAGTTACCTTTGGGATTTGGTGACAGGTGATTTTAGTGAGGTCTGTAGCGGAGGAGGATCTTAACCGTTTACAGTTGAGATTAGGAGAAGGCACCAGCTACAGAGGTGTCTTGAGACACCTGGAATGGGAGAGAGAAATAGTAGCTGGAGAAGGATTGGTGGTTGGAAAAGTTGGCTTTTTTTTTTTTTTAAACATGGGAGAGTTAATAGTTTAAAGCCAAGTGGCAGGGATCTCACTGAGAGGAAAGTTGACAGGGACTGAAGGCTGAAGGAGAGTGGGTTCCAAAACACCGGTGCAGGGACAGGAAGAAAGGAAGTATTCGAGTTGATTGCAACTGGAGAAGTTTGTGGGTAGGGAGTTGAAAGATGTCCTCCTTGAGTATTTGTTTTCTCGGGAAAGTGGACTGCAAAGTCATCCTCAGAGGAACTAGTCTTTGGGGGAGTTAGGTAGCCACGCAGGAGGGAGACACCAATTGAGGTTGAGTTTCATGAATTTATAAACTGAGGTCAAATGGAATCCACACATAGCTTTTCTTTTTTCTGAAAACACAAGGACACTAGAAATTAAAAGCAACACTTAAAAAGCTTTTTACATTTGTAAATAACCAGTGGGACTTAATACCACAAAATACAGTATTACAAAGAACATTTATATGAATAAAAACCTCTGCAGTCTGAAAGTGAGATCTCAGTCTTCATACGTCTGTGCACAGGCGGAGATCCACCTAGAGTTGGGAAGAACCTTTTCGTCCACTTGGTGTACCCTTGCACAGCTAGGAAGCTGCACACCAGGATTCCAGAGCTTTGATCAGAATCACCTGATCCTGGTTGTGGACACAAGATAACTCAAGAGTTTCCAGAAAGGAAAATAGGGCATCAAGGCAATGAGTTGTCTGTCACAAAACTATTCTTCGAGTTGCCAAACAAAAACTCCCTTCAGCACAAATACACTGTTAAACCTTTAAAAGATGCAACAGACACCCACTTTTTTCTGAAAAAACACTTTTTGCAGGTCCAAGATACTTGAATAATTCACAGTTTGAAAGTAAAGGTGGCACACACACCCTTCCCACCCCTAATTCCAAGCCCTTCATTGGATCAAGTCTATCTTGAGGCGTGAGGCTTGGACAGTTTTTACTGTCTTTGCCGTGTGTTTTCCAGCCAGATTACTTGTAGATGTCTGAGACTTTTCTTCAATCAGGCTATCTTTAGATCCATTTCTTCTCTAGAAGAAAAGATATTCAAAAGATAAAAATAAGTTTCAGATAAGAAAATAGCCAAATCAATTTTATTAATATTTCAGAAATTAAGATTTATATTTAAGATACCAAACTACAAAATACTTAAAGTTCATAGTATCAAAAGCTGTTTAACAAATACTCTGGTTATGACAACATGAAATTGTAAAATTAAGTCTGTTAGTAACATGCATAATATACTTCATGAATGAAGATTAGTCCTAAATCCCCAATTAAATGTTTCTCTGTAGTCATTCCTAAACCAGACTCTCAGGTTAATCAAGATAATTTTAGAGTGTGAGACCTCTGAAATGGAAGATTTCTAGATAATCCAAAAACTAGGAGAAGGACACTGTGAAGAATGGAAAGATAATACATCAAGAGCCAGAAAAAGAGCCACAAGGTCACCTAAGACCAGCACTACCTTGTAAGTTACTGTACAGTTTAAACCCCTCTCTGCCTGTATATCTTAAGGAAATAAAGTAAATCAGAGTCCATGATCCATCCCACCTTTACCAGCCTGCATGAAAAAGGGAAGAGACAGGCCACACCACTACCAGAACTCTGGCTCCATGACAGAATTTGGGAAATGCTTCCTGCTTCCCTGTGTCATTCAAGTCCTTTCTCCACATGGCAACCAGATCAGTGGTTTCCTTTTGGGACTTAGAATAAAATCCAAATAGTGTCTAAAGCCCTGGGTCATCTGTCCCCACCCTCCACTGTGCTCTGAGCTCATACACTCTCTTTTCTCCCTTCCCTCTGCACATGGGTGGCTCCTACCCTGCAAAGTTCCAGCTTTATACATCAGTTTCTGAGAGGACTTTCTTTGACCACCCTATTTCTGTAAAGTCACCTGTTAACTTTCTAACTGAGCCCTTTGTTATTTCATAATGCTTACCTAATGATTTTGTCTGTTTACTTTTATGTGTCATATGCCTAGGCCAGGAGTCTGCGAACATTTTTTCTCAGAAGGGCCTGACTGTGGACTACATCTGGTCGCTGTTGCATGTTGTGCCCTCCCCTTAAACAGCCCCTAAAGGTAAAAGCAATTTATTATCTCTTGGGCTGTACAGAAACAGGTAGGCTGGATTTAGCCCATAGGCTGTAGTTTGCTGATTACCCAACCAGAGCCTGTCACCCTTTATATGTGCTTATTAGGTATTTGTTGAATTCAAAGTTAGAGGTGTCACAGAGACCAGCTTCAAATCAGTGCCAATGATCAGAAGATGCATGTGAGCTGTTGTATGCAGCAGAGTGACGGCTATTCTTTCACTCTGCAGAAGTCTGCTGCGATTCCTGAGTAATGGTGATCAGGGAGTCTAGAGTACTTGGAAGAGGCAAAGTACAATAAACTTATTTGTACTGAATCCAACTTTAAATTTTAAGACAAAAATTCTGAAAAATAACAGTGCCTATTTATCCTCACAGTAACCCTGACAGGTTATTATCTACATTGCATAGAAATTGAAGTTTAGAAGTTACACAGTTTGCTCAAAGTCACACAAGTGGTATGCAGGGACAAGGAGACACAAATGCAGGTCAGTCTCGATGCAAAGCCTAAACTCTTAATCTTGAATATAAATTTTTAAAAATACTATTGACTTGAAACAAATTGTCTGGACAACACATTAGCTCTTCCTGATCTACTTAATCAAAAATGAGGCGGATGTTAGGGGATGTTATGATTAACCATCCAGGCTTCTGTTTGGGAGTGAGACATTCACTCTCCCAGCTGCTGGGAGTGTTGGCTAATTAATGTACTGCTCAAAAACTGAGCCCTCCCCCAGGAACTACGCTCAGCTGAAGACAGCCCGCTCCCTGGGGCACCCTTTAAGTGACTTGTTACATGGTGAGTGTCACTGTAAAGACCCAACCCTCTTGTCCAAGTGGGAGGGATCCAATGGGCCCTCTCAGCTCTAGAGCTCCCTGTGAAGTCAGATGATGCTTTATTGGGAAAATCCTACACCATTCAACTCTTGCTTTCTCTCTCTTCCCAAAAAGTGTTGATCCTTATGCTTTCCAATAAATTTCCTCCATGTAAACCTCCATCTCAGAATCTCTTCCCAGGGAATCTAACCTAAATTAGCACAGGCGTTACTGTCCCTGCTTCAGTCAGTGACAAAAATGAATCTGGAGAAACAAAGGGCAGTGCATAACCGGTACCACTGGAGTCAGTTTTCGGAGATTGTCCATAAACTCCCTGGATTTACATACAAAACTATGTGTATGTGTGCTTACATGCCTTTTTATGGGAGAGAGACAGTAGTTATAATTGCTTTCCAAAGGGATCGAGGATCTAAAAAAGAATGAACACCACATCACTACAAACAGTGGGCGGACAATGATCCATTATAAACATCAACTTTGTTCTTAGAGTGATGGTTTAACCAGAAACAAATCCATCCCATGACCTTACACAGCCTACACTTCTCTCTCCTTTACCATAAGAGATGCTGTCAAACACCTTGCTGCAATGTTTGCTACAATGCTCCCCTCATATCTAATTCAGCTGAGTATTAAACTGATTTTATTAAGGCAGATAGATAACTTTACTCTGTCCTTGAATTCCCTTTTAACCACATTTTTAAAAACATTTCAAGAACAAAAGTAATTTTCTTTGATGGAGAAGACAGAAAGGAAATACGATTTGAGTAATTCTGTCTACCATCAGTTAGTAAGAGAATATATGCCTGCTCTAAGTCTACCACTTTCTCCTTGCTTCTCTGGCTCAAAAAATATCTAAAAGAATTTTTTAAATTAATGAAGCTATTGTTTCTTTGCTCTGGTTTCAAATGATCTGACCATTTTTGTTATCCTTGGTTTTGCTCCAAGCATCAGATCATCCAAGACCTTGCACTAGCTCTAGCCCTCACTTCTAACTTAACTCTTCCCATGCTGTGCTGTGTCTTGATCACGTACCCCTCCTTCCACATTTTGTATACCACCTTTTAAAATTATGGAATCTCAGAATGAAGTTAGAGATTCATTGCCTTATTTTCCCAAAAGAACTTTCAGAAAAGTGCTTCTCAAAAATTTTCATCAGTACCAATACCTTAAAACTTGATTATTGCCCACCTGATGAACTGTGGAGCCACCAGAACCCTGAGCATCTGAAGACCGTGTCACAGGAAGTGGAGGTACAAGATCCGTTTTTGAACTGCGGAGAATTTGTTTCAGAATTAATGATTGAGATAGTACCTAGAATCACAGCTTGAGGTGGAAGAGGACTACAGAATAGAAAACATGTTTTTTGTACCTTTGTATTCCTTACGGTATCTACCACAGTGCTTTACACAGATGTTTAATAAATGTTTTTGAATTAAGTTGCGCAGGTTAAGTAACTTGCTCAAAATCATAACAAATCGAAGAACCAAGAATAAAACATAAGTGTGGTTCCCATGTGCTTTTGTTACTGTGACATGTATAAATGGCCTTTTGATTTGTTTCTAAAGAAGCATTTATTGGCCATTTATTCTTTTTCTATAAACCTATGGAGTTATAAATAGCCATGCTCTATATTTTACAAAAAAACAAAAAAGAAAAATTAACAAAACCGGGCCTATATCTCTCTTGGCTGGGCTAGCCTATCTCCCAACTTATTAATGTTTATCAAAATTTGAGCCTTAATTCAGAGTTCAATGATTAACATTCCTACCCAGCAATACCAAGTACATGATGCATAAGTATTTCATTAACATATTCATTTAAAATATAGCACCTCTTGTGACTATATTGTGAGATATAGTCACTTTCCTCAAAAGAAAAACTAACACAAAGAAATGATTACAGCATATGATATCTGCTGTAGTAAAAGAAAACGTCATCAGATCAAAAAGAAACATACGTCACTTCTCAAATAAGGATGCATTATTCACAACAGAATAGTTAGAGGTGCCATGATTCAGGCTAAGTATGGTCTAGATCTGTGCTGTACAATATGGTAGTCCCTAGCCATATAAGGCTACTTAAATTAAAATTAAGAATATTAAATTTTCAGTTTCTCAATCACACTAGCCATCTTTCAAATACTCAACAGCCACAGATAGAGAACATTCCCATCACTGCGGAAAGTCCTACTGTACCATGCTGTTCCAGAGCTGGAGTCATCCAAGTGATGATGTACTCAAGCTTGCCTACTTACTTCACCTCTGAGAGAACAGATCGCTCTCCATCAGAACACTGAGACCTGCGATACTGGCGGTAACTTCGCGGTGAATGGGAATGCCTGATGCGGATTGGGTCACCTTGAGTCCTGAATAAGCAACCAAAAACATGGAAATAAACCAGAAGTCAGAAAATGATAATTTGGAATTTTTCCTTAATATGGAAACCACAAAGAAACGACTTCGAGAATTTAAAAAGGACTTGCTCCCTCTGAGCTTAGAAAGCCTAAGTGGCTTAAATTTCATGAGCTAACAACAGAAAACTGCCCCCTTGACCATACATGAAAATGAAATTCTAGTATTTGTACGTACATGGGTGTATATTTTTTAATGAAAAATTGTGGTGAAACTATTCCCTACAGTTGAAATTTTTCCAATAGTATGAAAGAAAAAAATCTGTAACACAGACAAAATGGCATTCCTACCAGGAAAGGTTGGTCCCTGTCCTAGCTACTAATTCGTGTGTCATTAAGAATTCAATCTTTGGCCAAGAGATGAGGGGGTAGGAAGGGGAGTTGGGGAGAGTGTGTACAAACCTCAGTTTGACTAGAGTGGGAAGACAGCGTGGGTTACAGAGGGAAATAAAGCAATGAAGTAGAACCACCTTTCTCCTTACCAATTACAGCAGGGCAGAAAACAAAGTACATAGGTCATCTGCTGCTGCATCCTACCTACACTGAATGGTGTTTAGGGAATCCTGTTAGGCTTCCATGAAGCACATTCAATGTGCTAGTTCTATGACAGGGATTGGACTGGGCTTTTGTGGCAAGATGTGGCCAATATAACTTGTATGTCTTGTAGTGAGTAAAAAAAAAAAAAAGAAAAGAAAACATTATTACCATTCAATGAATTCCTCAAAAAAATAATTTTGGTTTTAGAACGCATTAATCATCAAAAGCCCCTTTGTACCTACCACATATAAATAGGCAGTCAATAGATAACTGTGACTGTACTACAAAATAACAATTAGCTTTAATACACCCTTTTCTACCTCTTTCCCTACAGTTTTAATTTTAGTTAAAATGTAAAGACAAATTAAAGCACTTCATGGAATACCACTGGAAAGTAAGAATGGACTATTCACTTATAAGTAATAAAACTTTTATGACAAGATTTTCAAAGACCTACTCACTCTATTTTAGTGTATGGAATCTCCTTTAACTGTTCTTCGGATAATCCAGAAGGATCCACAAGTTCCTTTCTAGAAGGGAGTGAGCAAGAAAATTAAATTTATGAAGCTGATACAAATACAACTGACAGGTGAGTTTTTCCTTCCTAATCTTTTCCCCAAACATAGTATTAGTAAAACTAAAAGAAATATAAGGCAGGAGCAAAGATTAAAAAACTAGTATGTATTCAAGGAAAAAGAGGGCGGGGGAAGTGAGGGGGAACCTTTTCTGTGGTTCTTTAGTTTTTCTAGAATTGGAATGTAGACAACTCTCCATCCATCATTTCCTTACCAAAGATCTGCTTCTCTCCCCTGTAGTAAGTGTCTTTTTCCCTTCCCAGGTATTTATTTGTAAAATATTTTCCTGTCTGAGGCCCATTTACAAGTGAGAGGAGATGTCAGGGCTACCCGTAGAAGGGCTGCTGGCATGGGAAGGTACCACCAATATGAGTCCCATGTTCCACATAATGATGGCAGTGAAGAAAGGCAACTTGACAGGGTTCAGCCAGAGGTGGCCTCTTGGTGTCAGTGGTCTCCCTTGTAAACGCCTTAACACTACATGGGTTTTGAAACAATAAAAAGAAAAAAAAAATCAGTACTTACTGAATATGCTTCCATAACTCTTCTTTTGCTTGGATATCAGGGCTCCTCCTGTAAGTATAAAAAACACCACTCATCTCTGCAAACATGCTTCATCTGACAATGTAACAGCTAACTTTAGCACAGCTACATTAATAGTTTTCAGGCTGTGAAGTTCCTATTTGCCAGCTGGGACCAGACAAGGAAAGACTGTGCAGGGAGGGCCAATGGGGGATAGCATAAAGACACCAGCTAATTTATCTGCTAGCACCACTGAAAAAAATCACAAAAAAACCAGCCACAGCCAGGGCTTTATCTGATGAAAGAGCCTAGAAATTGAGGAGCAAATCCATACAACCCTCCAGTGGTGATTTTATAGTGAAGATGATTCAGGGCTTCTGTTTCTGGTCCTTCTGGCTATTTCTAAGTAAAGGCAAAGAACTCATCCTGATTCTATTAATAGGAAAGATTCCCAACATGATCTGTGATTAGAAGCAGCAACCACAGGGAAAAGGAAATGGTGGGACAGCACTGACTGGCAGACTGTGCCAGTGACCAACCTACCCTTCATATTACATCTCATGTTGTGTTTCTGGGGCAGAGCATGGGCCCAGAAATACTGGGACCTATGTGTGACTCATACTGTCACCTCTGAATGCCCTTCTCCATCCCCATCTACATACCCCACAAATCTCCAACAATACCTGAGTAGAAACTATACCACTACTTTTAATTTCCTAGAATAAGAAATTCAAAGTCATAATGCATGTGTTCACCCTCCCCACAATAGCAATGAATACTAGAAATCTATTATCACTGCAAGGGTTGCCTGAGAATGACTTTTTTTTCCTAGTGAGGAAATGAGAAGCTTTCATTAGTCCTTTCAACAGAACCAAGCCCTAATAAAGGCCCAAAGAAAGGACCCAAAACCTAACAATTAAAAGGCCTGGTGCTATGCAAAGCCACAGCAGTACTCTGTCCTGTGGAATTTTACATTCATAATGTGTATCAGCATTTTTGGGCTCAATATCACTTTCAACATATGATATTGTCATTGCTTTCATTTTTCTCAGTAATAAGGCACCACTGAGGCATTCTGGTAGGACTTTCTGAGCCCCAAGAATACAATAAGCTACTTTCTAGCAATTAAATTGACTAAATGATTTTTTTCTTTTACGGAAAAATCTGTAAAGGCCTCAATCAACTCAAAAGGAGTCAAAACGTGGAAGGGGAAGGGATGAAGCCTTAGTCTCAAATGTAAAAACGTGATATTGTTAAATGATTTTGTTATTTAATAAAATTATATGCTGAAAAAATCTTTTTTTTAAGTTTATTTTGAGAGACAGAGCGTGAGAGAGAGAGAGAGAGGGGACAGGCAGGGAGAGAGGGAAAGAGATCATCCCAAGCAGGCTCTACACTGTCAGCACAGACCCTGACGCTGGGCTTGATCCCATGAACCGTAGGATCATGACCTGAGCTGAAATCAAGAGTCAGACTCTCAACCAACTGAGCCACCCATACACCTCTATACATTAAAAAAAAAACCTTAAGAAATGCTTCTTTGGAAGCATTTTCTGTAAGGAATATGCCTTTCCTATGTTTGGCTGGTGTAATTCACTAGACAGTATTTTACTGCCAGAGAAGGTGCTAATACTAAGAAGCACTAAGCTATTTATTCCATTTCCAGAGAAAAGATGGTTCTGCTTTACCTATACACCAGCATCTAATTGTCACAGACGGTCACCCAATAGTCTAAAGTATTAGAGAATATCTAGGTTAGGAAGCCATTCTATGGATAATCATTCTTATCTCTGAAAGATGCAATACTGAGGTTATCTTTGAGTCGAGCAGGGTTTCTCAACCTCAACACTACTGACATTTTGGATCAGCTAATTCTTTGCTGTAGAGGCTGTCCTATACATTATAGGATGAGTGATTAGTAGCACCTGTGGTCTCTGCCCATGATGTCAGTAATACCTCCCCATTGTGACAACCAGAAATGTTTCCAAGCATTGTCAAATGGTCCCATGGGGCGCAAAACTGTCCCAGACTGCAAATAACTGGTCAAAAGTATGACCCGAAAGTAAAGTAGTTATGGTTGTGTGGAGGAACTTTGAGGCCAGGTCACTGTAGAGATCCATTATGTGATTACTGAAACAGTGTTGGAGAGAATGACAGCAAAGCAGGAACCAAATCTTCAAAGAATGGGGTAAGCGACCCAGGGCACAACTGATGAGCTACAAGGAGTGGTATAATTTGATGGCATGATATTCAAAATCGAGTGCTTTGAGGAAAGAGAGAAGGAGAAAGAAAAAGCAGTGAGGGGCAAATAGGATGTGCCTGCCCCCCACGACCACCACACCAGGCTCGTGAGAGATGATGAATATGAGCAACATACAAAACACTTGATAACAGTGGATATATCTGAGTGCTGGAATTGCAGGGATTTTATTATTCATCCTTACCTATCTTTTCTGATTAATTTTGAGTCAAGAGAATTTTTTTTAAGTTTATTTATTTTTGAGAGAGAGAACATGAGCAGGGAAGGGGCAGAGAGAGAAGGAGACAGAATCCCAAGCAGGCTCCGCGCTGTCATGGTCAAGAGAATTTCTAACTTTAGTTATTAGAAAAGAAAAAAAAACATAAAAGTATTTCCATGTTTTAAAAAATTACTATTGTTGCAATTCCAGAGGCAATACCTTTCATTCCCATCTTGTAAGAATTAGCGACATGTTATCTTTTTTAAAATATTTTTTAATGTTTTTATTTACTTTTGAGAGAGAGACAGAGCAAGTGGGAGAGGGGCAGAGAGAGAGGGAGACACAGAATCTAAAGCAGGCTCCAGGCTCTGAGATCTCAGCACAGAGACCAATATGGGGCTTGAACTCATTAGCCATGATATCATGACCTGAGCCAAAGTCAGATGCTCAACTGACTGAGCCACCCAGGTGCTCCAGCAGAAATGTTATCTTAACCCAAATGGGAACATTAGTCCTTCCAGCCATAAATACTGGTCCTAAAAGATTCAGGAATTTAGCCTAGATGTTTAAGTTGTATAGCACCTTATAATAAGCATCTACAACAGTCGTATGTTTAAGTTAAGTTCTGAAATGCCCAGCAGTTTCAAGCAGCTTTACAGCAGGGAGAAATTCCAAAGCTTGAAAAAAAAAAAATTTCCTCCAATTGCCAGACCACCTGTGATTTAACAGATGTAAATACAGCAACATGTTAATGAGGAATATATTATTCTTATGCTTACATCTGCACATATTTAATCAGTAATTTAGGATGATTTCATGATCTGCAGCTCAACATCATTTTGTGAATTAGAAAGCTGTGAGATTTGACAGCCATTTTTTTTAATTAAAAGGCTCTTAATTATGCAGATGTTTTATTTGAACTCTCCAAATAAGTTCCTAAAGAAATAATAGAATATATATAAAAAATACACATGAAGTCTAATATTAGGCCCAATATTTTTCAAAAACAAAACATCCCTCATCTATACCTGATACCAATAGCCCAATTTAAATATTCATTTTTCAGAGAAATTAGCTTTGATGAGACATAATTTAGAATCATCATCTCCCATTCTTCCAAAACTCTAAAATAAGAACACTTCTTAAATCTACAAAGTGTTTAAACCCCATCATTGCATGTAGTCTTTTACATCTCCCTAACCTTCCAATTATATTAACTAGAAAATACTACATATTATACTATAGGATACAATACACTATATTTTAGCATTTTATGTACTATAATAAACTAAGAAATAAATGTGGTAGCATTTGACTTAATACTTTTGAGATCTTACTACTGAACACTATTCTAAAATGAAATTTAGACTTGAAAATGTTACTAAGAAAATTGTAAATTTACAAAACACCTTTATTTTAAAAATTCAAAGCCCTTAACAAATATCTCAATAATTCCTCATCATATTCCTGAGTGGTCAGAATAGACATGATTAAGAGAAAGCTTAATCTACTCCTTCCCTCCTTCTGTCAGAATTAAAGAAGGATTAGGAAGCCACAGAGCTCAGCAACCTAGCTACTGAAGATCATTCAGGAGTCCCTTCCAGAACCTACATGCTAAATCTTTAAGGAATCGGACTTCTGTTTTGTTTTTAATGGGAACATCACTTCACCTGACAATTTCATCTTCACATCATCAGTATTTTTGAATAAAAATAGTGAGACCTTACCACCACCAGAGGGAGCCTGAGTCTTCTTGCACACACAAGTTGAACCTATGAGAACTATTGTTTTAGCTTCACTGCCTCTTCCAAATATCCCAATGAGTAAAGGTTTACTAATATAGAAAACCATTTTCATCCAAATTTTCTAATGATAAGTAAACAAGAACGTCATGGCAATGCATCTTCAAAATGTACTAGAAAGAACTGTACTTCTCAACATTTTCCTAGATGAGATCCAATCATATTTTAGCTTAATGTGTTTTAGGAGAGAGGGGGTTTGTATTTTATACTATTTTATGTCTCTGGCATTTATAATACATACAATTTTCTAGCTTTTCATTGGGAATTTAAAAAATAAAATGAATGAATCACGTGAATGATGTATCATAGCATTCTAAACCCTCCGCGAATATACGTCCATATGGCAATTTATTGACACTGCAGTAGGAATAAATACAAGAATATGGGAGTAAGTGACAGGTAAGTGGCTTACTGCATATCTGAAATGCTAATTATATGTGAAGAACAATTTTAATTACTTTCTCAGATCCTGCTCTAGCCACGGTTCCATTTTTTAAAAAAGCAGTAGTGGTTCCTATGGTGCCTGGGTAGCTCAGTCAGTAGAGCATCTGACTCTTGGTTTCGGCTAAGGTTATAATCCAAGGGTCATGGGATCAAGCCCTGCATTGGGCTGGGCTCTGCACTGAGCGTGGAGCCTCCTTAGGATTCTCTCTCTCCCTCTCCCCTTTTCCCTGTCTCTCTCTCTCTCTCTCTAAAATAAAAAAAATAATAATAATTAAAAAATATTTTTAGGGGCACCTGGGTGGCTCAGTCAGTTAAGCATCTGACTTCAGCTCAGGTCATGATCTCACGATTCATGGGTTCCAGCCCTGCATCGGGCTCTGTACTGACAGCTCAGAGCCTGGAGCCTGTTTCAGATTCTGTGTCTCCCTCTCTCTATGTCTCTTCCCCCACTTGTTCATGTTCTCCCTCTCTCTCTCTCTCTCTCTCTCTCTCTCTCTCTCTTCCTCTCTCTCTCTCTTTCTCAAAAAGATATAAAAATTAAAAAAATATTTTTTAAAAAAGCAGTAGTGGTATCTAAATTTTCACAGACCCAAATTATAATCTTCATGTGAGTTGGCCCCACCCCACTCTCTTCACATCTCACCACCTCCTCATCTCAAAGGGAAAAAATCAGTACCTTACAGCATTTCTAGAGATTGACCAATACCTAGAGAACTTATTAATTATAGTAATTGTAATCACAAGTATGATACCACAGGTATTTGTCATATATGACCTGAATTTTCAGTAAAACTCGATGAGAATGGTATGATCTGTTTGTAGAGATGACACTGGGAGTTCATGGAGATTAGGCAGTAAGCTAACATTGGGGAGACCCAGAAAGCAAACAGAGGTCTGAAAACAGTATCCAGCAAATAACTTTCTTAGTCGTCAATAAACCTCAGGATTTTAATGTCACAGCTCAAATAAAAGAGAGCCCAGTTTGTCCAAATAAGGTATTCCATCATCTTGCAGAGTTTTAACAGTTTTATGCAGTTGCCTACCTGACATTTCCACTTAATTGCACACTTGGTTTCTCAAACCTAACAAAACAAAAATCTTGACACTCTCTCCACACACATCTCCAGCCCATTTCACCCAACTCAGTAAGACCTGGTGACTACCCACTCCATCCATCAGTCCCAAATTGCAGATTTACCCAAAATACCTGTCACACTCCCAAATCTGTCAGCATTACTTCCAAAATGTGTTTTCATCCACTTCTCTTCATTTCTACCACCACCATCTTCTGAGCTAAAACCACCTCTCACACCCAGCCCACCCCAGAAATTTTCCAATTGTTCTTCCTGTGTCCTCTCTCTTTCTCAGTCTGCTTTTTGCCAAGAAGGCAGAGTAACTTCTGAATGATCTACTCTTCAAACAGTTTTTTTTTTTCACTTGGAATTTCTTTAACTGCACGTTGGTCATATCAGCTATCTAGTTAATCAACCAAGTTCAGTTACAAAGTCATCCCAAATATTTGCTACATCTTTTTATGGTTGGCTTTAAAACTAAATCTCAGAAAGATGCACATCAAACTCTGAATGGGGTTCTCTCATTCAATTGTATTTTTTTGAGATAATCCTCTACCTGATCTGATATTTTTATCATGTAGATAAGATTAAAATTTAAGTTTAAATAAGATTTTAAAGTACCATTAGGTTCTTTTCTGACTTCAGCTGATCTGATAAAAGCAACACTGAATTTAAAGATATATCTCGGACAAGATGGCGGAAGAGCAGGGAGCTCTGTAATCCGCGCACGCCCGTATGGATTGAACTGAGAAGGACTGAAGG
>CM053572.1:80485115-80590286 GCA_028646485.1 Cryptoprocta ferox
TGTACTGAAATCCAAGAAACATTGCTAAAAGTTAAGAGACTTAAAAAATGGATGGTTAAGTATTTTTTTTTGGTAGAATCTAACAAGCTGATTCAAAACTTCACACAGAATTGCAAAAGACCTAAAATTGCTACAGCAATCTTGAAAAAAAATTAGAGAATTTACACTGCTTGATTCAAGTCTTACTATAAAGCTACAGTAACCAAGACAACTTGATTGCATAGGGATAGACAACTAAATCAATGAAATAAAATTGGCCCACATATAAGCAGTCAATTGATTTTCAACCAAGGCCCCAGGGAATTTCAATGAAGATAGTCTTTTTAACAAATGGTACTGGAATAGTGCATAAGCATCTGGAAAAAAACTTCTCAATATCTACCTCTACCTCACACATACTGGACAATCAATTCTAGATAGATGACAGACCTAAATATAAAAGCAAAATCTATAAACATGCTAGAAAAAGATATGAGAACATCTTTGTGACTCTGGGGTAGGCCAATATTCCTTAAGATGTAAAAAAGCGTTAACTATAAATGATAACAAAATGATACACTGGTCTTCATCGATATTTAAAAAGTCTGCTTATCAAAAAATAATATTAAGAACATGAAAAAACACAGCCAGGAAGAAAATATACACCATCACATATCTGAAAAAGAACTTCTATCCAGACTACATAAAGAACCCAACATATAAATAATAAAAAGGAAACAATCCTTAATTAATCCTTTATTAAATCCTTAATTTTAATCCAATTAAAATGGGCCAAAATTTCAACACTTTAAAAGTGAAGATATATGAATAACCAAAAAGCACAGGAAAATGTGGTTAACATCATTAGTCATCAGACAAATGTTAATCAAAACCATCATGGGATACCACTTCAAGCCAAATAGACTAGCTAAAACTAATAAGACAAAACTAAGTATTTGCAAGAATGGGGCAGAATTAGAACTCTCATACAATGCTAGTGGGGGTGTAAAATGATACAGCCTCCATGGAAATCACTGTGGTAGTTATTATCACATATAATATGGTTTAGCAATATCCTCTAATCCAGCAATTCCACTCAGGTATTTATCCCAGGGCATAAGATAACATACTCTAGTATGACTGTGTTGTATGAACGTCTATAGCAACTTTTAACATAATAGGAAAAATTTGAAACAATCCATATGTCTGTCAAGAGAAGAATGGATAAACAAATTGTGGTATAATCATACAATGGACTATTATTGCTCAAAAATTTTAAATACCGCCTCAAGTAATATTTTTTGACCTCTTCAAAATTTATATAAAAAACTTTTCCGTATATTATTTTACTTTTCCCTTTTTAATAAATGAAATTTACTAGCATTTACTTGAATTTAGAATGTTTTAGAAATTATTAGAAAAATTAAGCATGTTTTTAAGAGTTAAGGCCAAGTCATCAATCCTTGTGTATGATAAGTGCCTCATAGAAGAAGAATCCACATGGAAAGGTAAAAGTGTGATTACAGAAGATTTACCCGTGAGTATGTTGCATCCTGATCTTGGGGATTCTGTGCCTTTTGGTTAAACTGTCAACATTGAGGTCTTGATTCTTCAATTTCTAAACCTCCCTATTATAATGGAGGTAGGGGAAGGTAGTATCCAAGACAAAGGAACTTTTTATTAACTTCTGCTTTAAACTGAACATTTTAATTAGGTTCCAGAACAAAAACATTATGGAGCAACAAATAAATCTCTAAGAGAGTGGCGCACCACATAGTGACAAATTTTCTATTATGAAAGAAGCAGACATCCCTCATTATGATGTACTACTGATAAACACAAAAAGACACTCTAGGATAACTTCTAATTAAAAAGTAAGCATCTAAGACCAAGAAACATCCCTTAGAGTCACACAGGGTTCTGGGGTGTATCCTCCAGAGTCCTCTTCTGACCTCTGTTAACTTGAGCTGCACCCTTCTGCCCAGCTCCCTCGGAGCCCCGCACCTACCCACAGCTTGTCTCTGCATCCACTCCCTGGCATCCTACTACCACCTGGGATACTAATCCCTCCTACCACGAATAAGCAATCCTAGACGTCTAACCACCTACGATAACAAAAGGATGGGTAGTTAGTCCCAGCTCACTTTTAAAAGATAAGCTTTGAGAAGGGAAGTGGGGATGGGGGTATCTAAATTTGGATGATGCACACACTTAAAAAAAAAACAAATTTTATCAGCTCAAAAGAAAATTAATTTGGGGGACTGGCAACCTCATTATTACGGGTAATTGTGCTCGCACATGGCATTGCCTAGCAACAGAAGGAGCAGGCAAATCCCAACATTGGGATGTAATGAATCACTCACTGACTACTGCTCACAAATGGTAATTTAATAGGAAGATAGTCACATCTGGTTCAATCTCAAACAAGACTTCAGAGAATTCTGCAGACTCCAGTTGAGAGAAGCAGCAGGTTCTTCACCAATAGCCAGGCTCCGGAACAAAGACTATGCCAACTTACTCAGCTGAATGTATGCTTTGTTTAAAAACCAAACCAAACAGGTCTGATAACCTCATTTTTGACATTCTGTTTTGGCAATGCTCCAACTTCTATGGCTTCAGATATAGTTAATGAATGCCACAACACAAGAAGATAAATATGACAAACAAACAATGGGACAATCATGGTTGGACTACAATCTCTTTAGACCTCAAAGAGACAGCCCAATCTTCCCAAGAATCTGCATGCTACTTCAAGCTCAGTGTTTTTGAATAAAGCTATAAAAAGAATCCACATACGAGCGAGATCTATGTCTGGATCGTCTGTTGTTGGGGTCCGCCTGATTTTTTTCCTTTTGTCTCCTTAATACAGCTTCCCACTGAGGCGCTGAATCAACCATATCATTCTCCTGCCGTATTCTGAAAAGAAAGACCATTCATCTCAAGTTAATATCCACACATGTGGTGCTTTTTTGGTTCATCCTAAACTTGCTTTTAAAAGTTAAGAAGTTATCAAATAAGTTATTGAAAAATTATTAAGAAATGAAGTTACTCAAGGAACAGTTTTATAAAATCACTTAAAGCTAAGACGTATTAACTGGATTAATATATCCAAAAGCAGATAAGCATATACACATATACGTAAGTATGTTAGAATATTTATACATAACTATGTAAGTATATATTAGTTTCATACTTCTATCTTTGGCTTAAGAGCGTCTAAGAAATAGGCATGTCAAACAAAAAACTCACTTAAAACATTTTTAAGATTTGACTAAAGAAACAGTAGTTTCTGCTATAGAGCCGATCTAAAATCATGAAACAAAATATTTTTTAAATGTACTAATCAAGGTATCAATAAATAATTTTATTTTGAAATACTCTTAAAATTTCACACTAATTTTCAAAGTTTTCATGGACGAAAGGTGCCAGATATAATTCCCATTTTTAAGATACAAAACTAGAAGTACAAAAAGCCCAAAGTGGTGGCACAGTGCATGAGCCGCTGCACAGGCACATGCCATTCTGATGACGGCCGCTCACCTGGCGAAGAGGCAGGGACAGTTCAACACTCCTGCAGACAAGGGCCAGGCAGGGGATGGAAATAAGGGAAAGGGAAATCCAGGGTGGCGGCTACTGGGGGACACAGGCAGCTGCCATGTGAGATCACGGGACAGTGTTTCCAAAGCCTCTGATTTTTTAAAAGATAATCCACAAATTTGGGCTTTTAAAGTGAACTCTTCCAATTTTCAAGTACTGACAACCAATTCTGAACTTTCAAATACTGTTTGAACCTAACAATGCCCATTCATGGACCACACTGCAGAAGTTTTGGACTTTTGCTTTATCAAGTCTTTCTAACAACAAAGGTGAGGTGTTGCAGGGGACGGGGTCGGGGGTGGGGGTGGGAAGAAGCATTAGTTAAAGCAACCCTGTCTGGAATGCACTGCAGTGATGCTGTGAAGCCATGAATATTCTTTACAAAAATCAAACACCTGTTATTTGAATATTTAACTTATAGTTTTTGTAAGTTCTTTAGGAAGCTGCTCCAGAGTATTCATTTCACACGCTAATGCTCCCAGGGTGTGGGACAGCAGCATGTAACTATAAGGCCATCATCACAAAACTATGACTAAAGGAGCATAACTGCTTCAAAAAAAAATTGAGAAGAATAGACAAGTCTGTAGACATTTCTCTCTCTGAACAGATGTCTTTTGGTTGCCCCGTGAACAACACTTAGTATAGACCGTGGGATGAATATCTAGATTTGCTTATAAATGCAAATCAGTGGACGGGTGACAAATACTCATTTCACAAATAAGTTAAAGACAATGTAAAGCAAATTCAAGTTAAAAAGTATAGTACCTTATGAAGAAGAAACTATTTAAATCTCTCTAGATTAAAGAGAAATTGTGTTAGGTAAAAAATTATCCGTGACACACTTCAAGCCTTTGAACTGTTTCCTCACTAAAGCTTTCATTTCTAACAGGCTGTTATATGAAAATTAACAGGTTACAGTGACAGCATTTTTCAGATTCAGAAACCTAGTTCTCTCTCCCACAGCATGTACAGAGGAAATTAAAATTGAATATACATTGCTATAGACCTTAATATTAGACATATCTAGGGGCACCTGGGGGGCTCAGTCGGTTTAAGCATCTGGCTCTTGATTTCGATGATCTCATAGGTAGTGAGTTCGAGCCCTGTGTTGGGCTCTGTGCTAAAAGAGTGGAGCCTGCTTGGGATCCTCTCTCTCCCTGCCTCTCCCCCCACTCTGTCTCTCTCTCTCTCTCTCTCTCTCTCTCAATAAATAAATAAACATTAAAAGAATATTAGATCCAAAGAAAAATATGAGAAGGTATACTACTTGAGGTCATAATTATTAGTCATTTTTTGAAACAAATATTCCCACTTGAAAATGCCACATGCATATACATACACACTCACGTATATGTATTTTCATAGCCAGAACCTACAATCTCTGAGCCATTCCATGTTATCATGTGACAGTCCAGTGGGGGAGCAGTCCTTGGACACTCCCAGCACATGAGGGACCCAGGGTTAGGAAGAGACATGCAATGGGAAGATGTCAGGCTGGCAGGAGTTACCTCCCCTCCCACAGGAACCTACACCTCAAACTGCCCAGAAAAGTAGATAAAACACAGGTCTCCTAACTCCTAACGCTGGAGTCTTTTAGACCATAGCTTCCATTCTGAGCCAACTCGCTGCACAGTTCATGGGCAGGACTAAATTTCACAATGTTAAATTTTTTCATCAGGAAGTCAGCATCTTTTAACATTTTTCAGAGGTTAAGCCTACCAGCATGGCAAACTTACTTTACCCAGAGGATAGACATCTAAAAGGAAGCACAGTTACTATACTCTCATTCTCTTCCAGTGTGGACTTTTAGCTGGTTACCTTCATACTGAGACTTTCTTCTGATAATTAAAAAAAATAAATAAATAAAACTAAGACATGACCACACATAGTTCCAATACCTTGCTAGTAATGAAAACTAAATCAGAAAGAATTTGAGACTATGGCATGTATCTATAACTTCTGTTTTTCTAATAGAAGACTCTAAAGTGAGGGCAATGAAACCCTGTCAGGTGACATTCACATGTTTCAGAGACAGATACCCTCTACTGGTGATACTATCTCATAAATATTCTAACAAGGTGCATTAAAAATGTAAGGCTCATTGGAGAGTCACAACAGAAGCACATTTTTCTGAGTAATGGAGGTGTGTGGCTGCCTAAGTCTGTAATGAAGTTTGAAATTACACCCTTACAAAAGGTCTCTGGTTAATGGTGCCTCATTACAAGAATGAAAGTGTCATTTCTTCCATCCCTGAAGTGCTCCAGAAAACACAGGTGCAACGTGGAAAGGAAAAACCCTGGCCCTTGGAAGCAAGAATACTGTAATGCTCAATCCTTAAAAGGCAGGAGTGAACTACTTTGTGCATGAGAGAATAAAGAAATAGACATTTGGGTAAAAGACATCCCCTATGATTCTGGCTTGTCTCATTTATCCCTAGGTATGGGATATACCAGTGTTGCTTTTTTGTTCCTCTCCTGATATATTTTAATTTTGATGTAGAGATACATATTTTGAAGAATAAAAACACTGCATTGTATTGACATAATACCTTTTAAAAAGTCAAAATGTGCTCTTATAGGACAGATAGTCATGAGAGCCTCAAGGGGGAAAAAGGAGTCCACTGTAGGTTATACTGGGGATGTACCGATTTTCAGATGTTGCATTTAAAAATGAACCTCTGGGGTGCCTGGGTAGCTCAGTCGGTTAAGCATCCCACTTTGGCTCAGGTCACAATCTCACCGTTCCTGGTTTCCGAGTTCGAGCCCCGCATCAGAGCCTGGACCCTGTTTCAGATTCTGTGTCTCCCTCTCTGTCTCTGCACCCCCCACCCTGCTAGTGCTCTGTCTCCCTCTCTCAAAAATAAATAAACATTAAAAATTAAAAAAAAATAAAATAGAAAATAAAATAAAAGTGAACCTCAAAAATATTAAGTGTTTCTTTCATGTACTCTCCAAGGTAATAACTACATTCATCATATTTTGTCTAGCTCCTCATCCACAAGTAAGGAGAGTTAACAGCTGGGTTAGGAAGGCTTATCATAACAAGGCTTTCATTTTTTAATTAATATTTAAGGGAGACCATTGCTTTAGGATAAGGTATATTCCAACAATGTTTCAGAATAAGAGAATTCTAATATATTTCCTACATGTCTCGCCAAACTTCAACATCCTACTTTTCCAGACGATCTATGCAATTTAGATTATGACTGCACTTGACAATTAAAGTCTGCAAAAGGTTTTGAAGATGAAATGCCATATAATCACTTGATAACAGTAATGAAGATAATGACTATTCCTAGTCTCTTCCTTCCTACTTCCCAATTATAGCTCCGCCTCTTCTACCAAATTCTTCACATTACCAAATGAATTCTTATACAAACCTCATGGATCTCACTTTGCCCCTACTGTACCTGAGGAGTTTTGTTCCTAATAGGACCTTCCTTTACTCCAGTTCTTAATTCACTTCTCATTCACTGGGATAAAAACCACGTTTAATGCTGAACCTGAGAAAGCCCAGGGAGCAAATGTATAATGAAGCTTCAAAGATGACACGAGTAATATATGGTGCACCTGAGCTCTGCTTCGTCCCAGCTCTGGGCAAACTGCTTATCTCTGGTCAACTCTCAGTTTCTTCACCTACCAAATTACTGTAAAGATCCCTTCTACCTTTAAAACTCTTATGTTTTCTCTATTTGTGTTTTATTTCCAAGCCAGTCAGACACACTGAAACCAACCTCTATTCTTCAGCTATCGCACAACTGTCCAATTGCTTCATATGGCCACTCCATTGCTAATATTAAGCCTGCAGGTCCCAAGTGATGGTGGACTTGTGTTTCTCATCAACTCATTCATTTTTGGATCACCTGCTATAAACCAATCTTCATCTACTTTTTCAGTAATATTTCTTCCCTTGGGAAATTTATGTTGGTTCCAGGCATCTGTTGACATATTCCCCAAAGACCAGCAAGCAAAAAATTCATTTGCTTTTCCCAACCTCCCCCTACCATCAATATATTATTCTTATTTGCCCTTAAAGGTGTTTCTGTCTCTTCCACTTATTCCTTAGGCTCTCCCTACAAAAATGGGCCACCTTTGGTGCAATTTCCCTTACAAACTCTTTCTGTCTTCATAATTTTGCAACCTGCTTTGCCCTCGCTCAGTAATCTGACAGCATTCCTCAATTGCTATAGCTTAGCACTACCAGAGTCATCTCTGTCAACTTTGATTATGTCCTGGAAACCTTAAATTGTCCGCATCAAATACCTAAATCTTGATATGACTTATTAAAGTGGAAATCAGTAACCCTTACAATCTGTACCATGGTGAGCACTGTTTTTGTTGGCTTTGCATAAACTGCTCTCTCCATACCCACAATTTTTACCTTGTTTGCAGCCCCTCCCTAAGTCAGGGACAGAGCAATAGGGAATGCTTACAAGGAAACCTATTTTCAAGCTATGGAGAAAAAAAAAACCCACTGGTTTAAGCTTATTATTGTTTAAAACTCATCTTTTTCCTTGGGCACAAAGATAATAAAGTTTTCTTGTTTTTTTTTTTTTAATGACTCTAACAATAAGAAAACCCTACCAAAATCTTCATCCTCTAGATTTTCCCTACTCAGATGTATCATCCCTGTTACAGTGCCATAGAAGACAATTTCTTTCTTCTTCCTTTCTTTTTAAAAATTTTTCTTTTAAAAAAAATTTTTTTTGAGAGAGAGTGTGAGTGGGGAAAGGACAGAGAGGGACAGGGACAGAGGAAGCAGGCTCTGTGCTGACAGCAGAAAGCCTGATGCAGGGCTCGAACTCACAAACTGCAAGATCATGACCTGAGCCAAAGTCGGAAGCTCAACAGACTGAGCCACCCAGGTGCCCCTCATTTTTTTAAACAATAATATAAAAGACTTAGTGGGATGTATTTAATAGCTATAAACATTTTAACCCATTATTCAAACACAGACTCTAAATACATCTAAAAGGCAAGAAGAAATTATTTTTCTTAATTTTTTTTTTAACATTTATTTACTTTTGAGAGACAGAGACAGAGCATGAGTGGGGAAGGGGCAGAGAGAGAGGGAGACAAAGAATCTGAAACAGGCTCCAGGTGGTCAGCACAGAGCCTGACACGTGGCTTGAACTCACAAACCCTGAGATCATGACCTGAGCCGACTGAGCTACCCAGGTGCCCCTAGGCAAGAAGAAATTCTAAAAACATTTGTGGTAGAAGGAATTTGTTAGAAACACTGACTTCTCTTCTGTTAAAGGGTCCTATTTTACAGATTTATCAGGGACTTCAGATAAAAACTGAGCAGTGCTGAATGTTCTCATTAAGCTAATAGTATCTGCGTATGTATGCAGGGCACTTTCTACTTTTCAAAGTAGAAAGGATCTTTACAGACCTGGATCTTTACAAACCTTGTGAGGTATGCAGGGCAGGTATTACACTTTGTGTGTGGGAAAACGAATATTCACAGGGTAAAGTAATCAGCAACTAGCCACAGAGCTCTACCAAGTAGGGTCAAGGTCATAACACAGGCTCCCTACTTCTTTGCTCTGTGCTCTACTGTGCCAGTGTACGCATGCGCGTGCACACACACGCAGCTTCACATATGTAACTCATGTGTTGATGATGTACATGTCCCAGATAAAGGTAGGAAGAAAATGCCCAAATGGTTTTCTGTTGTCAATTTACCCATTTCGCTTGCTCTTTAAATCCTTTCCAGGCTCCAGAGTTACTTCCACTTTTATGCTTATGCAAAAGACACCAGACAACTTCTCCATCACTGTCCCCCACCCCCTCCAAATCTCCCACCTCAAAATCCTAAAAGCCTAGCAACACATCAAAGCTAATGACTTAGCATTAGTAAGTAATCCACAGATGCTTGCTCCCCAGTGAATGCTCAAAGGACTACCGATTTTCATCAATAGCACAAAGGATATTTTGCAGACTGGAGTCTTTGAATGTAAAGGATATTTCATTAAGTTCAAGGTATTTTAAGGGGAAGCTGGTTTATGAAAGGTTTCACTCTGATAAGTCTACTTCCTAGGTTGTCCCTCAACATACATTCTGGGCAAGTCCAGAGCAAGGCCCATAGGCTCAAATCTATAGAGACAGGCTGGCGGAGCCTTCTGATCTCAGGTGCAAGATTCAAAATTCCAACTCATAAAAACAAATATTACCTAATATCCACATAGATCATTAGCTTCCAACTGCCTTGTACTTGGTAGGTTCCCAATTTGATAAATTCAGTCGAACCGATTGCTTCATAAATCAGTACAGCAAAGTAAGTAATCTCTAAAGAAAATTTAAGCATCTTAGTTGTTAATCCTATCTGTAAACTGAAGTACCAATATCATTTTCCAGCATCAACCCATTCTTCACTATTGAGATCATAATGACCACTTTATAACTGTTTGGGGGTCACAAAGACACCCCCTTAAGAATCTGACAAAAGCTACAACCCTATCACCAGAAAATTGTACACTTGCAAACACACAGGGACCTAAAACCTACAGAGGAATCAGAGCATAAGGTCTGGTTTGAAAATAATCAAATGTATAAAGGTAGGGAAGGTGGGAGAAAGGAGTATGAGACTAAAGAAAAGTGGGAAAAGCTTGAAAAGGGGTGGAGAAAGCGGAGACAGGCAAAGAGGCCATAGTTTCAAAGGTCAGATATCAGACTGCATGATTCCACCATCAAACTCTCTCTCATTTCCTAGATTTCATTCATCTTTCAGTGACCCATTCAACAACAAAGATCAGTATACATCCACTTTAAAGTTGAGAAAACTCAGGTTTAAATTGGTTTAAAGAGTTGCCCAAGGTCACATGACAGAACTAAGACCCTGACCCACATCCTCAGGTTTTTTCCTAACACTTCCCTGGATCCTAAGTGGACGTGTAACTCAGAGAAGACAAAAGAAAGGAAGAAAGAGTGGAGAGAAGCTAAGAAAAGAAAAAGAAAGAAACTGAGTGAGGAAAAATAATGTGATAGATTAAAAAGGGAGGTAGGAGGACAAAGATGAAGATACAAGCAGAGACATTAAGGGGAAAACAAGGCTTTTGTCATCTTAGATGTTATTTAATGTTTATTTATTTATTTATTTAGAGAGAGAAAGAGAACATGTGTGCACATGAGTGGGGGAGGGGCAGAGAGAGAGAGAGAGAGAGAGAGAGAGAGACAGAGAGAGAAAGAGAGAATCCCAAGCAGGCTCCAAGCTGTCAGCACAGAGCCCAATGGGGGGTTCAGTCCCATGAACCGTGAGATCATAACCTGAGTCAAAATCAAGAGTCAGATACTTAACCAACTAAGCCACCCAGGTGCCCCTGTATCTTAGATGTTATAACAACAACAGTGTACCAACTTCTAGCTGGTTATAAAAAAGGAGTAAAAAACTGTCCTCTCAAATCTCAAAGCCTAGAAAACTGCAGGGTATTTATCCAGATTATAAAAATAGTAAAGAAAGAACAACTAAAATGGAAAGGTGTAAAGAAAGACATCAACAACTCCCCAAATAAAGGAGGAAGCCGAGTGTTCTAGGGCTGTAGGAAACGGCGTGGAATGAAAGCCCACTGTTAACACACTGCTGACAACAGGACCCTCACCTATCTGGCGTCAATAACTCTGGACTAGCTCTGGACTCAAAGGGGAGAGAGGAGGTGCTTACCTACAGTTATATGTTTCTCAAACTGGAACTGTTTTAAACAGCAGTCCTTGCTCCTAATATTAGCCTTTCAGAGTTGGTACGAATTATTATTATTTAGTTTTTTTCTTTTTGTAAAATGCTTATTTATTTTTGAGAAACAGAGGGAGACAGAGAATGTGAAGCAGGGTCTGCACTGTCAGTGCAAAGCCCAACAGGGGGCTCAAACCCATGAATCGTGAGATCATCACCTGAGCCAAAGTCAGATGCTCAACAGACTGAGCCACCCAGGCGGTCCTTATTATTTACTTTTAATGGTTGTTAAAAGCCACAGGTACTGCTTTGGATAAAGCTGATTTGTAAATATTGTTTCATTAACTTGAATTTCTCCTCACACAAAATCAGAGATGTTTACATTGTTATCCATGGGAACAGCAAAGCAGCTTAATAGGTAGACACTGTGGAAAAACAAAACAAAACAAAACAAAAAAATAAAACCCCATATTTCCATAGAGTAGCTTCAAATCTAACAGGTAAGACTTCTTTATGTTAAAAAAAAAAAAATCCAACAAGAAGGAGTGACAATGGGAACAATATCACAAAGACCACAAAGAATACACACAGTCTCCAAAAAGTAACTCTGATTCTGCCCAGAGTTCCAATGGACGAGTCAGAGGCTCCAAAACATTCAAAAAGCAAATCTGCACAGTCTTTGCCTGGCTGTCCCAGGCTACAGTTCCCACAGGGAGACGGGAAGGCGGGGTGTATCAAGTGCAGGCTCTGGTTTCAAAGGTAATGAAGTGGGCCTGAATTTAGAGAATTTGCTGGCAGGAAGTAGCACATCAGCACATTCAGGATTCAGTTTGCCCCATTCTAGGGTTACCACGTTCCTTTAATAAAAACACAAAGGACACTGCTGAGGGCTTGGCTGTGTCACACTACTGGCCGAGATAAGGCAGGGTAAGGTTTGAAGAGATGCATCCTTCCCCCCAAAAAAGAGTTTTTGAACAAGTAGGAAGTCAGACACAAGGAGACAATGCTCATCACAGACAGAAGACTGATTAGGACTGTCAGTAGGGCTGCAGTTTAAATATTTAGATCTCTGCATCCTGATGTGGAATGAATGGGATCTGGCAAAATCTAAAAGGCTAGTAATTGGACAGAGGGGTTAGTGGTAGCATAACATAATGAGGAAGTGGCACCCAGAGGCAATGTAACATGTCTGCCCCCCTTCTTCCCTGCACACTGTCACCTGCTGCACCACGTTTCAGGAGAAAATGGAACTAGAAGACATATTTTCCCCTCTGCCCAGTTTTTGCTAGGCCCCTGAGAGCTCGACCCTAGACCCCATCTTCTACAGACAAAGGCAACTTATGTAACCCTGGGGCAGTATTTCTACAGACAAAGTAAGTAAGATGGAAAGCCTTTGGGTCAGAGTGTGTTTTGAAAGTGATTTCTCATTAATACCTTACAGAGTATATTGGTATGTCAACATTCAGAGCCACTATCACTTTAGAATACACAAATACACTAGAAAGAAAGCCAATCTACAAAATTGCTCGTGGAAGGCAAAGGGAAAAACTCATGAGGGAGAAAACACCTCTGAGGACTATTAAAGCTGCTACAACTAGATCCGGAATGGGCTATTTAAGGATTTGTTGGCAACTTTTACAGGGTGTTTCATTTGTAACAGCAAATGTCACCAGGAGCCCTTGGGCCCCAAGACAATTTTTTTCATGTTTATTTATTTTTGAAAGGGTAGGGAGGGGCAGAGAGAGAGGGAGACAGAGGATCCGAAGCAGGCTCTGTGCTGACAGCAGAGAGGGGCTAGAAGTCATGAACCGCAAGATCATGACCTGAGCTGAAGTTGGATGCTTAACAGATTGAGCCACCCAGGTGTCCCCAAAAGGCAATGTTTTTCAACAGGCCACTTCTAGGAAGTTGAGACCAGAACATCTATGAGCACAACTCTGAATACAACGAGCAAAACAAATAAATCTGTTTAAGATACTGGCTTGATCAGTAAGTACGAACAGGAGGAAAATCTGTTTTTTGTTTTTTGCTATGTTTTGTGTTGTTTATGCAGATACAGAATTTCAGAGTAGGAAGAAGTTACCTAAGGGAAAGCTATCCTCTACACTTGGGATTTTACAGATGTAGAAACCGTAATCATTTCCTTGAGAATGGTGTCATAACACACTGAAATCTCACCTCTATCTAGTATGACTCCAGAAAACTTTCCTAAGAACATGATCTGCTCTTACAATGTTATCTGGGCTATTATGACACGGGCTTTAGAGTTAGGCAGGACAATTCAGTGTGTGCCAAGCACAAGGGCTCCAAGTACTAAAGAAGGACCTTGGAGATGATTTCATCTGACTTCCTCACTTTACACAAGGGAAAAAGATGACCCAGAAAAGTAAAGTAACCAGGCCAGAGCTCCACACGAGGTGGGAACGAGTTTCCTAGCAGTGGCACTACTGACATTCTTTGGACCAGATACTTTTTTGGGGGAAGAGGGCTGACCTGTGCATTGCAGGATATCTGGCAGCACCCCTGGCCAAGAGTAATCCCCCCACCCAATTGTGACAACCAAAAGTGTCTCGAAACATTGCCAAATATCCCCAGAGAATGGAAAGGAAGGACAAAGTTGCCCCCATTTGGGAACCACTGGGTGAGAAGCTGAGACAACCAGCAACCAAATCCTTCCCACTCCATACTTCAAAGAGTATGATGCTCTTTCACTATGTGAACACTTGTTGTTCAATAAATATTTTGGGACTAGGGAAAACTGATTAAGGCATTAAGCTATCACTAACACTGAGTACATGTCAAATGATATTATTAACAAGCTCTAAAAAATGAGCCTTTAAAAGATATGAACTAAATACATTTATCCATCTACTTATATGTGCCTGACATGAATATAAATGCATATTTTCATGTACATATATGAGGCTGAAAGCATTAGATCTATGAAACAATGAGTCTCTCTGTTTTGGCTGGGCAAAATACAATAATATCATGTTAAAAGATACTTCATGGAGAAATCCCTCTAAAAATGGCAAAATTTCTTACCATCCTTAAACTCACTACACATTGCACCTAAATATAGATTTTTTTTAATTAACAAGAGACCCTGATTGCCAAGTTATTTAATCATCCTATTATAAAGATCAGATACTCAGTTCAAAGAGCTGAAGTTTCCTAACATAGTGCTTCAAAACAGTGCCAGATTCCTTCTTAGACAGAGGAGAAAATCAGGCTTAAAAATAGAGGATGCACAGCTTCTACCATCAGCAGCCGCCTCTGATTTTGGAGTTCCAGATAACTATGGTTTCAGAGATTACCTGTTTCTCTTTTTCCGGTGTTCTCTATTAGAATTTTCTGATTCACTACCACTGCTCGTGTTACAGCGTGAGCGTGACCTGAAGATGAAATGAGAAGAACAAAAGAAAAAAACCCACATTTATGACACATAAAAAAAATTTCAGGAAGGTTCATGTTGGTTCTTTGGAATGACTTTTGCAGTGAAATTACTAAGCCAAACATAAGGAGCTGTATCATCCCTCCCTCAGTCAGTGCTTCTCAATTCAGTCGGACTTCCAAATGAGTCTATAGACATGTGAAAGCAGATTAAGGCAAATTCACCATGCTCCCAAAAAAGACCACAAAATCAAGCACTTCCAATAGAATTCTGATATGGCAAAGCTCTAAGTTCCTGTGGTAGACTAATTATGGACACAAAGTCCTGTCACATGACCCACCCATCGACAGAGGTAGAGTTTATTTCCCTTCCCCTTGAATTAGCACTGGTCCTTGACTGACTTTATCAACAGAATGACATGGAAGGGATACTCTGCCAGCTCCAGGACTATCTCTTAACAGGGCTGGTAGCTCCTGCTTCCTCCCGGCCACCATCTCAAGAAGCCTAGACCAGCCAGGTAGAGAGAACACAGAGAGAAAGAAGGCCCAGGCCTCCTACCATTCTGCCAAGACACCATACATGAGAGAGAAAGGCCTCCTGAATATTCCAGCCCCAGCTGCTATCTGACTGCAGCTTCATGTGACACTAATCTATTCATCAACAGAATCATACAACATACATACAGTTATTGCTTTAAGCCATTAAGTTTTGGGGTGGTTTTAATATAGCAATAGATAACCAAAACAGTTCCTCTGAGGTACAATGAAGCAGAAAAAAAAAAGAAATTGCCAAGAATGCTATAGAAGGTAAGACTGAGAACCAACTGAAGCCAAAACTGACATTTGAAAGTCAATTTTTAAAATAATAACCCAAAACCAGCCACTAATAAAATCGTTAACAATAACAAAAAAAAAAAAAATCCCCATTCTTGCTTCAACTCTAAGTAGTGCTAATCCTTCCTCCCTTTCCCTGAACCTCCTTCCATTTTTATTTTTTTTACCTCCTCCTTTGCTTTAGATCTGAGTCTTCACCACTGTTATGGGCTTTCCTATAGAAAACAAATAAATGAAGATATTAAGGAAAATAGAACATGATCAGTTGGCTAAGGAAAGCACAGCAAAATGAGTTTCACTTCAGTTAATGCATCTCTGTTTTGTATTCTTTCATTCACCAAACATTTAAATCACACAACATGCCCAGTCCCAGAAGTAGAACAGAATACCGACTGGCTTCAAAAAGCCAGCAACCTAATAGAGGTTGCAAACAGTCTCCAAACAACAATGCACAACACGTCTGTTAAGTTCCATTCATCCAATGCTGGGTTGTCCGCAGTTCCTAGGTCTGTCATCTGCCAAAGCGAGTTCTGCCATAACCTGACTGATGTCAACTCTCACTTGCATGCCCTTTCCAACACCCTGGCCCGTGACCAAGTCCCTTAACCATTTTCCAATAACCTCTTAATGATAACTCAGCAACCCACATCACGGCCACACTCTGGACTTTATCATCTGTAACCACCTCCAAACTTTGGTCTGTGACCACAATCTCTTCCCCTTCCTGTTTATACCCCTGAACAGCTTTGATGGGGCCTCCTGGTTAAACATGCAGGCTCTGGAGCCAGACAGCCTGAGTGTGAATCCCATCTCCTCCACCGAGCATTATGTGATTTTTACTTCTCTACTAAGCGCCTCAGTTTCAATGGAACCTCCCACAAGAGTTGTTATGAGGATAAAATGAATACATTTAAAAAACACAGAGTAGGACCTGACTCACGGAAGCACCCCTTAAATGTTAGCTATTATTATTATTGCTTTTTCCCACTGCTTCCATTCTACCTTTTTTTTTTTTTTTACCTCAATAGGACTGTTTTGTTTATTGACCTTGCTACTTTCCATCAACTCTTCTTGACCTTTCTTCCTGACTCAACTGAGATTTCCATCATTTTGATAACATGTATGCCAGCACTCAAAACTTCCTTCAACTCTCTGTTTTCGGTTCATTCTTTTGGGCAATATACCACACGTGGGTAAATCAAACTATACAGATCCTCTGAGCCAGTCTTCAACAGCTGGCTGAGCAGTGCTGGAGGGAGTTACATAAAAGAGCATATCAGTTACACTACAAATCCATGTTCACAAACTCCAGGTGAATCCACAACATCCTACCGCCTTTCTATGATCTAAGTACTCTCTCTCTCTCTGCAAAGCAGTTTCAAACTCTTTTTACCTTGCTACCTTCTGATACATTGGTCCCTCTGCATCAACAGTTGACTTTGTTCTCTCCTTCCAAAGGCAAAAGTAGCCATCAGATGGCAACTCTTTCATCTTCCTGTTACCAAAAATAAAACCTGCCTATATCTCCCTCTGTTTTATTTACAGATCTGTCCTCATAACTAAGGTCAGTCTCTCCACCTGTGTTGTGTGGGTCCTATCGCCTCTTAACTTCTCAATGGCTTTCAGTAACTACCGTCTTACCCCTCAGATATGTTCAGCTTGTCCTTAAGGAAAATTCTTTTACCAGCTTTTCACATTATCAAGTTTCTACTATTCAAACACGCACACATCTACTTGACTCCACATCCCCCTTCATCTTTTTCCCAGTCTCTCGTCTCTCCTTCAAAGCACCAAACTTCTTGAAAGAGGTGCCTAAGCTCCTTGTCTCCATTCCTTAATCATTTATTACATGTGCCTTCACACTCTGATGGGCAGACATGGCTCATGCCATCATCATGACTTACATTCTCCCATTTTTTAAATATACGTATATCAAACAACATAACATTGAGAGGTCTCTGTCCTTACACCAAATTTTTCAATATTTTTTACTTTGTATAAACTATATATGTTCACAAATGATCCTACAATGTTTAAGGAATACAATTCCATTCTTGTATAGGTTTTACAATTTTTTTAAGAGATAATAATTGTCTGGTTTTCTATGTACCTATTGGTTCCTTAGTTTTCCTTATTCTTATCACTAATTCTTCCCCTAAACTCTGAGAGCTACAAAACTCTTCCTGAGATGGATGAACACTTAGGACATCTTCCCTGGACCCCTGTGCCCTCCTGCTCACATCCGGATGGTCTGTTCCCTAGAAGTGCTGTAGAAATGTCACTTTGATTACTCTCTCCACTCAGATCCAGGGAATTCTTTCTGCTTCTTTGTAATGGATCCCATATTTCCAGCTGTCATGACTCCTTGTCTTGTTTTTAGAGGAACATATCTTCCAGTTGTTAACAAAGAAAGTCTGCATGGCAGGTACATTATTTTTTTTTGAGTGCTGAATTTCTCAAAATATCTTTATTTGACTATGTAATTAAAGTTTATCTGGGCTTAGAATCCTATATTTAAAAGAATGTCCCCTCAGTATTTGGAAGGCAATGCTTACCTTCTTTCTCTGATATTGCTGTTAAGGAGCCCAATGCCACCATTCTGATTTGTCAACATTTGTGCATACACTTTTTTTCTTATAGTCCTCCCTCCTTCCAAGTTAAAAAAAAAAAATCTCTCCTAACCTATAATGTTTTAAAATTTAATGATAACGGATCTTGAAGTGGATATAATTTTCCAATCTATTATGCCAAATGCCCACTAGCTTCTCGCTATAAGGTTTGATTATTCAGTCTTACACTACTTTTTTTCTTATACTACTTTTTTAATAGTTTCCTTTCTTCGTTTTTCTTTTTTTTTCCCTAGAAATTTCATTAGTCAAGTATTTGATATCCATGTTTGATCAGTTTTATCCTTATTTCCACATATCTGTTTTGTTTTTGTTCTGCTTTGGGGATGATTTCCTTAACTTTACCTTCCAAATCTTCTATTGATTATTTTAAAGGAATTTGAAGTCTGAGAATTCCCACTTGTTCTTTTCTTCTGATATCAAAATTTTCTTTTTTCTAAAGCTAATTATACTTCTAAGACATTTTTCTTTCTTAAATTGTCTCTATTTCCTGTGAGCACATACACACGCTTCTCGCTGTGTCTGTCTCTGTATTGCCAAACAGAAGGAATCCTCAAGTGCCAAGTGATGATGGCTTTCTCCTCATATTTAAGAATTAGGCACTAAAAAGACTGGAACCCTCTGGATGGTGCAGTGCTTGTTAACTGACAGCTTCACTGTGAAGCAGAGCAAAGTAATGTGGGCAATCTCAACCATTTCACTGCAGAACCCTTTGAAAGTTGGTACCTGTAGGTCCTTTCTCTTGTATCTGTCTTCCTTAGAGTGAGAGTCTCTGGTCTAATTCTTGGGAAGTACAAACCTGGCATCTAGCATTCCAGGAATAAAGAGGGACGGGACTTTTTCGTAAGCAGATTTTCACTCTTTTGACTTTTCCCATGGCCATAATTTTTCTCTTTTCTCTTAAAGTAATTTCCCTTGAAGGTAACTCTCTTCAACTAAGCCAGATAAATGCTGGAGTTTCCCTCAGCTCTGTCACTGGCTTGGTCTTTGCATTCTATCTATGGTATCTAGCTAGACAACCTTGTCTCTGTTTCATATTTCAATTTACATTATATTTTAGCCAACAGCCATCAATCTCAAGACTTCTATCCAATAATCCATGTGAATCCTGCACTTGAACTTCTCAAAAATACCAAAAATTCTACATTATCAAAAACCAAACTAACAGTTGTCCCTTTCAAGCCTGTAATGTCCCAGTGATTGTTATTTCACTTTAAGTCTGGATTTCATTCCTGACATCTATCACTCCTTCCCCCCTCATATCGATCCTCCCAGCCCTACTGATTTTACCTCCCAATGGGTCTCAAAGCCACCCACTTCCTTAAATCTTCCCATCACCACCGTGGCCCAAGCTCCCATTAGCCTTTGCCAGGGCTTGCACAGTGGCCTGCTGCCAGGCTCTCTTTTTCCACTACTGCCCTCTTCCACCTTTTCGCCCTAGGACAGGAAGACTCATCTTTACACAATACCAATGTGATCTTGTTATAACCCCCTTCAAAAACCTACTGGTCTAACAACCCAAATCCTCAACAAAGCTCAGGTGTCCTAGGAGGTGTTTTTCTCTGGACTCATTTCTAACACATTTCTCTTCACTCTCTATGCTTGAGCAACACTAGCAGCCTGTTATCCTTCTCATGAATGTTCTCCACTCTTTTCCAGAGGCTTCCAAAACTTCTGTGCATGCTAGCTCCTCCACCTCTCTTTGCCTGTTCTTGTCTCAGATTCCAGTTGAAGCATCCAGCCTCTGGGAACCTTTCCCTGGCTCATTGATTCAGCAACTCAGCAAAACTTCCCCTAATAGTTCTGGTTATACAGGTATTTGGATGATAAAAGTTATCAAGTGGTTATTCTTGGGACACGTGTACTTTTCCATATGCATGTTAGGTTTCAGTACAAAGTTTTTAAAAATTCCCCTAAGCACCACATAACTCTCCCTTAAGAATATATAAAAGTCCTAAGTGCACATGCATTTATATAATTCACATATTTCTTCCTCAACAAACTGTAAACTCCCAAGAGGCAGGGACTTTCTCTGGTAATATTTAACACAATGCCTGCATAAAGTAGGTACTCAATAAATATTTCTGAGTACAAAGATGGATAGAGGTGAAAACTACTGTCAGAAGGTAGGCTGGCTTTCTTTTTCTAGAACAGGAACATTTAAAGCAGGCTTCAGGGTCTCCATGAACCATGAAAATTACATGAAAGTGTGGATGTATATTTAATTATGTAATTTTCCCCTTAAGGAATGATCCAACATTTCATTAGATTCTCAGAGTTCTGTCACCCAAAAAGGTTAAGGATCAGTATTCTAACCTCAGTCAGAATTTGACAGATGTACTTGTCTAATGACAAACAACTGGCAAAATATAAAATTTTGCTATCTTTTGCAAAACATGTTATTCTGGCATCCATTACAAAATAGAATAATAGAATCCCATTATTAATTTTAAGTCCTTGAGATTCTTCTATGCTTTCCCCAAACTCAGTTTTAAATGTCAGAGTTACTCTAGCCATGTAAGGATTTGTGCCCAGGGGCAAGGTAAATATATGTGAAGATAAAACAAGACTGACAAGGACAGGGACATTCAGAGGGCATTCACAGTGGAATGAAACGAAGAATGAGCTTTAGCTCTTCTTTGCCAACATGTAGCAACGGCTAGTTTCAAAACACATGTGCCCAATAAAGGACCTTTCAAGTGATACACATAACTGGACAGAAGGCTCCATGGCTGCTCGGACAACAAGATTCTCTTCCCTATAAATCAAAATAGGCTTTCCCCTGGGCTGTGTCAGTTAAAGGATCCTGAATCCACAATTGTCACCACAATTACTTACCTGTACTTCACAGGAAGCAAGAGAAAACGGAATCTCAATATAGAAGTCATTAAGTCTAGATTTCAGAATGTAAATACTCCGAACTATTTCAAGCAATTAGTTTGGGGGGAAAATAATGTAAATTTTGGTATATTTTAGCAAAACTTGATAAATTCATTTCCAAGTATATTAAAATCAAAATGACCATCTGCTCAATATGTTCAATTATTTCATATAGGGAATGCTGTCAAAGTACACTAGTAATTAAGTATGAAAAACTATAAAAACCTGTCTATTTAACAATAATCATGCAGTGCCAAATTCTTAATATATTTATTTAGTGATTCCTACTACCTACGCTCTCTCAACACACACACAGGCACTCTCAAGTATTTCCCAGTGGTATTGCCTTGGTTTTAAGTGTCCATGTTGAACCGATCCTTAATAGGGAAATCTTTCCTCCTGTTTTAAGTGATGATTAATATCCCTGCCCTTTTCAGAGGTACAGATCTGGATCCAAACCCAGATGTGTCACAAAGGACAGCTACCTTGTCTGCCCCTAGCCTCCGTTTCCTCATTTAGGCCAGGTATTTTCCACTGGTACTCAGCCCCATCCCAACCCATTAATAATCTCCCCTGTTTTGTCAAGACTAGAAGCCTGAAAACTACATTTTCCCAGACTCCTTTGCTAGCTGGGTTCCACTTACAGAGGTGCCCAGGTGAGATCTGAAGGCAGGTATGCTCCTGACATCCCTGTGCTTGCACTCCCGAGCAGTGGGAGCCCCACAGCATTAGCTACAGCGGTGGTACCTCTAGCAGGGGCAGCAACAGCAGTTGCTACAGTAGTGGTGCCCACAACAGCGTCAGCAGTGCTGACGGATTCATGAAGTCCAGCTCAAAGGTGGAAACTGCTTTTGATCTCCAAGTAACACCCCCCCTCTCCTTTCATGCTGTCAGCCCAGGGGCAGTACAGCATCCAGATCTCAGAGGTGCACCCTCCCTGCCTTTTGTTCCTTCAATGCTACTCACACTTGCGTGCCATTCCCCACATTAATCCCTCTCTGCAGGAAATGCCTAGTGCCTGAGTGATACATATGCCCACTTCTATAAGGTGATTATAAGGATCAGATAATACATAGCAAGCAATTTTGCTCAGTACTTGGAACATGATAAATGCCTACTATTATTCCTTTATTCTATCAATCACGGGTGGTCACAATTTAGCTCTGCCTTTCCTACCTAGTAAGTGAAAGTGTTGTTGACGTTTGTCTCCTTAACCATCTAAAGAGTTCAGTGAAGCTGGACCTGGTTTGAGAAAGCTTGGGAACAAGACTCTGGGAAACTGGCAGAAGCGGAAGGAAATCAAACAGGGAGGGACCAGCAAGTATCGACAAGGGTACAGAAGAAAGAAGGCCATCTGCTTTCCAGATCCACGGTGATCATGATGGTTATTTGAGAACATGACCTGAACTTCCCATAAGGATAAACGTCACCTATAACATACCAGTATGCAGGCACTCAAAGTGAAACACAGTCTCTGTGGTGTAGGACTGGAACGAATTTCACTGGTTAGTCATTTCTGGGTCTTCTCTCAAACCTGATACATTGCCCAGCCTGCTTTTCAGAGAGTCCAAAACTTCTAGATATGGACTTTCTTTTTTTTTAATTAAGTACACACAAATATAATCATAAAAACAACCTGACCTGCTGGGTAAAATGTAACAGGATCCATTTTCTCTGTTTTGAAAGGGGCTTCATTCAAATTTATGCAACAGTATCAGTCTGGAGAACAGAACACTAAGACTCAGCTAAGATTTACCTATAAACATAATCGTATCCTCCCAGGTCAAAACATTTAGGATCTTTTATATATAAAAATGTATCATTAATATGTATTATATATGTTACATATTTATATACACCATATAATATATGTTGTTAAGATATATACATATATTTTTTAACTCATCAGTCTTAACTGTGATACAGAAAGCAGGATCCTATCAGTATTTTATGAAATTATTCTCTGAAACTCTGGCTGTGTAAAGAGAAATGCTTCAGAATCCCTAGCTCGTTTTATCTCAATAAAACATAAGCTTTCTGTTATCCCAGGGAGACCTTCATGATATTATGAGAATAACTTGTGGTAAAAATGTAACTGGGACCCAGAGTGTCTGTTGAAAACTAAAATCAAGGGGCTATGTTCAGCTCACCTCCTCCTCGTTGGCTGTACAGAATCATCACTCCCACAGGAGGGGTTTCGGCGGCGCGCAGAGGGGAACTTTGGAGATTTCGTGCGGTCACTGGGAGAGTTGTAGAGTCCGCTAGAATGGGAGAGGAATGGTCAACAATGCTGGAAGAGGGCTTGGAGGAGCACACACCACAGCCCAGATCTACACAAGTATTCATACTCTAGGGGAATACTGGATCATGGGCACCCAGCTCTCTTTGCTGACAAGATTTATTCAAAGAAAAGAGAGGTGAGGGGCACCTGGGTGGCTCAGTCAGTTAAGCGTCCGACTTTGGCTCAGGTCATGATCTTATAGCCATGAGTTCGAGCCCCACCTCAGGCTATCTGCTGACAGCACAGGGCCTGCCTGGGATTCTCTCTCTCCCTCTCTCTCTGCCCCTCCTGTGCTCACACTCTCTCTCAGTTTCTCTCTCAAAAGAAATAAACAAATATTAAAAAATAAACATAAAAATTTTAAAAGAGAGAGAGAGATAATATCTGGCAAGTCAAACCATAAATCATGATCTTGCAGGAATGGATTTGTTCCACTGGCCTTTGATAGCTAAGAATGAACACACAAATGATGGCAATAATAACAATTTGCATTCATAACAAACCTACCATATGCCAGGTGCCGACTGAGCTAAAAGTTTTATATTTATTATCCTAACTAATCTTCTTATCAACCCTAAGCACCGAGGTACAATTATTAGGCCCATTTAATAGAAAAGAAAATGGAAATACGGAATTTTTAATTGAGTGGCTCAAGTAAAGTAGCTAGGAAGTGGCAGAGTTAGAATTTGAACCCCTGGGTCATCATATTTGGAATCACCATGACTATAAAGCCATTAAGTTATAATGAAGGTCTGTTGCTGGTTTGGTAGTTGTGAATAAAAAGAAACTAATACATGGATATTTTAATGAATAAAGTTCTTCTACAATCATTACTCCTCAAATACAGTTTTTAACTAAAGTTTTTATAAGAACTATAAAGTAGGGGGAATTTGGGGCACCTGGGTTGCTCAGTTGGTTAAGCATCGGACTCTTGATTTTGGCTCAGGTAATAATCTCACGGTTCCTGAGTTCGAGCCCCAAGTTGGCCTCTGTGCTAACAGCACACTGACAGCACAGAGCCTGCCTGGGATTCTCTCTCTCCCTCCCTCTCTCTACTCCTCCCCTACTCTCGCTTGTGCTCTCTCTCAAAATAAATAAAATGAAATAAAATAAAGTACAAATAAAAGAGGGGGAATTATTATTAATATGACAATTGGAGTTCAGAAATATGCTCTCTTATTCTAAACCATCATAACAACCTCTCAAGTAGTTTCTTAATACACACTGCTTTCCCTCCTATCTTTCCAGTAGAAAGTTTCGCATTAGGATACATCCTGTTGATTTCTACTTCGGAAGTTCTCGGTCATGGTGATTTAGGAATCTGACCACCTTGTCCACAGCTAGTAATACCCAGCCATAAAGCAGTTGTATTCCCTTATTTAATGAGCTGCAATTGCTAATCCCGCTTCTACTGTTCTCCTTTAGAAAAATAATTATTCTCTTTACCTCTGGGGGCCATTTTCTTCCCATGGTGCATGAGATTTGTTTCTTTGGGTATCAGGGTTGTTCTCATTCTTTGCTTTCTTAAAGCTTTCATTAAAAAAAAAAAAGGAAAATAAATTAACTAGAGAATAGATGTGAGTTAACTTGCATACTTCTTCAGTGAAATTGTTTAACAAATGTTTTAAAATGTGGTCTTTTAAATTTTTTTAAATGTTTATTTATTTTTGACAGAGAGAGACAGAGAGGGACAGAGTGCAAGCGAGGGAAGGATAGATAGAGAGGGAGACACAGAATCGGAAGCAGGCTCCAGGCTCTGAGCTGTCAGCACAGAGCCTGACACAGGGCTGGAACCCACGAACTATGGATCGTGACCTAAGCCGAAGTTGGACACTTAACCGACTGACCCACCCAGGCACCCCTAGAATGTATTTTAATTTATACTCATGACTCATTCCAAAAATGGGGTACCTGGTTGGCTCAGTCGGTTAAGCAACCAAATTTGGGTCAAGTCATGATCTCGTGGTTTGTGAGTTCAAGCCTCGCATCAGGCTCTGGGGTTTCAGCACAAGACCCTGCCTCAGATTTTGTGTCTCCCTGTGTCCTCCCCACTTGTGCTTGCTCTCTCTCTCTCTCTCTCAAAAATAAATAAACATTTAAAAAATTTTTCAAAAAGAATATGAAGTGGCAGCCTAAAAAAATTCATGTCTCCATTAAGTACTTTTGGGTCTCCCCTCTACCTTTTTTTCTAGTATTACTGTTTTAAGTCAACAAAAGCCAGGTCATCCACTGTTAAGAAACTTTGGAGAGAGACTACCTGAAGGACAGGAGGCTAGGGCAAGTGTTAAGCCAAGAGAAGAAGAAAGCTGAAAACGAAGGAAAGCTGGGGTCTCGGGGTTCATGGGGCTTACTCCCTCTTTTCAGCTCTGGACTTGGGTCTAAATCTGGGCAGGTGGGTCAGCTCTGGACAGGCTCAGGCTACCCAAATCGACCTTTCCCAGCCCCCAGCTCCGACATATCTCGGCTTCCTCCTTCCAAATCAGAATGACTTATAAATGCTGTTTCCTATCATATTTCTGTCCTAAGAATATAAATATAACTGAGTTGTTATTCAATCCAAACAAATTGTTTTAGATACACATAGGCAGACACAGAGAAAAGCCTTGGGCCACCAGTGGGGGAGGGGACTGTATTACCTCTCACTTCCCAGGAATATCAGCCTCAGAAAAAGATAGAGCTGCTTAACTCCCAATCCACATTTAACCCTGGCTTTTTGAGGGATCCTCTATATAACTGTCCTCGAATACAGTCACAGCAGGGTTCTTTGTTAAGAGCCAACAAAGAAGAGAGAGCAACAAATGACAAGGTCATTTCAAAAAAGGAAATTAAACTTGTATCCTAGCATATTATACCCATAGGGAATTCATATAAGCCTGGGGCACTTGGGGGGCTCCGTAAGTTAAGTTTCTGACTCTTGATTTCGGCTCAGGCCATGATTTCATGGTTCATGAGTTCGAGCCCTGCATCCAGCTCTGTGCTAACAGTGTGGAGCCTGGTTGGGATTCTTTCTCTCCCCCTCTGCTCCTCCCCCGATTGTGCTCTATCTCTCTCTGCCCCTCCTCTACCCATGTGCACACTCCCTCTGCCTCTCTCTCAAAATAAATAAACTTAAAAAAAAAAGCCTAAAAAAATTATAGATTTGACAAAGGCACTTCACTCATTTCATTAGCATATAGTATGTAGGTTTTATTTTTAACCAATATGCTATATTGATCAAAATTAAATAATCTTTTGAAGATCAAATGCCCAAAGTAAACTCTTACTTTTCAAATCAGGAGAAGTAATAAATATGGTAGACATGTAATACAACAGTAGAAAGTGTGTGTGTTTAATAAATCAGAAAGAAAAAGCAAAAAGAGAAAAGGGAGAATGAGAAATTCAGTTGGGAGATGAAAGGGGAAATGGGCAAGCAGGCGAAAGTTATAGAATAATGAAATCCTGGGTGGCTAATTAATTGCATTCACTTCCTAAGCCATTTCTCATCTGGAGCTTGAGTGGGAAAACCTGGCGGCCCTTCAGGTATCAGTCCTATCGGCAAGAATGCAGTTGTAAAGGGGACTGAGCTCCTTCTGTACATTCTAAAAAGGCTTGGGATCTGAATTTCATGCCAGATTACTGTTCTTATGTTGGATTTACCATAAGTGTACCCTGTACATACAGATTAAGCTGATGCTTTAGCCACAGCTGTGAGGCTGACTAGGCACACACGGTCAACTCTAGTGTATGCAAAGGCAAAGAAGCTGTCATTCCAAAAAGAATCTATAAAGGGAGTGTCCTCAACTAAACAAAAGAAACTATAAGCAAAACCCTGAGGAAAACACCCTAACTCTGAGAATCCTCATATCTTAGAGTTATTTTGCCAGGAAATTATAAACTGTATTCCTCCACATAGCCACAATCCAGCTGAATGAAGACACCATTATTTACTAACAAAAGATGGAGGAGATGATCAAAGAAGTCTGTCAAGGTCACGTATTTCTGACTGCTTGGACTTCTCCATGATGTAGGGAGCTATCTCTATAGACAAAGTGAGTTGATGAAAGCCACTCATTGTATTCCTCAAATGCTGGTCCATGAACATAATTGGAGATAGGAAAAACTGACGCAGAAACAGCGTCTTAACAGAGAACAAGGCTGATCTTTCATGGAAACAATCCATGTAATATACTGAGAGAAAGTCTTTCCACTGGGGATTGCTGCTGGGAAAATTGATGCAGAGGACCATGACAACTCTTCATACATATGCAATCACTGACTTCTGAGGCCCTTTGCCTCTAAATGCTATAAACCCTCTTTCCAGGGCCACAGTTCAGTGCACCGTGGTAATGAACACAGCACATTAAACATGAATATCATCTACTTTATTTCACAGGTCTCTCTGAGTAAGTCCATTATATCATGCTATTTTAAAAAGCACGTGGAATTTTCCCTGGGCTGCTAAGAATGAAGACCACAGACGGTCTGGTCTGTGAGTTCACCATGCCAACAGGAACATTTCCTTCACGTGAGGGAGACAGGTCCTGATGTTTCTATTCCACTGGCATTTTTCAAGTATTCTTTGGCTTGCAGACTTTTTGATCGAAAGTGTTAACTATCGAAGTAAAAAGATTCTTAACCTTGCCAACAGGAAAAAGCATTTTTGTGACAACACGCAGTAGTACAGATCTTTCAGTAAACCGACTGACCTTTTTATTGGTGAAGGTGCAGTAATTTTAGTTGTTCCTTCATTTTCTCCACTTTCCATGTTTGCTGTTACTCTATTTATGCTGTTTGATCCTAGTATCAAAGAGGGGGAAGAAAAGACGGAAGAAAAGAGACAGTGGTGAGAAAAACACAAAGAAGACAAAACGTTATTTTAAAATCCAACTTTAAGGACATCATGGTGCACTTTATTGATAAATTATAATTCTAAATAAATAATGAATCACCCAATAAATCTGAGGTACTATTTTCTGACATGTACTAAGCCTTCAATACATAATACTGTTCAAGAGGGTCTAGGATATGACATCACCTTAAAATGGGCCTTTTTGAAACTTTAAGAGTTAAACTAAGTCTCCACTTCATGGATATTCTTTAGACTGTTAAAATAGGATTCTAAGACATTTAGTACTATACATTGGTATATAAGACCTACTAACCAGTCCCTGAAAACTACGTTGTGAAAAAATTACTGTTTTTTGGCATGCCATGATAGTCCCCATTGTAAATCAAACCAAAAATATTCCAACTTATAATGCAAATCACAAAAAAGAGTAATACAGATGTAATTTCTATCACTCACATGGAAAAAAAAAGTTTTCAAATGTGTTTTTTTTATGCAAACATCCCTAAAAGCCTTAAACTGACTGTTTAAAAGCTACTATTCCACATATTTGCACACAGGCTAGATGTACCAGCAGAGGGAGCCCCCAGCAGATATAATGTTGGAACTCATGATCCAAATAAAGGTAAGTGAAGTGTCTCAGCCCATGCAGGAAGTCCGGATCCCATTCTCAGAACAGAGGCTGATAAGTCTGCAGGGGTTGTGACACATCGGCAGTAATGATCACTGTTCTCAAAGGCATGCACCTCACTCTGGGAAGTGCAAGAGAAACAGCAAGGGGACCCCCAAAGTCCTTGTTCAATTAACTCTAGGTGGCATGCAGATGTGTCTTCTTCAGAGCAGCATCTTGCAGAAGTATGTCCAAAGCTCAAGTTCTTTGATCCTAACAGTAATCACCACTAACCACTGATAGTTTCTGAGTCATGAAGTGAGGTTGTAATACTATTAAGAGCTAGTATTTATTGAGCATTTACTATGTATCAGGTGCTATCCCATGCACTTCATGACTATTTACTCATATAATCTTCAAAATAATCCTAAAAGGTTAATATGATCCCCATTTTTAAAGATAAGAAAAACAGGCCTTTCCCAAGGTCCCACAGCTCATAAATGGCAGGACCAGTTTTGAAACCCAGCAGTCTAGTGCCAGAAATTAGCTCTAAACCACCATGATACATAGGTTTCCATGTGCCACCTGCACCCCACCCTCAAACAGTTCAAAATTAAGGGTCCACTGGGAGAGACAGAATCTTTAGAACACTTGGAGGCACGTTTGACTACTACTCAGGAAAAATAAACATTAATGAATACACCTTGGAGAGAGAAAACTGGTTTCAAAGAGCTCCAAAAACTATTGTTATAAAGAACCTGACGTGGATTCAATATCTGAATTTTGTTCCTATTTTGTAATTCTGAAATGGAAAGGTAAGACTTTATATATAAAGATATATATTAAAGCATTAAAGGTAAGTTTATGTTGGAGCAACATTCAGAATTCAGGCATTGGAAAGTAAGTTTGGAGCCTACAGAAAATTTCACCAGATATGACAAATGGAACAAAACCAGTTCCCCTGAATCACCCCATGTGCTATCATAGGCAGCGGCTGCTCATTGTCTATTTTGCCATGACCATTAATAAAAATCCCAACGGCAGACTCCCTAAGTTGTAGGCAGATTTGAGGTGGAGCTACTTCTCAAATGTGAACTCCATGTGGTGTGGCCCTGGGGCAATGGCAGGAGGGATTGATTCATTTGTGCTCTGGACAGTAGGTGAATATTAATATTTTTATTGTTCCTAATAAACTTTTTAAAAATGTGGTATTGTTTTCAGCAGGCATTACTAATTTATAACATAAATGAAGGGACCTTCATGTACCTAGGGCTGTATCCCAGACTGGGGCGGCGAGGGGTGGAGGGGAGAGAAAACACAGCAGAGAGCCCAATACCCAGTGTCAATACACAAATGGAAGCAGCACTAAGTAAAGGTGAACATCATGTTAACCAAAGTCCTGTGTGACTAGCCTAAGAATAAGCCCCGGTTTGCTGCACTTCTCATCTCTTTAGACTGATTAGCCTAAAGAGACTCTTTTCTTAGTCTAACAACCAATCACCTCAGGGTGAGTGAAGGTGCTTATCAGGTTTGCCTGTTTCCATCTATCTGAATCTTTTTATTCTAATGTTTATTTATTTTTGAGGGGGAGGGAGCGCACCTGTGGGCGGGGGAGGGGCAGAGAGGGGGATCAGAGGATCCAAAGCAGCCTCTGAGCTGACTTCAGCAAACCCCGATGTGGGGCTCAAACTCACAAAATGCGAGATCATGACCTGAGCGGAAGTCAGATGCTTAACCGACTGAGCCACGTGGGTGCCCCCACCCGAATCTTCTGAAAAATTAATAAACAGGTAGACAAATCCAGGAATCTTTTCAAATACCTAAATTTCAAACTATGTATGTATATATACTTTATAAACAAACCAATATCTGGTTATCTACACCACCCAAATAATTTTTGGGATGAAACACAAGATGGATGTTTTTCCAAAAGAATTTCGGGGAAAAAAAATCACATACATGCTGTCTCTCAGACATTTGAAAACTGTTTAGCAAGGCTTCTTCAAAATAAACTGTGTGACTGTCAAAACTATTTTATTAACAGTCATATGACTCTCATATACACGGCATAAATAAGGTATTGGCAGTAATACAATCTAATTCATGGTTCCTTTATATTCAAAACAGTGGACTACTAACTAAAAACCTGTATATATGTATTGCCTTTCTCGATAACTATGTGAGCTGCACAAGCTCCGGGCTTAAAAGCCTCATGAGGAAAACAGACTACAGGCTACTTACAGACTACAAACTAATGCACTGACTTACTGGGAGCACTTCTGAAGTATCCCCTCATATGACATTCATATGCTAACTATAAATTACTCTTTTCTATTTGTGGATGTAGCATTCTTAAAAAAGCCCTGATGAGGCAATAATTATTAGCTTTCATTATGTTGCTAAAGGCGCACTTAAAAATAACTATACTTTTAGAACACTGTATTTTAATTAGGTCAAATTAGTAATATGTTGTCACACTACCATTTGAGAAGAAAGCTAGGTAATTCAGTAAAGTTAGGTTGTGTTGGTTACTGAAATCTACAAAGGTGAGAAAGATAGGTTACATGTTATTGAGGTTTACTGACTTTCTGTGTTGTTGACATGTACTACTGTTTTCCTTTCCCAAGCTTCTCCACCCCTTATCATACCTCCTTTCAGAATCATCCCAACTACATTAGCTCAGATGCTTCGGCTACAGAGAAGAGGTGAACTGACAAATCCATCATGCTAAAAGGCTTGTGTTTCATCTATTATTGGCCACGTAATCATTCTATTTCATTTAAATTTTTTAAATTTTTTTAAATTTATTTTGAGAGAGAGAGAGAGAGAGAGTGCATGCACACATGCCAGAAGGGGAGGGGCAGGGAGAAAGGGAGAGAGAGGGAATTCCAAGCAGGCTCTCTGCTCTCAGTGCAGAGGCTGACTCAGAGTAATATGGGGTGTGCCAACTCAAGAGCCTGAAATTATGACCTGAGCTGAAATCAAAAGTCAGATGCTGAACCAACTAAGACACCCAGGAGACCCAACAGTTCCATTTTAAAAAGGAAAAGGGGAAGTCAAATATTAACTAAAATACTTAATTGGTCACAATGGAATTTCAGGCAGTGCTCTAAGGAGATATTTTCAGGTTGGAAAAATCTTTTTCCCCCCACTCCTTTTTCATCGTAAGTTATTATATATATGAACAGTTTAACAAAGTATTATAAAATGAATGGCTGTTTAACTGCTATTCACTTCAAGAAATAAAACATTGAGGGCAATTTTCCTACACTGCACAAATCACTCCATTTGGGGCAATTCTTTCTTTTAGATAAAGCCAAACAGTTGTTTACCGTCCAAGACATCTAGAAACATGAATTATGTATATATTTCATAAGATATATTTTTAAATATTTTTTTTTACATTTATTTATTTTTTGAGAGATAGAGTGAGACAGAGCATGAGCAGGGAGGGTCAGAGAGAGAAGGAGGCACAGAATCAGAAGCAGGCTCCAGGCTCTGAGCAAGTTGTCAGCACAGGGCCTGATGCGGGGCTTGAACCCACCAACTATGAGATCACGACCTGAGCCGAAGTCAGACACTTAACCAACTGAGCCACTCAGGTGCCCCCATAAGATATATTTTTAAATTATTTTTAAATTATTAAAAGTTAATAAGGCCTCCAAATCTTAATAAAATAAAGGACACATCACTGTACCACTTCATGACTGTTAGCACAGTGCTTTACACATGGTGGGTATCGATGAAGGTCTACTATGAAGGATGTATTCGCTTCTATTTTTTTCCACTAGAAGGGAAAATTCAGGATAATGATGCTATTTTGTAGAAGTGTCAAAACTAAGTTCAAAAAAAGCCTGTATGTGGAGCTATGGGAAAAACAAGACAAGAGGACATGAGCTATATCCTACAGGACCAGGTTACCTTTTAAAATTTTGAAAGCTACCTTCTGGCATAACTCACTATTCTGTTAAGTGATGGCTATAGATGATCTGTAAGAGATCAGTTATTGGCATATGGTTATTAAGGTGCCTCATAAATCTATATTTTATTCTTAATGTTAATGCTAGCAAGGTCATTAGAGTTAGGAGCAACCAATTCATTTTATATACTGTTCACATTAAAAAGACAATGGGCTTTGGGGCGCTTGGGTGGCTCAGTCGGTTGGGTGACTCCTGATTTCAGCTCAGGTCATGATCCCAGGGTCATGAGATCAAGTTCTGCGCTCAGTGTAGAGCATGCTTAAGATTCTTTCTCTGCCCCTCTCCCCAACTTGTGCTCTCTCTAAAATAAAAAAATTTTTTTTAAATTAAATAAGAAGACAAAGGCTAATCACATTTGGTAAAGTAAGCTAATCAGGGGATTGCTATGGTTTCTTAAAGAGACAAATCTAGCTCTTGTGATCATTTTTGTCTCTGGACTATTAGTCACTACAGCTTCATATGGGCCCACACAGTTCTCCACAGTTTAGACAACACTGCAATGTCAGTGTCCAATGCTCTACGGTACCTTCCTTGTTCATTTTTTAACATCTTATATGCAAATGTTTCCAGCCTGTGTGCATCAGACCATGACCAGGCTTTTGTGTGGTTTGGCTCTGTTCACGTTTGAGTGCCCTCATCTTAAATGACCCTAACCTTCAGTTCAGGAAGAGTGGCTGTCAGAAACAAAACCAACTTTCCCAGGATCTGTTTAGCTACAGAACTGGAGGCAGTTCTTAAAAGTCATTCCTGTGATGTCAAAATTTAGTGATGGATATGCATGGATTTTCAGTTACAAAAACACTTTGCACTTAAAGGGGGAATCTCACAAAATTTGTAGCTCAATATGGTACCTATCAACCTAAATAAATTTTTGATGTCATTTAAATGTTGCCAATGCTTTTACTTTACAGAGTAGGCATGAGGATAAATGTGTGACATTAAATATATCTGGCAAGTGACGATGCCTTATTCTGTTACATTAGGGGAAGGACAAATAGCCAATTAGTAAAGCAGGATTTCAATAAATAAATGATTTCATTTTAAGAACACTCAAACATGATAAATTTGTAAACTTTTAGGTTAAATTTTATCCCATTTATTCACATTTTCTTATCTAAATTAAAAAACAAAAAACCTATATCTGATGCTTAAGACAAATAATCAGGGCAGATTACAACTATTCCCAACACAACAGATTATGTATTAGGTTCCAGTAAAACTAATCTGATTTCATATTACCTAACCCCATGCGATTTATCAGAAGAAATGTGATATTCATGAATTAAGAACAAGCCTTTAATTGGAAATACAGTTTAGTGCTAGTTATTACAGTGACAATACAAAGTCACTCTGCCTTGGTTTCACCAACTTTAGACTGAGTACTATGGAAAAAAATGGCAGAAAGTATAGCGGGTTAGCAAAAATAAGACATTTTTCTAATACCACATTATGGTCAAACAGGAAAATTTGGCAGAACCAGTCGCTCATTAAATTAGGCAAAACAAAACTGAATCTCGAAACACAAAATCTGGAAAATAGAAGTGTTTCAGCATTCAGTGGCTAATTCTTTAAAGTTCAAATGTCTGACATCAGCCTATTCATCCCAAACAGGCAGCCAGATCCCTGCTTTTTTAAGAAATTTCTTCATTAAAAAGCCCAAGGGTGGTATTTAAGCAGTTACTGCTTTACCAAAAACATAGAGACTTTGAAGACACTGACTTTGCTACATGTCAACTGCAAGATCAAACAAGGCATTCTGCTAAAAAGCTGGAGGCTAGATTATAAAGAATTGGGTGTGGAGGAGAAAGATGCTAGGAAAATATGTCTACACATGAAAGATCCTTTCCCTGGTTGGTCTGCTTCCAATTTCTCCTTCCCCAACCCAGTACTCTCCTGGATCCCTCTGCTTTCCTCATTATCAAATGATCAACTTGGGGGTATGATGGGTGGAGATGAAGGCACTGCATCTTCTGCTCCTTTGGCAGAACTACCAAGGTACACATTCTGAGAGAGCTGGTCACAGACATCCTTCCTCGTGGGTCAGAAAGGTAGGTTCAAAAGCAAGAAAGGCACTTCTGACCCTGTGAAGTCATGTGCTCAGTCCTTGAGGTCCTCAGAGTAGAATGAAAAGGTTCTAGCTAAAGAACTTGTGATCTGTACCTGTGCATGCTGGAGGGGCTGCCAGACATGGTAGCAGTGGAAGGGCTCCTTTCAGCACCCATAGGCTCAATGACAACACCTGTCTGTGACTGGCTGGCTGGAATCAAGAGGTGGCAAATCACTTAAATACCAAATTTTCTTCCTGTGATAGGAGGACCAATTCAAGGGAAGAAGACTGAGTAAATGCTCACATCCAATCCTGGCAGTACTCTTGCATTCCCCCCAACCACTCCAACGGGACCACAATTTAGAGCAACATACGGCAATCCTTCTCCAAGTCATCTTCTTTTTTTTTTAAATTTATTTTTAATATGTATTTATTTTTGAGAGAGAAAGAGCAAGCACATGCATGGGGGAGGGGCAGAGTGAGAGAGGGACACAGAATCTGAAGCAGGCTCCAGGCTCTGAGCTGTCAGCACAGAGCCTGACGTGGGGCTTGAACTTGTGAACTGCAAGATCATGACCTGAGCCGAAGTCAGATGCTTAACTGACTGAGCGACCCGGGTGCCCCTCCAAGTCATCTTCTGGTAATTTATCTCATCTGGTGCAGGCAGGTGTGCAATTCCATCTCTAAACTAAATTTGGTTCTGCTTCACAGGAATATGCTAGACCCCTGCTTTAGAGGGTTTTATTTGATGCAGTTATAATAGCATATAAAATATATACAAAGCACATATCACTGTATATAAAAACTGCTTTAAAAAGGCTTATGTAGCTAAGGTAAAATTGGGAAAATTCATATTTTTTTCTGCTTCCGTAGTTTGAGCTCAGCTCTAGAAGGCCTTAACTTAGAGTTCTTTCAGCTTTTCACCCAATACTAAAAGAATCTGAAAAACTGCTGTTCCCTAGTGCATGTTTCTAAGGTGATATAAAACATTTTTATCAAAAGTTTAAATAATTTCAACTTTTTATGGTGAAAAATGGTAACTAGATTTATCATGGGGATCATTTTGTAATGTATAAAAATATCAAATCACTATGATGTACACCTGAAACTAATAGGATATTCTATGTCAAGTATACTTCACTTAAAAAAAACCTTGAAATAATACCAAAATATGTCACTTGCAGCATATAGAAAATATTGACACTCTAAAATGGAATTGTGTCACGACTCTCTTCAATGTATCCAATGTAATAAAATACCATAGAAATTGGATACCCACAGTCATCCATTTTAAAAATACATGAAATGAGTTTACATTCAGAAATTTCATGGCATTCTTTTTTCCCCTCATATTTGCATTTCAATTCCACCTTCTCCCAAAAATCTATCCCAAAGTAATACATGTTGTACACTTGAAAGTTTTATTTGCTTCTCTGTGACAAAAAATAAAAACAAATTTAAGTTTTATTTCTCATGACCATAAAGCTCTAGGTGTTAAAAATTTTCTGAACTAAGTCATTACAATTATTAATAGAGTATTAGTATACCAAACTAATGTTGGTAAATAATTAAGAGTAAAAAGTAAACTTTGTTGGAAAGTAATTCTTAATAAGATGAGCAAGGTAGTTTTGTTTTCCCAGCGATGACATAAATCATCTGACGTCAAGAATATTATTTTGTGCTGGAATAAAACAGGTCAGCAATAATTCTATTCCTGTTTTTATTTGGATAGATTTCAATGCTGAGAAATCTAGTTCACATAGATAAGTAGAGTTATATGTAAAGGCATTGTAAGAGTTATATGTCTAGTAATGATATACACCTAAAATTATTTCAAATATTGTATCAAATGACAAATCAATTGAGTCTTCCTTCAATTTTGTCCAAAGTCAAAATGAGCAAATTATTTAGAAAAGGAAGTCGTTAATAATTAAGGCCATTTAGTTTCCAGACACCGACTCAGGAGGTTTTTAACATTTAAGGACAAAACAGTATAATAGATTCTGGATGAGGACAAGGTCTGCCTTTCTTTTGGACAATGGGAAATGGTCCATTGGTAAAGGGCAGGCAGGAGAGAAGAGCCAGCAAGTATACTAAGGCAGGCAGATTCCCATCAGGAAAGAGAATCTGAAAGGCAAATGAATCAAAACTGTCTGTGCCCACACGACCCTTAAGAAAGTCCTCCTGGGGCACCTGGGTGGCTCAGCCAGTTGGGTGGCTAACTTTTGATTTCAGCTCAGGTCATGATCTCAGGGTTTGTGAGATCAAGCCCTGCATCAGACTCAGTGCTGACAGCATGAAGTCCTGCTTAGGATTCTCTCTCTCTCCCTTTCTCTCTGTCCCTCCCATGTTTGCAGGGATGTGTGGGTGCTCCACCCGCCTCTCTCAAAATGAATAAACTTAAAAAATAAATAAATAAAAACAAAAAGTCAAGTCCTCCTGTACCCTCTTCCCCACCAGGAGCTGCACACCCCAGCCTGAAATCTACTGCCCTAATCTAGCCAGCCTTCCAAAACCACTTCCTTCACAATAACATCATAGATTACCTTTAGCTGAAAGCAAATTATCCTACTGGGCACTTAAACTCTTTCAGAGTTCCACTCTATGACACTTGATACATTCTGCCCACATGTAAGTACATCTTTTACCTCTCTAGTCTGACAAAACGGCTAAGTGCACAAGAGAAGAAGTCCATTTATTTCTCAGCTCTGCCAATTACCCACTGTGTGGTTGTGGACAAGTTATTAAACCTGTCTGGGCCTCAGGTTTCTCATCAATAAAATAAAAAGTATCACCAACTACTTGTAGAGTGGATATGACGGTTAGATAATTTAAAGAAATGCTTGGGGTGCCTGGCTGGTTGAGTTGGTGGAGCATGAGACTCTTGATCTTGGTGTCATGAAGTTCAGGCTCTGCATTGGTGTGGAGACTCCTTAAGATAAAAAAATTTAAATAAAAATAATAATGAAATAAAAAAGTGCTCAACACAGTGCTTGGCTTTTAATAAGTATGAAATAACTAACTGCTTTATTATTTTTATATGACCAAGTTCTCCTAAATCAGGGGCCAGGTTTTATTCTTTTTTCTGTGCTTCATGGAAAAGAGTCTCCACTGCATGTTTTTTCTAATACCTACCAAGCAATTCAATTCTCAGAGGACACTGACTGGGTGGCCTGCAATTTAACTCAGTTCTCATCTTGTCTACCTGGAGATAATGTCAGATCCCATAGGTTAAGGGCTGAATCCCTCAAGATTGCCTCCTCTTCAGATTAATTTGCTAGAGGGGTTTTCAGAACTCAGAGAAACAGTTTACTACTAGATCACCAGTTCATTATAAAAAAATAACTCAAAAATGGCCAGATGGAAGAGATGCACAGGGCAAGGTATGAGAAAGGGGCTCTAAGCACCACTCACTGCATCTCCAGGAATTCACCAATCCCTCAGAATCCCATCCTTTGGGTTTTTATGGAGACTTTAATACATAGGCACAATTGATGAAGTTGTTAGCTATCAGTGATTGAACTCAATCTCTAGCACCTCTCTCCTCCCCAGAGGTCAGGGGCTGGGGCTGAAAATTCCAACTCCCTAATTATGGTTGGCTCCCTGGCATCCACCATCCTTAGGGACTTTCCTAAAAGTGACCTCACCACCTTGGGTTCAAAGGGGCTTGCTATGAATAACAAAAGATGTTCCTTCACCTCTATTACTCTTATCACATAGGAAATTCCACTGGTTTTAGGAGCTCTGTGCCAGAAATGGGAATAAACACCAAATACATATTTCTTACTATAAACCACAATATCACAGGTCTTATGCCAAAGAGGTGCTCAACAAATTCTTGATGAAGGAAAAGGGAATGGGAAAGTAAGTATCATTTATGGTAACTCACTAGAGCTATGATATTTAATACACCATAGGCCTTTAGTTTTGCTTGCTTTTCTAATTTTGGTAGTTATGCGTGGAATGCTAAACTTAACTCATGGGAAGAGTGGAAATATTAACATTTTAGAGAAAATCTAACCAGACTTGCCATATATTAAATCTTTTACAGAATGAAAATAAACATCAGCTTCAAGGCAGAATAAAAAAGGGTGCCAACTAAGGAAAAGAGCCGTAAACATACACCTGCCTATATGATCTACGTGACGTGCCTTGCAGTTAAGGCTGTTCCTGGCTCTTCCCCTCTTTGCTGGGCAAAATGTCCCAAAGAAATTAGAAGCGGACTGACTCACTGCTTCTTATAGATTAGCAGAATGTACTGTCTTCTCAAGAATATCTGCGGAAACAAGTAGATTTAAAGAAGTAAGGGAATCATGCAACAGTGGGAAAAACCTGGGATGTATATTTTCAAACAATTCAATGCCTTTCACCTTTTTTATTTTCCATTTACTTTCCAAATGTACTCTAAGATACCAAACACGGGGACTCAAACACTGCTCTTATGATGTGTATAACCTTGAGCAAGTACTTAACTGTTTCTGAGCTTCGTTTTCCTGATGAGTAAAATGAGAATATCACCCACCTTCCTCATGGGATTACCAAAGAAGTAATGTTATTCACTGCTAAGATGCAAGGAAACCAGACCAAATTAGGGATTCAACTTAAAGGACACAGCAGGACCTCACAGAGTGGAATTCATGGCTCCTGTGTCCTACCCCCAATCTCCTCTCAAAGCTGCACTGTCCTTTGGTGTTTCTCAGTGAATAAACTCTATTCTTTCTCTGCAAACTCACTTCTCTGTTCATCGGTGTGTCTGGTACCTGGGCTTTAACAGTAGCCCCAAAAAGGGTGGCTCTCCGCAGCTCGCTGACTCATCTTCTGGGCTCCAATTCCAGCTTCTCTGGAGAAGGAAACTGGGTGGTTTCCTCAGGTGCCCCATTCTCACTCCAGGAGAGAGGGGAGGAGCAAGGCCATTGTTACAGAGGGATTTCCTGTCACCCCTCAGGACACTTGGTTCCAAGATCCACATAGTGCATTGTTCAAAGTGCCAACCAGGACACCTGCTTGGCAGGAAAGGTGGGTCCTTTTTGTCTCACCTCCCCCGCTTTCCCTACACCAACCAAAATAACCCTGAACTCCAGGAACTAACACCAACCATTTTTCACACTGATACCAGTAAGGAAGGAAAGCAGATACAGAAATCAATCCCAGATTTGTCAAAGTCTGAAGAAGATGCTGACAGAGAAATCAGTGTGAATCCTGAATCTGAGAGTAAAACAAAGCTGTGAAATCCTCAGATGTTGTCTGCCAGAGAGATCTATCTCAAAACCATCCTAAACAGTTGACAGACACCCTTGAACCTCCATCTATGAAGATGGGTGAAAAAGCAGAAAAATTTACCTAAATGGTTTGTAATATAAAGGCAGAGCCTCAGGAACTGTGACCACAAACAACTGTAAAGGTGGAACCAATTAACCTTCCTTAATTTCTAAAAGGACAAGTAGGTTCACAAAAGGACTAGTCTTTGGTTATGTTTGCTCAGAAGTCAAAGGCAGAGACAAAGCCATGCAAAAACCTGTCCAGAAAATCCTCTATGTGTACCTAGTAAGATATCACTAATTCCTTTTTTTTTCTTTCAAATATGTATTTAAATTCTAGTTAGCTCACATACATAGAAATATTGGCTTCAGGAGTACAATTCAGTGATTCATCACTTACACACAACACCCAGTGCCCATCATCACAAGTGTCCCCTTAATACCCAACACCTATCTAGCCCATCCCCCACCACTTCCCTCCATCAACCCTCAGTTTATTCTCTATCTTTAAGAGTCTCTTATGGTTTGTTTCCCTCTCTCCCATTTTTTATTTCCTCCCATATATTCATCTGCTTTGTTTTTTAAATTCCACAAATGAGTGACGTCACATGATTATCTTTCTCTAACTTAACGTTGCTTAGCATAATACACTCTAGCTCCATCCACGTTGCTCCAAGTGGCAAGATTTCATTCTTTCTGATGGCTGAGTAATATTCCTCTGTGTGTGTGTGTGTGTGTGTGTGTGTGTGTGTACACATCTTCTTTATCCATTCATCAGTCAATGGACATTTGGGCTCTTTCCATAGTTTGGCTATGGTTGATAATGCTGCTATCATGCACCATGGTATGGTGCATGTATTCCTTCGAATCTGTATTTGGATCCTTTGTGTAAAAACCTAGTAGTGCAATTATAGCTCATAGGGTATTTCTATTTTTAACTTTCTAAGGAACCTCCATACTGTCCTCCAGAGTGGTTGCACCAGTTTATATTCCTACCAACAGAAGACAGCACTAATTTCTAACCATGAGTTAACCAAAGAGGTAAAATCCAGATTCACTGGTCAATTCGGATTAAAAAAAAAAAAAAAAAAACAGCTTAAAAAGCTGTAATAATGCATTGCTTGTTACAAATAATTTCATTCAGTTTATCAATAAGAATTTCATTTGAACTTGTTTTAAAGAACCAGCTATACTTTTTGTATATAAAAGTATACAAAAACATTGTATATTTCCAATGAGAAAAATGTATTTTGTGATCTGGGAAGATATTTTCCATATCTAATAGACTTCTGAAATGATAATTAAATTCAAAAATACTTTTAAAAAGATTTCCAAGATCCTTTTTCATATTTGGTCCTTTTAACACTATGACAGAGAAGCCAGAGCGAAGAAAGAATTTTCGGAAGAAGAGGGATGTTTAGTGATTTTGTACCCGGTTCCTTTATTTTATAGATAACGAGATGAAAGATAAGAATATGGAATGATGGTTATAGGTCACAGCCAAGTTAGACGAGGAATTCAAATTTACTCAAATTAGGTACAACTTTTTTTTTTTCCTCCTACTGTACCACATGACTTCTCAATGCAGCTGCTTCAATAATCAGCTGAGATAATCTAAGACTCTCTCAGCAGGAATTCTTCCAGTCCAGGTAAAAAAAGAACCAGGAATCACAGATCTAGATCATTATCTCAGTAGACTGATCAGCTAACTCTGATTTGTTACCTTGAAGAACGAGTGTCACAATCATACACTCTCTAAAACAAAGTTAACACTGTTAAATTTTCTAGAAATCATCTCCAAAACCAGCCACATAACACTCCTGGTCAGAATGCCTTGTTCTAATTCTCTTGTATGAGAATTTATACTAACTTCTTCCCTTCCTGTCTTCTGCTGTCCCCCACAGGACAAGCAAATACTCCACAATGCCCATCAGGTGCCCAGGAAGGTGCCACAGTCTTCTTCCAGACATTCCTCAGAGTGCCTAGTGATTCTTCTCATCCAGATACCCTCTGGATTCCAGAACACGCGACACTAACAAATTATTTCACCTCTTTGGGCCCAAGTTTCCTCATGTACAATACAATGTGACTGTCTTACACTTCATCTCATCCAAGGACTCTGGGCCCTCCTATCAGCTCTCTTCCTTTGAAACCAAGTATGTCTGACTTAATGACCTATAACACAATCTTCTATTAAAATGTACAGATATGGATGTGTCTAATGCTCCTTACCTTGAAGATTTGGGTTGTATCTGTTACAACACAGTGGAAATTCCTAACATGTGAATTTTGTATAATCAGTCTTGTACTGTTCTGTTAGTTTTCCCATAAATTATGATGCCATGTTTCCTAGCATAGCTATCAGTGTCCTCTAAGCTTTTCAAAACTCTTTTAGAAACCTGAATGTGCATTTGAAATCACTTTGTGAACTCAAAGCATTCATGACAATTATCTGTAGAGCTTTTTGTAAACTACAATATAATGCAAATATAAAAAATGCAAATATTATTAAAGAATACATAGTGAAAACACTCTCTCCTGCTCCTGATCCCCAGTCTTTCAGAAACCCTTTCCAGAACCACTAATTACTAGTTTCTTCTTTTTAAATGTATATTTATTTTTGAGAGCAAGAGAGACAGAGTGTGAGTGGGGGAGGGGCAGAGAGAGAGGAAGACACAGAATGCAAAGCAGCAGGCTCTGAGCTGTCAGCACACAACCCGACATGGGGCTCGAACCCACGGACCGTGAGATCATGATGCTTAACCGACTGAGCCACCCAGACACCCCAATACTAGTTTCTTATGTATCCTGTTGACAAGTATATATGTATGCACATACATACTTTTATATAATGGGACCATATTATATGCTGCTGCTCTACTCCATTTTTTTCCTTGCTTATACTATATCCTAGAGATCACTCTCTATCAGCAAAAGTTTATCACTTTTTTGTTTTTCCTCTCTACACTGACCTGGGTTCTAATTCCAGCTCTGGGGCCCTTGACAAGTCCCAGCCTCCATCTTGTCACCTGCCCATTATGAGTCACAGCATCTTCTAAAAGAAATCAGTGATGGGGTGCCTTGGTGGCTCAGTCAGCTAAGCATCCGACTTCAGCCAGGTCATGGTTTCACGGTTCTTGAGGTCAAGCCCCGTATCAGGTGAGCCTGAGCTCCACTCCAAGCTCCACACTCTCTTTCCCTCTCTCTCTGTACCTTGTGGGATTCTTTCTGTCCCTCGCTCACTCACGTGCTCTCTCTCTCTCATAAACAAAAAATTTTTTTAAATAAATAAATAAATGAGTGAGATACTATCTGTAGGGTGCCTAGTATACAGTTGTGCTCAATGACTGCCGGTTATTAACATTCCTCTCCCTGCAGAGCTCCTCAGGGAACTTGGCCTTTTGTGGGAGACTATGTAGGACTACAAAATTAGACCAATACAAATACAAATCCTGCCCTCAGATTTCTTGTAAAAGGGACACGGCATTTCCAGGGGATACACAAGTATTCTTTTATTAGGCCAGTTCCCTACTAATGGATATTTAGGTAGTTTCCAGTCTCTGTAATGACAAACACAGCAACAGGCCTCCTCATATTGTATCAGTAACGTAGCTGATCTAATAATGTACTGAGTTTGGGACTTGCAAAATCCCAGATCCAGAGCCCTGAATTCTGTTTACTTCAACAACTCTGGTTCCCTCTCTGAGCTTGTCATCTGTTTCCATTGTCTGCTTGACATGAAAAATGCACTTGGGTGGGCCTACAAACTAATTACTTCAAATAGGAGAAACCACCTTAACACAGAAGATGAAATGATTATCTGAATTCTAAAACTATCCTGCGAATTCACTGTAAGGAGTTTGTTGTTCCCAATTCATAGCTGTAGAATAACCCAAAGAATCAGAGAAGAAAACTGGCTATTCTGAGAAGTAGGAACACAATAACCAAGACAACCCCCAACTCTGGAGCTGCTAATACTGCCTGCCAACAGCTGCCCTGGGGTACACAGAGATCTGTAAGTAGGCAAGGCAGAAAAACCTACTCACAGTCAGCATTGTGACTTGCCCACTTCCCTTACACCCTGTTTATACCAAATCCTCTAGCATACAGGGTACTAATTTCCTTATGAAGCCGCAATCACTATACTTCAATGACTCTCTCCACCCATAACCCTCAAAAGGCCACACCTCCTCCTTATAATCATACTATCCTTTGTTTGTGACACTGATGCTTTGTGACATTGATGTTTGTGACACTGCTGCTATATGGTAAATAAATACACAGACTGACAGATGGACTCACAGACTGGTCCACACTGTGAAGAGAAAGAGCTCCTTTGCTTTTGTAGAGGAAAACTCACATATACCAACCCCTACATGTGCTCAACACTATGCTCTGCCCATTTCAGACACAACACCCTGAGAACAACCCATGAGGCAGGGAGTAATATTCCCATTTGACAAAGAAATTGACACTCTGGCTGGCTAACCGTCTTCACAGCACGGCAGGGTTAGGACATGGACCGCAGAGGTTGCACCCAGATTTATCACATGTAGGTCACCAGACCACACTGCCCCAGTCTCACATTGGTTTCTACTCACATAGCTTGCATTTCATCTGCTTTTAAAAAAAAAAATCAAAAACAGGGGTTCAGGGGTCCAGATTATGATCTGGCTTTGGCTCAGGTCATGATCTCGCAGTTTATGAGTTTGAGCCCCACTTCGGGCTGTGTGCTGACGGCTCAGAGCCTGGAACCTGCTTCAGATTCCATGTCTCCCTCTCTCTCTGCCCCTTCCCTGCTTGCACTCCCTCCCTCTCTCTCTAAAATAAAAATAACACCACTAACAAAAACAACAAAACAACAACACAACAAAACAAAAACTTTTAAAATACATTTCTGACTGCCATAAGCCAAGCTGGGCTTCTGTTGATGTCACATCTCACACAATGTGCTAATCAAAGAAAGTACTTAATGATTATCACTTTGTTGACATTACTATTTCTCAACAGCCCAGAGCTACATACTGTATCAACTGAACTTGTTCTTCACTATATTAAAGCACTTCTCCATCTCTCCTGCTCTGGGCTGCACCCACCTCAGGTCACTAACAGATGCTGGTCAGCTACCCATGTGTAAATCATTTACTGCAGCGGCCAGAGCTGTGCGGCATACATCATCCTCTGGTGTTGGCCAACTGACCTACTAACAACTCCTTGCTTGTGCTGGGAGTCATGGAGTGTTGAGTCCTATTTAGTGATGCCCAAAGGGGATGCTAGAGAAACCCACAGTGAACTCCACGGACAGGTGGATTCACACCAGCTGTCAGTCAGAGGTTCCAAAGAGGCAGTCCACACGTCACATCTGGCCCTCAGGAAGGTTCCAACTTAGCACACAGGAGACTTTAAAATGAAATTGCCACTACTCAAAATTCTGGAAAGTTTACATAAATATCCACATTATTTATGGGTATTTTAACTTCCCTTAAAACACTGGAAGTTTTGGCAACACTGGGTCCACTCCTCTGCACAGAAACAAGTGGCTTGGCCTGAGCAGTAGCTGTCTGCTTGCAGACCAGCACAAACCAACCTCATGTAGAAGTCATTTTCATCACCCCTGGGCACTGTGTATGCAGTGTTTCCCACAGATGCTGAGTGGGAATGCCAAAATGTCACCGGATCTTGCTTTTCAGTCGTCTGAAGGCTAAACTGCAACTATTTATTTCTCTGTTCATCAGTGTGGTGTCGTTAACAACCTACAATGCTGTATCAGACAATCACAGCACTGTTTATCCATTGCAAATGGCTTCACCCAAAACTTTTCTTACAGCTAATTATGAATTATAGCCAGATATTCTGTCTGTACTGCCTCCTTATAGCTGATTCTCTTCTGACAGGAACCCACCTATGTGGCTGCCAAGACCTTGTCAGAGAAAGGGCTGTACAAATATGCACTTTTCCTTCCTGCCCTCTTGCCTCCTGCTTTGCCCGCAACCTCTGTCTGAGGCCATGCAGATCTGCAGAAAAGCCCTGGCTGCCTGCCCTGGCTCTGGGCTCCTCGGGGCGGGGCAGCAGGCGGTCTGGGTGCAGGGCTCTTGACTCTGGAATGCACTTCCTCATTGAGGTGCCAAGGCCTAATCTTGGAGGATTCTAAACACAATGGCTTTTTAGCTACAAGGGCATTTATTATTTGTGACTGAAAGGCGGAAAAAAAAAAAGTGTCTAAAATTTCCAGACAACTGAGGTGCAAGTTAAGGGGAGTAGTCACTGAGTATGTCTGAATTATTTTAACTTAAATAAAAGAATGTCTTCTATAGTAATCAATCATGCACTATCAATTAATGTTATAAACTAACAAAAAACGAAAGCCTCCTATCACAATTAGTTTTTTTTATTATTATATATAAATGTTAAATGAGGTGAGAATCTATGCCAATAACTTCTGGAACTATAGTTCTAAATTTCTGTTTCAGGGAGAATATCAGCAGTATTTAATCTATGAAAATTAATAGCTGGCCTGTTTAGAGTAGAAAAATAAAATCTATCTTCTATTTAAACCATAACTCCAGGCATGCCTGGCTGGCTCAGTCGGTAGAGCATCTGGCTCTTGATCTCAGGATCATGAATTCAAGCCCCACGTTGGGTGTAGAGATAACTTAAATAAATAAAACTTTTAAATAAATAAATAAACCATAACTCCTTTTTGCCAAATACGTACAATCTAATTAACTTCTACGTCTCAAAATTATCTTTCTGCCATTTTAATGGTCAAAATTTGCAAATGAAAATTTAAGTAAGCGTGGCAGTGTAATTCAGTAAAGTAATATTTTTGTTCCCCTTTGGTCAGTAAAAAGTAATTTTAAAAAAGACAAGAGCTATTGTTCCTTTCCTGCTCTGCCACCAGTGAATGGGCCTCAGGAATAGGGAGCTTCTGAGGGAAGGGGCTGCTCCGAGCAAGCTGGGGGTGTGGGAGGAAGAAGTGACAGGGCTGGAGAAATTGCCTGCGATGGTGGGGAAGGGGAAAGAGGCCAGAGGGCTACAGCGACCTCCCTCGTATCCTGCAGGCCACTCTCTGAGGCATCCCTCCCCTCCCCCAGGCAGCAGAAACTTCACGGAGGACTGCCAGTGAGGTCTCTGCACAGGCTTGACCCTAAGCACAGCGGGCTCTCAGGCGCACCAAAGACCCCTCCCTCTTATACACATATCCCAGCCCAGCTTTGCACAGAGCTGCCCACTGTCTTGGGGCCTGGCAGGCTGGGACGAGGAGCACAGCAGTGACTAATGTAGGTGAAGACAAGAAGACCCTCTTCAAATATTCTACTCCAAGTCTGACCCCACCATGACCTGAGAAATAGGGCATGGCTGAGACTGGGTCACCACCAGCTGGGTTCAACTGAGGCTCACAGTAGAGTATATTTGAATTAGAGGAAAGGAAAATGGAAGATTTGAGAAAGCAAAGCAACATTAATCCCCACCTCCACCACATTCTCCCTATCTGTGTGACAGCAACTGTGACACCTCATCATAGGCATTTGTGAAGAGGTCCTTCCCCACCCAGGACAGTCACACCGTCAAAGGAGGGTCCATCTCTGGATCCCAGAACACATCACAGTTTTGTGGAATCCAGGCTTGAAAAGTCAGACTAAAAGTAATTCAAAATCAAAGTGAAATGTGTACACAGCGAAGGCTGACTTAGTTTCTAAACACAGCATTGTTTATTCCTTTTTATATTAAAAATGATGAAAATGCACCACTGTTTAAAATACATGTAATAAATTAGAATGAATGTTTAAAGCTATCACTCCAAGGAGATTCACTTTAGTTATATTTATAGTCTTCAAAATTTCAAACAGCCTAAACATCTAACAACTAAAGATTAGTTGAATAAATTATGTGTGTGTACATCTATGTAAGAGAAAATTATATAGATGCTAAAATGGTGCTAAGAACATTTTGAAACTTATTAAAACTTATCTGTGACATATTATTAAATAAGAAAAGCAGATTCTAAAAGATTACTATATTGCTTTTGCAGAAAAGATACACAAACAACTTGAAGACTGTAATAATAAGTGTTAACTGCTAGGAGAATGGGAATGAACATGAATTTTTTTTTTTCTTTTGGGAGGAAAGTTTCTAAGTTTCTTAACTTTTCTAAAACAAACGTGTATGTAATGTGTATATTTTTAAGCAATCTCTACACCCAACGTGGGGCTTGAACTCAGGACCCTGAGATCAAGAGTCACATGTTCTACCAATGGACCCAGGCAGGCATTTACAATAATAAATGTATAATATAACATGCTGCATTTTAAAAAGATCTCCCAGATGCTGAGAGGCTGTCCTTGAAAAGCCTAGGTGGTACATTAGCCACACACTTATCCCCTACCAAACAGAGTGTGTTTTAATACAACACAAGATGAGTGGGGGTGAAAGTTCAAAATCATCCTCTGGGGTTGTTCTCTTCACAAACCAAGAGAAAAACAAAAATAAAACCAAAAATTTTTGTCCCTAAATTAATCAGCTGCAGTATTTGGGCTTCCAAGGAGAGCCACACACCCACACATATACAAAACGTGCCACAGAGCCAATTATCTTTATAAGAGCACATGAGAAGAAAAGGAGCAAGGGAGCAGGTTTGTATACAAAGCATGTGTGATTCCTGCATCTTGAGTAGAATGCAATGGTGATTTAAAGCAAGGCATGCTTTTGATCGTCTCAGTTGGTCTCACTAATTTCATAAGGCACTGCAATTCAGAAACAACGTAGGATTTGAAAGTTTGCTCATTAATTATACCACACTGTATTTGATCCAAATGGAATTTCAGACTGCTCATATACAAAGATAAATACAAATTATTAAGATAAAAATATTAAATATTATAGCTAGAATTTTTATCCTAAATTACCTATTTATTATATAATCTTGGACAAATGTGCCTTTTTAAATCTTAGTTTCCTCATCAGCCAAACAGGGATAACGATAATACATTATGTGGCAAAGTAACCTACTGCAAAGTTAATTCATGTCTTATTTTGCCACTGCAGAACCAACAGAAAGAATTTAATTCCCTCCCGGCTCAGTGATGGGGTGAACCTACACTCAGATTTAATTGGACCTCAAAACAGTAAGTCAGTGACATTCTCACACTGGATGCAATAGAGCAGAACGCTTTCCTCAGAGGCTTGGCATAAGGATTAAACAAAACAACGGATGTCATAATGCTATGTCAATTGTCATGCAATGTTCAGAGAGAAATTACTGTTGTTAAAAATTCCCCTCACTTGCCACAATATGGTAAAAACAAAAACCAGGAGACCTAGGCTCTTATCCCAGCCCCACACTTCTCTAGCTCCTGGAAGCATATCTTCCTCATCTGTAAAATGGGAGCATACTCTTTGCCTTGCCCTACCTCACAGGGCTATGGTGAGACTCAAGTGAAACAGTATATGAGAAAAGTCCATGGAGCATGTTAGACAAGGGGGACCTATAAGTAAGACATAAACCAAACTCAGCAATGACACTTTTCAGTACAATTCTGTGAGTTCTGAGCACTGAACGTGGATTAAAACTGACCAGGTGGTTTTATTACAGTAGTCTTCATTTAAAACAAAAATCTGAATAACCTAGCTGTCCATCAATAACAAAATGGATAAAGAAACTGTCATAACATGGAGTACTCACAGCAAGGAAAATGAATGCACTTTAGTATACACTACATACAGCACCGATAGAAGTAAGACACACACAACATATAACGTGATTCACTCATATAATTTATGTTAAAAATAGGCAAAATAAACTTGTTTGGGGAAGGCTGTACAGTATTAAAATTCTAACAAAACTTAAGGAAATAACTATCACAAAGTCAGATGGGGATTTTCTCTGGTTGGGAAGGGAGATGGTGAAATTATATATATTAATCAGGCCAACAAGAGGGACTTTGGGACTGAAGGCTATATTAAATTTTGTGTATATGCAAGTGTATATATGTATGCATGTATGTATATCCATTGTAAACACTTGTCTACACATATATTTCACAATAAAAGACCAACAATAACAAAAATCCAACTGAATTCTGTATAGATTAAGTTATATCAATACTGTCCCTTTTTTTAAAGGACTTTTGCTAAGAGTTTCAGTTCCAATTTCAGATATATCAAACTAAGAAATTATTCAATTGGGATTTTATTTAATCTCTTCAAAAAGAAAATATAGTCATTAAGCAGGTTATGGTCATGCAAGTTGACTACTGGTCTACTTATTTGTAATTTCTAATTGCTTGGACATTTTCAGGGTCAAATTAAAAATCCTACTTAACAATAAAAGAAACTACATGGCTATAGTCACCACCTGAGCATATCTTACACCACCACCCTAAAAGGAAATGCAAAGTTTTATCATTGACTCACCAGCTGGCTGTGTTTGTGCTATTCTCTTTGGGTAAGTCTTGCTTCGACTTCTTGCCACATTCTGATCTGGCCGAGGAAGTTGAATAGAAAGATCTCGACTCATTTGCAATGCTGTCCTGCCACTTGGAAATGCAACACTTTGGTTAACACAGATAAAACCACACAGCCACAAAAATTAAACCACTCTCATTCACAATATCTACAAAGTATGCAGAGAAGAAAAACAGCACAGAATCACGCAGGCCAAGTACATAAGGGTTTTCAATTGGTTCTCATTGCAATATTAACCAAGGCAGTAATATTAAATTCTAATATGAGAGTCTTAGGTTAGATAGAAGGATGATCTTTCAGAGGGAGAAATTTATTAAAGGGGTTGGGTTTAGATGTAAGTAGAATGATGAGCTAGAAATAGAGGATGCTGATGGTCTTCCAGCTCTACAACTAAATAATAAATCACGTTGGGCTAAATTATACAATAGTAACGATTCTACATGAATCAACATGTCCCTGGGTTGTACTTACATAGCAAGTTGTAAAGCATGCCCCACAGGACCACTTGGTATGATTTTATCCTGAACCCTACTGTGGCACAGTCAACCATTTATTATGCTCACCTCACCTGTGCCAGATCAAATGCCCAGAAAGATTTAAAGCAAGCCAAAAGCCTGCGCAAAGTGCTGCTTCTCTAAAGAGTCTGAGGATGCAAGAAGGTGAGCTTTCCTTGGGAATGGACTAACCTTCAAATAATTTTCCCGAGGATTTGTGTGGTTTTGTTTGATGGATTTCAGTGAACATTCATCTTGCTGAATAATTATTCCACAGCTGCTGAATTTGAGCCCATGAATGACTCTACTCTGACTTTCACAGAGGAAAATATCATTTAGGTATAGGAAAAATGCACTTTTGTATGTCTAGTTTGATTCATCACAAAAAGAGCCCACGTCTGGGAGGAAAAAGGCCATTTAATGGCCCCCAATCTTATTACTCCTACATTTACAGAATAAATATTAGCAAATCTCTCCCCAAAAGAGATGAGACTTATACAAACAAAATTCACCTCCTACACACTTCTGTGAAAGTTCCCCCTTTTTACTCCCCCATCTACCTTTATTAGAAATAAAAAGATGCCTGAAACACTCATCAAAGTGGCTCCCTGTCAGGCTAGCTGGGGACACCACTTGACATGAGCTACCATGGCAGGTTCCATCTGTGAGTGTGTCTCATGTTTAGTGGTTGATGGGAACAAGGCAGAGAGGATGGGAGAAAACCTGTGACAGGTTTTCTTTTACTTGAAATTTAACATTTTTTTAAAGGTAATACATAAGGTAGCACAAATAGCAACATCTCACTCCTGGAAAGCTAAAAACCAAAATTCCATATAAAGAGCAGAATTCCATTATTATAAATGGTTTGAAGCATAAAGATAAGAGCTACTTAAAACAGGCTTTGTTATCAGAAAGACTTGGATACTGTATACTTCATTGCAGAGAGGAAAAAATATTTGCCCTGAAAATAGAACTCAGTATGTGGACCCACTGTGGCATTTCATAATGAGATTTTACTTAATCACTCAATTTCTCCTCATGGCTTCTCTCTCAGGAATAAAGGAGAAATGAGGAAATCATACTACAAGATTAATAAAACTAAGGTCCAGAAACATAAACTGATCTGCCACAGCCTACACAGGGCTCGGGACTAGAATGAGCTTTCTGATCTCCAGCTGGTTGTTGTGACAAAGACTGGCGGCCTGGGAGAAAGGGCAGAACACTGAACCATCTGGTTTGAAGTTACAAGCTCAGTTTGTTTGTTTGTTTAAATTTTAAAAAATCTAATGTTTATTCGTTTTTGAGAGAGAGAGACACACACACACAGAGCGCAAGCATGGGAGGGACAGAGAGAAAGGGAGACACAGAATGTGAAGCAGGCTCTAGTCTCTGACTGTCAGCACAGAGCCCGATGCAGATCTCAAACAGGAGCTGTGACAGCATAACCTGAGCCTAAGTCGGACGCTTAACCGACTGAGCCACCCAGGTGCTCCACAAGCCCAGTTTAAAATACAGCTCTGCTATAACTGTGTGGTCTTCAGCAGATTCTTTTTAAAATCTCTTGGAGCCCCATTTTCCTCATTTAAAATATATTTCTTTTTTTTTTTTAATGTTTACTTATTTTTGCGAGAAAATAAGCAGGCTCCAGGATCCGAGCTGTCACCACAGAGCCTAATGTGGGACTTGAACCTGTAAACTGTGAGATCATGACCTGAGCCAAAGTCAGATGCTTAGCCAACTGAGCCACCCAGATACGCACCCCCCCAAAAAAATTAAAATATATTTCTACTTGGAGAGCCTGGATGGTACAGTCAATTGAGAGCACAACTCATGAATTTGGCTCAGGTCCTGATCTCATGGTTCATTGGTTTGAGCCCCTCTTCGGACTCTGAGCTGACATCTGGAGCCTGCTTGGGATTCTCTCTCTCTCCCTCTCTCTGCCCCTCCCTGGCTTGTGTGCACTCTCTCTCTCTCAAAATAAATAAACCTTAAATGTACATATATATACATATATATGTATATATATTTCTACTTATTCAGACTATTTCCTAGCAGAAATATTCTTGTGCGGTACTCTTACTATTTCCTTGCAGCAGAAAGTACTTGATGAAAAGAGAGATTTACAGTGTAAAGGATAAGAGGTCTGATGCATGTCCAGTGGTTCTCCGGAGTGACCAGGAAGAGCTTTTTCCCCATCATCACCCACTTCCCTGCCTCCACACACTCTGGCACACACACTCTCATCCTATGAGAGCAATTTCTGAGGGGCTCAGAGAAGGAGATGTCAGTGTACCACAAAATACTTCATCAGTGTCTATTTCAAAACATTGCTATAGATAATAACACAACAAAAGAGCTGATTTCAGCCCCGTTTTCCCACAAATTTAGAACTTTTGAAATGACTGGCAGTCACCTATCACTAAAAATGTCAAATTTTTCCTTCTTGATAATTCATTTTTCTAAGAGATGTTGGAATCTTCTTGGTATTCTGCAAGCCCCACGATGCAGGAAAGAGAGTAGAGACAAGAACTCTCCTTCCATCACACACCCACCACCAGAAATACATACACAATTGTACACACAAACCAGGCAGACAGCCACACTCACAAACCAGAGCCACCTGTTCTGCTGTCCCTTATCCCCCAGGCTCCAAAAATCCGAAGGGTGAAGGAGGGGCTGCCTGTGTTCCCAGGGCTCTGCCTGTATCCCACGGGATCTCCAGAACGTCTCAAGAAAGGAGTAAGCATATGATGTTTGTTAAAGGCTGGTTGTTTTTCCACCTTTGACAATCAACAGTCCACATGCTGGTGACCACCCAGCAGTCAGAGGCCCACCTCAGCCTGAGCCTAGCTCTGGGCCTTGGGATGAAACGTCTTTCTTCCAAGGATGCGGTAATGTTAATGCTTCCTACATACAGACACGATTTGGGTTTCATTACGACTTACGAGGGAGTTAATACCGTCCACAAAATTAGAACAGATTTAGTGGAGCTTCCAATTCTGCAAAGGTTACCTTTAATTAGTTTCTTGGAAGAAATGATATTTAATATGCAAAATCCAATAACTTTCTAATAATAATTCCCAGTAGCCACAACATTTGCATTTCAATAAATTTGAGAAATCAGGTATGGATAAGTTTGTGGAAACCAACTGCAGCATATGTTAAACAGCGTAATTACAATTTTAATAGCGTGAACACTGACAGATGCTTTTTCACTAGCTTTATTTCAGTGACAAGGAGATGGATTTACACATTCTCTCTATAAACCTCAAAATGTTTTATGCCCCAACTAGAAAAATAACCCAAGTACTGACTATGAGCTCTTCTTCTCAATACAAAAGTAAAGACTCTTCCCTTAAATTTCTGATAATTACATCACTATCTAAGGAAGAATCTTGGTAACCTGAAGGTTAAATTTTTAGATATCAATGAATATTTTCTCTTTTTTAATTAAAAAAATTTCTTGGTTTTTTGAGAGAGAGAGAGAGAGCGAGCGCCGAGGAGGGGCAGAGAGAGGGAGACACAGATTCCGAAGCAGGCTCCAGGCCCTGAGTTGTCAGCACAGAGCCCAACACAAGGCTCAACCCATGAACTGTGAGATCACGACCCGAGCCGAAGTCTGAAGCTTAACCAACTGAGCCACCCACGTGCCCCTCAATGAATATTTTCATACAAATACCAAGAATATCTCTAATATAATCACAGGTAAGTTTTAGTAATCAAATGAGCAAATAGTCCAAGTGAATAATATATAAACATAAATGCACTGAGCATTTACTATTAATCACTCTTTTATTGATTATCTCTGGTTTAAAATTCAGAACAAAAAAAAAAAGTGGGTGAAAAAAGAGGAACTAAAATCTGGCATACCACTGTTCTGCCAACAATGGATTTGGCTTTAAGTCTCCTAGGTAAGAATTTCATTTAGTGATGCCTCCAGTGCAACAGATAGAACAGTATCCCACTTCCAGAGTGGCATTTGGGCACTCTACTTGGGTTTTACAGGGCCCAGGGCCTGCTTCACTGTAGCTCTCTGAAGGCAAAAGTGGTTAGACCTGATTCTGTGTATCTCTGGGACCCAATCCAGTATCTTGCCTTGCATATCACAGGCTCTCCACTTAAAAGAATGAATTGAACCAAAACAAGTTCTTTTTCACAACATAGAAGGTTCCCATTTTTAATGCTGGTATTAGGAAAAGATCCAATCAGGCTTTTCCTGCAACATGCTCAGGGTTTGCCTAATGGCCAAAAAAAGCAAGGGCTTTCTTTGGAGTTAGACTGCCAGGGAAGGGCCCACTTTCCTGCTTCCTGGCTGGGTTAACTTGAAGAGTGATGTGGCGTCTCTGAACCTCAGTTCCCTCACATATTAAGGGAGTAATATTTAGAAGAGAGCAACGATTCAATGAAGCAATAAATGGAAAACATTTAGCACAATACATGGCACTTAGTAACTGCTCAGTAAAGTTGACATACAATTGTAGCGTTACTACACGTAGGCTTTATGGTGTAGAAAACATGATTTGATCCACAATATAAGTACACATTGTGTTACAACAGGGGATTGACTGGTTCTAAGAACACCACTCAGCTATAATTCAGGATATCTACTTTGTTTCATAATCACAACATCATTAGAAATAAAGTGATAATTGTATCAAAATGAATTTCTGAAGATCGTAAGCTCTACTGCATTCTAAAAGCCCTGAACTTAACACAGCGAATACAGACATTAAATAGGCTGTTTTTGTCAAGAAAGTTTTAATAAACTGTTACGCTTTTGAAATTCATTGGCAGAAAAATTAAAAAAAATTTTAAGTCATAAACTTTAATGTGTGTGTATGTGGACAACAGAATTAAATATTTATTTATTCACACATAAACACCCTTCCCCAAGGAAAAAATGCCATTTACCTATACCGGTGCTTATAACTCATGGATCCAAACTTGCTGAGTTTTCTTGACAATGAATTTGATTCATTTTCTGGCATTCTAATAAATTTTTAAAAGAAAATCAGATAAGGATTCATAAATACAGGTTCTTACATAACCCTTGAGCAAAAGCTACATAGAAAATACAGTGCAACACTGTTTCACAGCTAGTCGAAATTGTTTATTTATTCTACATACTGGCAGGAAATAATTATCAGTTATTTTAAGCTAATATTTGAAATACAACCATGCTCTAGGATTTTATGTATGGATAGTATCATTGCCCTTTGGAAGCTTCAGTTGTTAACTAACTTACTTTCTCTACTGAAATTAAGAACTGTGTCACTATATTGATATACACATGCCATGGCTTTCATGACAGATCTGATGTGGTGTTTTACTCTTCTTTAAATTTAGGACTTCCCATTCCAGGGTACCTTCAACAGACACCTTCCATGTGGAGCTCCTTGGCCCAGGCCCCACTGTACTAGAGGTAATGTCTCAGGCTTGCTGGGCCACATCCATCAACTAATATAAACTCTATAAAGGACATCAGTCATTTTATAAGAACACTTCTCCAACATAATGCTATTGGGGAGAAGTGCTCCATGTAAATTGAATAGGAATAAGGGGAAGAATTAAGAATTAAGCTTTAAATTTAAAAGCGAAAAATAAAGCTTATATATTACCTGATAGGATTTGGCTTTATCTTTACACCAGAAGGTTGTGAAACACAAAGTGTCACTACAATCCATTGTCAACTCTGTACCCTCCTCTTACTTGACATCTTGGGAGCGTGCAATGAAGTTGCTGACTTCTTATTCACCATGACATTTTCCTCTCTATTTTCCATTTTCCCACACACTCTACTGGCTAGTCCATCTTATACTCCTTCATTGGCTCTTACTGCCCTCTAAATGAGGGGAGGGTCCCAGAGCTCAGTCCTAGGCTTTCTGTTCTCTTTCTTCACTTTTTCCATTGATGACCTCATCCAGTCCCCTTTGCCTTAGATACCTAGTAAATTTACATGGTCAGCTTTTGTCTTTCCAATAAGCCCTAGACACCCAACAGCCTGCTGCACACCTCTACTTAGATGGCTATTTAGTATGTCTATAGAACATTTAATTTCCATCAATACCAAAGCTGCACTCTCTCTATATATATGTATATAAATGTCCTTGACTCTTTCTTATAGTAGGAGCAAAGAAGGTGTGTGTGTGTGTGTGTGTGTGTGTGTTTGTGTATTAGTATGATTCAGAAAATTTGGTGGCTGAAAAAAATTAATAGAAGGGAAACACTTCTAAATTTCTACTTATAGACAGAAAAGAATACATGTTATAAAAACAAATGCACTTTTCATTAAAACAATGCACAAAACTTTCACATTAACATACCTGAAAAATGTATGATGTTCTACACTACACTTCCAAAGATGCTTGCAAGCAGTTTTATTTCGAGCTTCAAAAAAGAATGAGGTTTCGTTGCACTGAGAGAAAAAAAAAGAGAGAGAGAGAGAGAATACGAATTTACTGACCGTAACAGTCTTCAGATGACAGCCACCTTCTAGGTATCAAAAGTTCGAGTACGCCGAGAAGTTATTAACCCATAAAACAAAAAATAATTATCTCTTGGTAACTATTTTTGGACGTCTGCCTTCAAACCGCCTTCAATAATTAAAATTACGAAATGTACATTCCACGTAAATCACAGGGCCATCACCTACTTCTTCATCACCCCATGACCATGGATAAGCAGGGCCAGGAAGCACTGCAAGCTTTTCCATCATAAATGGGCACCCAATCTGGACGACACTGACCGCGTGGAAATCAACTCCCAATAAAAACGAGATGCCCATAAACCCAGTTATTAACTCTATTACTTTCAGGGATGTACATGCCACATTTAAAATGATGGCTAAAGAGTCTCAGGAGGGGCCAACACGAGGAGCGACCACCACAGTGGTGTCCTCTGAGCAAGCTGAATAATGTCTCTGAGCTTCCAGTTACTGGGTGAATGAAACTAAATGATAATGACCAATCTAAAGTACATAATAGATACACATTAAATTTCAACTATCCAGTAGCTACCTAGCTATATTTAACTATGAGAAATAAAGGCAATATTAGAGATAATTCTAATTGTGCAGAAGATACTATTTACTTTTTTAAGTGACTGAATAGGCAACCACACAAAATATAATCTAAGTACTAAAATAATAAACCACAAATTCTGTGAAGCTCTATAATTTTTTAATCTAAAACTAAATTAGCAAACTTAAGCCTGAAATGCAGAAATGCCTCTGGAATGAGATTTCTATGGATTTATAAGCACAAAACTGTCAATGCAGATGAGTAATGAAAAAGGATCCTTCCCACCTTTTAATAAGGACAGAACATTTATATGCATGAAATTTCTTCCAAGTCCATCTGGAATGAAGCTGCCCAGTTTAGAAGTTTATTTGTAAGATGAAAGGGTGTGATGAAAACAGAGCCAATATATGCATGTTACAGCAAGGCTGCCTATAATTCCTAAAACTTGTGAAGTGGAAAAAGGAACTTAAGACAATTCCCAGGTTTCTGGCTTGGGGAATGCTAACTAATGAAATACAGCAGGTAGAAAGAATTGGGCATTTGGATGGCAAGGGAAGGGATAGTAAGTTCAGGCTATTTTGATTTTGAGGTGCCCATGGAATGGGCAACTAAACACACTGAGTGGGCCAGGAGACATGCAGACACAGAGCTAAAGAGACAGGCCATACCTGCTGACACAAATGATTTCACCCAAGAGCATAAAAGAGATTGTTTCAGGAAAAAGAACAAAGTGGGTGAAGATAAAATCACAACCAGGATGCTTGTGAAAAAGGGGTGGGGATGTCAAAATGGAACAGGAGGTTATGGTGGCAGAGAGGCTGGATGCAGAGCACAAGACTCAACTGACCCAGAAAGTTCAAACAGGATTTGAAAGAAGGTGACTGCATTTCACAGTAAGACATTTTCAGTGACTTTCATGGAAGGGGCAGGGATTACGCAAGTAGAGATAAGGGAGCAGAGTCAATGAATTCAGAAAGGGCATTCCTCAAAAGCAAAAGAAATGGGGGAAGGGAGTGCACAGGAGGTCACAGAAGATCCTTGGGGGCAGGGCGGGAAATGAAGCATCCTGTCAGGAGATGGGAAGGCTTAGAGGGGAGGGGTTTTTCCTTTTCCTTTTCTTCGTATATAATATACACACATGGTAAAAATGCCAGAAGATACCAAAACAGATACACACAGATAACTAAAATCTCGCTCCCATCGCTGTTCCCCCATCACCTTCCCCAGAGGCAACCACTATCAAGAGTTTCTTAAAATGTTGCGACTGGGTGGCTGTCAGTTAAGCATCCAAATCTTGATTTCAGCTCAGGTTATGATCTCACAGTGGTGAGACTGAACCCCGTGTTGGGCTCTGTGCTGACAGCTCAGAGCCTGCTTGGGACTCTCTCTCCCTCTGTCTCTGCCCCTTGCCTGCTTATGCTCGCTCTCTTGCTCTCTCACTCTCTCTCTCTCTCAAAATTAATAAACTTAAAAAAAAGAGTTTCTTATATAACAGTTATGTGTTTTTAAGGTCATTGCATTATCCAAAAATCTAATGCACAGGTCATTTATTTTAAAATAATTTTGCTTGTGATTGCATTGTATCAGGATAAATGATTAAGATAAAGCGAGCACAGGACATGTTGTTCTCTCCCCACCACCATCTTCCTCAGTATCTATACTCCACCTTCCTGTGCCTTCCAACAAGTAAAGTACTACGTGCACCAGGACATACTAGACATTATCACTGACAAGAAACGGTGGCTGGTGAGGACCACTCTGTGACATTAACACTTGAACATTTTAGCAAGAGCTTCCAAAAAAAAGGTGGGATTTGCATACCCAAAACCAAATTTTCAACAAGTTATTTAATTACATATAATCCAGATTTATAGAAACGGAGGAGAAATAAAGACGTATTCTATCTTAAAAATATAGTAAATCCTGGGGCTCCTGGGCACCTCAGTTGGTTAAGTGTCCGACTTCGGCTCAGGTCATGATCTCCTGGTTCTTGGGTTCCAGCCCCATGTCAGGTTCTGTGCTGAAAGTTCAGAGCCTGGAGCCTGTTGTGGATTCTGTGTCTCCCTCTCTCTCTCTCTGCCCTTCCCCCACTTGTGCTCTCTCTCTCTCTCTCTTTCTCTGTCAAAAATAAATAAAAATATTTGAAAAATATATAAATAAATAAAGTAAATCCCCTCAAACTTTCCTTAGACTGGTTTTCATAATATTCTTCACGTTAATGTCTATATTCTTTTTCTTTTCAAATAGAGATCCAGTCGCAGGATATCTAATAACTTTTTTAACTACCATCACTTAATGAAAGGAGAAAACATCTTAAGATCTGACCAGAATTGGGTTTTCTCAAGTTTCCTTGGGTACAAATATATTAAAGGAACAAAAGAGGTTCCCATAGGCCTCCTAATTACTTCTGCCCTGTGCAAATGACAAGTATGAACTCATTCTCCATTTATACGGGGCTGTAACACCAGCTGCCTGGTTTTTATCTCACTGTCAGCAGAATAATCCAAATACTAAAAGGAGGGTTAACATAACTAAAAAAGAAACGAGGAATTCTGAATAAATTCCGTGCATTTTTGCCACTTAACCGCTGGTGTGAACGGCACTGATGTGGCATCACAAAGTCTCTCTCTCCTACTAAACCTTTTCCAAACAGACAGACACAATTAGCACCTTTCCATTCATTCAACAGTGAGTAGATGCTTAACTTCAGAAGTCCATTCCAACCCTCTGCTAAAATACTTTATCCAGGCTTCAACTGCTTGCTTTTGGCAAAAGCACTCAAACTCCTTCATAACTTCTGTCATTTCATGCCAGAAGCAAAGCTACGTGCTGAATCTTTTTTTAATACAAGCTTTTATAATATTTTTATTTTATAAACTGAACAATTTAAATCGCCTGTATCTCAAGTACCATGTGGGGGCTTCATTGTACCTTGTAGCCCTAGGTAAACTTGGCTCACACTCCCAGTTCTATCATTTGTAAGAATTCAGGACCTGTATCATACTGATGAATTCCCAACCTAACTCCCTCGGATCTCTCCGTTTCTTTTCCCACCTTTGCTGGGTGTTTCCTCCTCTTTGCAAGCTTCAAGAAATAAATCTACTTCAGTGTGGCTTCTCTGGAGTGTATTGAGATTGCTGGCAGGGTCCTGGAGGGGCTTGCATCAACTGTGCACTACACAACCTTTACATCCCGGGCCCTGCTAACTCTCATTGCCTCTCTCAAGCCTGACCCTTGTCGCCACACCCAGCCTGTGCCCTACGGATTCCTCCGTTGCTGTCTTGGGAAGCAGCCACAACTGGACTGTCTGACTTTCCCAGCCTCCCTAGAATTGTGGGGGCAAACATCTTCTCAATCCTATTATACATGTGTCCCACCTCCAAGGTCACAGAAGTAACCTAAAACATACTGTATAGGCACATATTTTTAAAAGATTAGTACTTTCACAATAGTGAGATGCAATCATTACATAAATACTGGAAAGGCCGTACAGCAGAGAGGTTTCTAATCATCAGCGATTCACAGAGGCAGAGAAGAAGATTGAAGGAAGTGTCAAGATTACAAGTCTAAAGTATTGTATGTGTTTTTTTAAGTGCAATCTCACCAAGAGTTGTAACTGACTTTAGGCACTAGGGGGAAAAACAAACTCAACAGAGGGCGGACAGCCAATGACTGAAATAACCTGATTACTGATAAAGCAAAGGCAGGCAAGGGGTGGAAATGAAAATAGATACCAAAGAGGTATCCCAAAACGTTAAGTGTTTTGAAAAATGTTATCATTATAAGTGGTGAGACTGAATGAGTACAGTTTTAAAAACCGAATGATGTCTGTACATATGAGAGGGCAGGCACAATGTTTCAGTGCCTGTCCCCATGTTTGCCACTGCTCTCTCTCCTAGGCATCCTGAGTTCAGTCAAGAAGTCACAGTGAGCCCTGCAATAAAACAAACAATCTTCTTATTTGGAAAAGGAAGTTGGGCGTAGGTACTTGTTTTCAAGGAAGGGTCTTTTTAGTGCTCTGGAATAGAAAATATTACACGGCACATACACACACACCCCCAACACATATACCCCAGTTGCTTTTTAAAAATTCCTTTTGAAATGCATGTAATAGGGTTTGAATCAAAAATCACAGTGCATTTCAGGAGGGCACTTGGAGAATCACATTAATTTCCATTCCTGCATATATATTTTACAATAAAAGAACAAAAACAAAAATATTCCAGTACTCTTTTGTCAGCTGTGTGGGTGATATTCCAAAACGTAGACTAAAATGTGAAAAACCTTTTTATGGATGAATAAATTGATTGCTTGATGAATAACTGTACGTAACTCTTCCTAGCTCACAGAAACATAAATTATAGCGTTGGAAAGGATGTGTCAGATTGTGTTGCTTCTCCTCTTTTTCCTTTTCCTCCCAAAAATTCAAAAAGAGAAAACATGAGCCAAAACATTAGAGAATATTTGTATCATGTTTCAGTAAACTTTGAAGATGATTATTCTGCTTCCGTCTTGAGAAAATACACATACGCAAATCTAGGAATCCAGAAGCTTGGTTTTTGTTGTTTTACTCTATCTTTTCCTCACTTTCTCTTTAGAGAAACCACAGCATTTAGTAAAATGTTCACATTTCCCTCTTATACTTGCAGACTTATATTTTTAATGATAATCTTTATCCCTAGTTTATAAACGCTAAAGATTTTTAAGTATTAAGTGTTATTAAAGCTTGTTCAAATGAAGGCATATCTGATAAGGTCTACTGATACTCAATTTAAAAATGTTTTATAGCAGAATTTTACAATTTTTTCCAAATAAGTGGCCCATGTGTTTTAATTAGAGAGAAAGTCAACACACATAATAGCAAGGGAAGCAAAGGCAAATGCATGGCCTGGGAAGACCTGCTCCCCTTCCTGCCTTGGCACAAGCTACTCACCAGCTGAGACTGGTCAAGAACAAGGTGCTCCCCGAGCCCTTCCTGTGCAAAGCTTCAGTAGCCTTAAATGGCATGATGCCAAGACAATTCTGATTCAGAGACATAATCCTGGTGCCTATTATAAGTCCAACTTCGGACTAGGTGCCTTCGACCTCACAACAACTCTGGAAGGCAGATTTTATCATTCTCACTTTGAAAGGCTACGTGTTGCTCAGTGAATTGTCCAAAGTTGGATAAGTGGGAGGCCTGGACCCAAACCATACTATCTGACCACAGGTCTAGCAGCCCATCTCTGAATCTGAGAAATGCCAAACCAAGCTGTTGTGTGGCATGAGGATCCAAATATTAGTAACAGAGCCACACTTAGGAATACATGGGGGAGAATGTTCCATCTGTTCTTCCAGGTGTGCTCATACCTTGTAGGTGAAAATGCAAAATGGCACAAAAACTCTAGATGGAGGAGGGGATATGGAAATATCTAATAAAACTACACATGCACTTATAATTTGACCATGCAATCCCAGTCCTGGGAATTTACCCCAAAGATACTCCTTCAACGATATAAAAATACATATGCACAAAGTTACTGACTGAAAGAAAATTTATAATTGCAAACTACTGAAAACTACCTAAATTGTCCCAGCATAAGAGATTGGTTGAGTAAACCACGGTACACACACTCACTGGAGTCCTATATAGCTAATAAAAGAACAAGAAAGCTCTCAGTGGACTGGTATAAAGTGATTTCTAGGAGGTATTACTAGGGGAAATAAGGAAGAAGGAAAATGTTTTATTTTTTAAAAGTTTATTTATTTACTTTGAGAGAGAGTGCATGCACAAACTGGAGAAGGGCAGAGAGAGGGAGAGACAGAATTCCAAGCAGGCTCTGCGCTGATGGCTCGATGTGGGACTCGAACTCACAAACTGTGAGATCATGACCTGAGCTGAGCACAAGAGTCAGACACTCAACCGATTGTGCCACCCAGGCTCCTGGAGAAGGAAAATATTCTAAATGTGCTTATCTTTACAAACAGAAACACAAGAAAGATAAACCATAAAACACTAAAGTTGGTTACCTATAAGGAAGGGTGGGGAAACAGGACTGAAAGAATATGGGAATTTGTGGTACTTCTCTGTGCCTTTCTGTACAGTTTTGACCTACGGAAGCATGTTAATCTTCTACATCTTCAAAAATAAAATAAAATGAATAAGAATACAAAGGGACCTAAAACTGAAAGCAAACTGAGACAAGTAAACCCAACTAGATCTCAAATGAAGAGCAAAACCTCAGTACTCGGGAAAGCTGAAGGAAGGGCCAACCCTACTCAATTCTGAACACAGTGGTTGACTATATGTCCTCTGTCTTGGCAGGATGGTATGTGAGTGAAAGCACTGCAAACACCTATAATTTTAGCGGTTTGGACAAAGCAATTCTGCAACTACTTGAGATATGTTTTAGAACTGAGCAAACAAGTAAATGTCTTTCTGCTATTGGAAGCCAAGGTTCTAAGGACACACAAATATGAAATGAAGAAAGGCCAGAAAGAACTCTGTAGGGATGGATGGAAATTGGAGATATGACATGAATACATGATTTCTAAAATGAGTATGAGCATGTTTATATGCACACACATATATATGTATTTATATTTGTATGTATGTGAATATTCCTTAGCTTTATCCACTGAAAAGGCCAAAAAGCAAAGTCACCCCAATGGCAATGACCACACCTAACACCCAGATCTTAACCCTTCCTGTCTAAAGAGAACCAAGGCTCCTTGGAGAAATGGCTGATGACAGGGCAGATGTAGGTAGAGGATGCACCTGAAACACCACATTGTACCAAAAAAGAAGAAAATGGCCAAAAAATGATAGGGTCAGGTCAAAAGGTCACAAGAGCCAGATTAAAGGAGCCCTCACTGACTAAATCTAGGACAACTTGAGCACCAAAAAATTAGGTACAGTAATGTATCATAAACCACTGGGGGGGAAAAAAAGGAATTAGTATGCCCATGCTGATAAGATAGATAAATAAAAGAGAGAAAAGGTGTGCCTCTTACTTACAGTGGAATGCCAAGGGCTGACTAACCAACATGGAGAGTGTGGAAGAGCTAGAAAATAAGCATTTTACAAGCATCCCAGTAAAAGATCAGACCAGGCAAGAATCCTCCTCAATGCATGCTAAATCTACAGGAAAAGTCTGAAGAGGAGCAGGATATTTGCACTGAATTAAAATATCTCCCCACAGATGACTTATTAGTTGCGAAAACAATAACTATATGGTGGAAAATCAAATCAACATCCTGACTAGGTGATCAAACTTAGTATAACCACCAAGTGATGGATGGCCATCATGTACCTCCAGATGTGATACCCTAAGGAGGACACGATCACCTATGTGGCTTTCCAGGTGAGAACAAGGATCTGCAGTCCAATCATAAGAAAAACAACAGACAAACATTAAATGAGAAGCTTTCTATTGTTAAAAAGTGGGGTAGAACCATATTCTTCCAAAATGTAAATGTCAAAAGAACCCCAAAAAATGCTCAAAAGTGTTCCAGATTAAAGAAGACTAACTGGATTCTGTACTGGAGAGGAAAAATGCTGTAAGGGACCTTTTTAGCCTAACCAATAAAACTGGAATGTAGAAAGTAGATGGTAGAAATATATTAACATAAATTTGTTAAGTCGATAACTGTGGTTCCATCAGAGAGCATCCCAATTCTTAGAAAATACACACTGAAGTACTGAGAAACATGTAACACCTGAAACCCTCAACTCATTCAGAAAAGAATTGTTTGGGGGTGGGAAACAAAAAAGGAAATGGAGTCAAATATTAACTGTGATTGTTAGTAATAATAGGTGACTGTTCTCTGCAATATTTTCATTTTTGCCACTTTTTGTAAATTTGGAATTATTTTCATATAAAAAGAGTATTTTTAGATCTATAGTTTCACTTAAAATGTGAAAGAATCCCCAGCTTACGTAAGTGAGACCTCTTGGGCTTGCTGACAAACAGTGACGCTCCTGGCCACCAGCACTTCCCGTGTACTTTTCTCAAAGAGTTCGGTCAAGTGGGTCTAATTACTGGTAGCCAAACTTGCCAGGAACCTTTTGGGTCTACATCCTGTCATGCTGGGTAAGTTTACCTGAGGTTAGTTTCATGATGTATTATACATAAAAGTAATCACAGCCTCCTTTTTCATTTATTCAACAAATGTACATGCCAATCTCTGGGCCTACTGTTGGGGGCTACATGTTCTGTTGATGAAACCAAGGCATTTGGGAATGATCCCAACTCCTCCTGATTTTTCACAAAAATATTCCATCTGCTACCCATCAGAAGCTTCAGTGCCTCCCAAATCCACCCACTTCCCTCCATCCTTGTGGTGATGGCTGTCCCATCACCTCTCCTGATTAACCTGCAGACTCCTTGAGTGCCTGCCTCTGTGCCCCACGCCACAGTCACTTTCCTCACAGTGGGTAAAGCCCAAGGCTTGAGGCTTATCTCAGTTTTCCCACCCATGCTCAAATCCCCCAGCCACCAGACAGGTAAGAGAGGCCATCTTCCACACAAGGTGAGACTCAACTGAGCGCTGGGACCATCTCACTTCCCCTAGGCCTTCTAGCTCCACTGCTAGGGTAGATGAGCAGACATGGAAAACCAGCTCTCACTCCCTTCCAATATCCACAGCTTCTCCACCTTCACCTGTCTTGAATCCACTGGACCCAATCTTATTATGGTCCCTGTATCTCAGTCACCCCCAAATGATGCTCAGCACATCCCCTAGTCTGTCCCCTTCTCCTATCATCACCCAACTCCTGAAATCTTTCCTTCGTGCCCTCTAGAATTCATGGCCTAGCATCAGTAAAATCCCTTTGCCCCTCAGTCCGCTCTCTTACACTGCCTTCACCCTTCTGTGCCAGGAAAAACCTAGCTCTCCCCTGAGGACATGGTCTTAATTGCAGTCCACCTGAGTGACAGGTAGCTCTGCCTTTTGCCCTCCATGTTCTCATTATCACCAGGCCTGAGAGTGAAGACTTCTCTCTGCTCTCCAAGGCCACTTTTAGACCATTCTCTCCTCTTCCTCCTACAACTCCTAGCTTTGAGGCTCATACCTCACCTACCATCTCTCTGATGGCTGTCATCCTTAAGGTCATCTCCCTCATCTCCCTCACACATCACTGCTACTGCAGTTATAGTCACACTTGGGTTAATCATTCCAAGTTTTCATATGTAAATAGAAACAATCCCTCCAACACCCAGACATCTCAGTTCTCTGAACTTCTCAATGATATTGTCTTCCTCCCTATCTCAACCACTCACTCCTGTGAGTGTAACTCCATACCAGGGTTTCTCAGCTTTGGCACTACTGACATGTATGGGGGAGCACATTCAACCTCTACCCTCTAGATGCCAAGCATATCTCTGCCCCCTCCAGCACTGTGACAACCAAAGCTGCCTCTAGATGTTGCCAAGTATCCTGAGGGGAGAGGGCAGGAGGTGAGAACCACAGCCCAACAACTTCCCATTTACAATAACTGAGGCTCCTCTGTGATCTCAATGCCTAGCACCCAACTTTCTGACCACCACCCTGTCTCTCCAACTCACTCTCTCCGGTTCTCCACCCCCAAACCACTCCATCAGGACCTCCACCCACAGACCTCACCACTCTTTCATGGTGCTTGCTCTCTTCCTTACCCAGTCTCCATTCCATGATAAGTCACTGTATTTGCTCCCCTGCCTCATCAGATTCCTGGCCCTTCTCTTTGTATTATTCTCTTGACAAAGCCAACTGTCCCTTGGTGCCTGCACCAGTGCTGCCGAATGTGGTTGGAGAAAAGCACACGTTGAGTGGACTCATTTTAAATTCAGGATCCTCTGTACTACTACATTACCATAGGATATCATCAAACCACATGTCTCTTGTCTATTTTCTCTCCAAAATCACTATTTCATGCCTTCTGCTTCCTTCAGACCCCCACCACCTCCTCCCCAACTTCAGTCTCAGCTGATGACCTTGATACCTAGTTCCCTCAAAATAAAAAGCAGAACAATCCTAAGAGAACTACCTAGCTACCCTAATCTGCATTCCCATGCTCCATCTTTCTACCTGCTATCCATAGATGACCTGTCCTGGCTGCCCTCTAAAACCAGCCTCTCTGTTTATATACTGGCTGTCATCCCCTATCATCTACTCGAGGAATATCATTCCAGCAATTCTCTCTCTTCCCCAACATTGTCAAGTGTTCATCGCATATTGGCTCATCTTCATCAGAGTGTAAATGTGCTATTATTTCTCCCAACTTAAAAAACAAAACAAAACCTCTTGACCAGCTTCCCCTGACAGCCATCTTCCTATCTGTTCTCTTTGTACCGAAACTCCTCAAAAGAGTTGTCTACACTCACCCTCTCCAATTCTACTCCTCCTATTATCTCTTTTGTTTTTCCTTAATTAGCATGCATGAGGGATGGTCATTCCCCTAATAATGAACTCCTCTTAGGGTTTTTCTTTCATATAAGTGCTACAGTAAAGACACATATCCCTTGTGATTCTCTAGTGTGCACTGAATAAAATTAGTGTTCTTCCTGTCTCCCTGGTTATTCCTTCTCAGCTTTCTTTTCTGGCTCCTCCTCTTCTTTTCTATGCTCATTCTCCTAGTGACCTCATCTAGTCTCCTGGCTCTGACCAGGATATGTCAATGATTCTCAAATTTTAATATTCTCCCCAGCCTTTGGTCCCAAACTCGACTCATAGAGCCCATTTATTAAATGTCTCCACTTAGATGTCTAACAGACACCTCAAATACAATATGTTAAAAAACGAAGTCCTGGTCTTCCTCCCCAAACCTGCTCTATGCAAAGCGCTCCTCACCTCACTGGATGGCAGCTCCATTTTTCCTGCCTTTCAGACCAAACACCTTTAAGTCACCAGGACTCCTATATCTTATACCTCCTCACATTTACACAACCATGTAGCTAAATCCAGGATCCAACAGCTTCTCAGCACCTTGATTGTTGCTACCCTGGTCTAAGCCACTACCCTCTCTCATCTGGATTATAGATAATATAATATAATATAATATAATATAATATAATATAATATCTTATGTAGATTTTAAAGTAATCTCTACACCCAATGTGGGGCTCAAACTCAAAACTTCAAGATCAAGAGTCACATGATCAAACAAATGAGCAAGCCAGGCGCTCCTTGTCTATATTTTAAAAATAAACATTAGTTGGTCAATGGATGAATAGGCAACAATCTTTGCTCTCAAGGAATTCAGTAAAAAGCAACCATTTGATAATAGACTTAAAAAAAATCTAACTTCTCGTAATAAACACATATTCCATATTCTTAAAGCCACAAGCTAACACATCAAGTGGTGGAATAGTGGTATTTTCATTAAAATCAGAAGCCAATCAAAGATGCTTTATATTACCAGATCACTTAACACTCTTCTATAAGTTATGACCAATGCTATAAAATCTGAAACATAAATAACAGAAATGAGGAAATAAATTATTTTTATTTGCAAGTGACATAATTATATACCTACAAAAATTTATGAGAATCAAATTAAGAACTCTTGGCTAGCACACAAGGATTCAGCAAAATAGCCAGATTTGAGATAAACATAAAATTTCACAGCTTCCACCTCTACCAGCAGAACACAGTTATAAGATACAACAGGAGGAAAAAATTGATCCACAACATTAAGAAAAAAAGGTCAAACACATAAAACTAACAGTAAAACACACTATCAAACCCTGTGTAGGCACATATGAAAAAATGAAATAAAAGGAAAAATGCTTATGACATTAAGTATAAAACCCACATATAGAACCACCAAGCGGATGATATGTGTGTGAGCGTGTGTGTGTGTGTGTGTGTGTGTGTGTATACGTACATTATACATTCATGCTAACAGGGCAAGATCTGAAAGGGATTGTATTGAAATGATAATCATTACCTCTGAATTTTAATACGTAATTTTCATTTTCTTCTTTATAATACATTTCCCAGATTTTCTACAACGATCATGGAAAACCTTTATACTTAAAGTTTTTATTTTCTGAGAGGTATTATTTAAGCCATACTAACCTATGTGGAAGCTTAACTAATCCATAGAAGAGTTTATACTAATTAGCTGCTGAATCTGTCAGAGGACTAAATTTTTACAGAACCAGTTTTTAGTTTTAGTTTTACAAAACCAGTTTTTGTTCCTCTCTCAGAACTGAATCACTGAACTCACTAAGGTTATATCTGAGAAAGATGAGATTGTTATTTGTGGATGCAAAGAAATATATGAATAAATAGTATGTGCTAGTACATTATTTATATTTATTAAAATATGATATGTGTTTTCGTAGACACTGTTAATATTAAAAAGTGGAGTTGGACAGTGTTAGTGGCATAGTGTGACACCAGGAAAAATCTTTTAATCTGTAAGACATTGCTGATCTTTTGGGAACTGAATCTCTGGATTTGGCCCTAAGAGCACTGAACATACTAAGTTACGTCTCTCTGACTGGACCAGTGGAGCAGAAAACCAGAATAAGTATTTCAACCATTCTCCCAGCTGGCTGTGATTACTGTTCCAGGTGATGGGTTTCAGGGGGTTTTTATATTTAATCTATGATTACAGTTAGGTCTCCATAATAATCAGCTTAATTCCACCATTATGTAAATCATTGCTCACAGACAGATATCCTGGTGGAGAGACAAGAAAGACTGCAAAGCAAGAACGCTCAGGAAAAGGAGCGCTTTGGTTAAATTAATGTCCTATTGAAAAAGAAAAGAATCCTTTTGATTCAAGCCTGAGTTATGTGACCTGCTTCACCAAAGAGACTGGTGACACTAGGCTAATGAGCCAGGAGCACACAGTGCCTCAGGCGACACCCAAACACCCACTCCTTTTCTTTTCTTTCTTTCCTTTTTTAATGTTTATTTATTTTTGAGAGAGAAAGAGAGAGAGAGAGAGAGAGAGAGAGAGAGAGAGAGAGAGAGAGAAAGGATCTGAAGTGAGCTCTGTACAGACAGCAACGAGCCCAATGTGGGGCTCGAACTCACAAACCACCAGATCATGGCCTGAGCCAAAGTTGGACGCTCAACCCACTGAGGCACCACACCCACTCTTTTTCAAAGCTGCAGGAGGATGTGAGGCAGAGCTGAGTTGGGAGGAAATGAGGTCATACCATGGAGACGGTCTTTAAAAAAATAACATGAAAAATATCAATTTTGTTGTTGTTTTGTTTTCACCTAATAATGAAAAAACCTAAGAAGTTAGAAGTTCAGGTTAGCTGAAACTTTGCCAAATGTTTATCCTGAGGCAGAAGACATTTTAAGGCACTCCAATAATAACATAATGACCAAAGGACCTCACTCACAAAAATAACAGGTATAAGGGGAAAATGAATCTAAATAATAGTAAAGTTTACACAGAAAGTCTTATTATTTTATTATAATATTCCTACTAAAAATGTGAAACATTATTTTCAACATCTTGAATAGATCTGATTCCTTGCATTATGTCATAAGAAAACAGTGGCAGGACATGGGAAAAAATCATATAGCCCTTCTATCTAATTAGCTGTTCTACTTTTTGGATTACTTTAATTCAATCTCACAGCACATCTTTAATGACTGATGTGTCCAATCAGGAACTGAAGAAGCCTAGGCTGTTAAGAACTATGATGAGGTGGTTTGGACTATCATTTTTCTTTTCTAATCTGGAATTTTCCTCCTTACAAGTTAAAACTCATTTCAGAATCCAATTTTAATTTTATTAATAAGTGGCAGTCTGTCACACAGATCTGGGAAGGATCGTTGTATTTTTTCTAGAAAAATCAGGCTTTCTGATTTGACAGTACATACTCTCAGTCTGTCCATTCACAGATTGTTCAACAGATCCTGAGCGAGCACCTGCTATATGTGAGACCCTGCCCGGTACCATGCTCCACTTGAGGGAGTGGCCATTCCTTTCCTGCATCTCAACGTGTAGATGCAGAAGTGCAGGTTTTATTCAATTCGTTTTTGCAATAGAATCTCCTCAGAAAGTCCACTCAATGACATCCACTCAGGGTTTGGGTCTACATAAAGTTACTACTAAAGAGACAGAGGATGGATTCTCGTACATCGTATTTTCACTAACTTATCCCATAAATACAAATTAGAGTAATCGCGCTTCAAGGGAGCACTCTTTTCACAGGTAGATTAAAAGGAAGCTTTCACATTCTTGCCATTTTTGGCCCCGTTGCTTAAAAGCTACCTGTCAAGGCATGAACGCACCTCCAGGTTCTGACAAATACTATGCCTGTCACCCAAACAATCCTGGCGGACACTGCCAACTTGCAGGACGAAGGTCAGTATTTTTGCACCCTTGCCTTTCATTCTCCTTTGAAAGCATCAGAATTTCCCATCTGGCTTATCCATCATGATCAACCAGGGAGAGAAGAGAAGCATGACTCCCTACAGGTTGTTTAATTTACTTTGGGGCAAAATTAGGACACTCTTTATTCTATATGCAGGCTGCACCCTTCTGATGATATGAATCCTACCTACATAGATAGTACTTTAAAGCAAACTACTCTAATAATGATAATCACCTCCTATTCTCTCTTGTGCCCTGGAAAGCATTTCTTCACTTTTTGCTAAAACTAAAATGACACTTCTCTGTAATCAACTCGTTCATTTCTACTCACTTCCCTTTCCCTTCCTGTAGAAGAAGTTGTGCACGTAAGTCAATTAACCTGGTTCCGTGCGGCTGCAGCTGAAGAAACATGGCAGTTTTACTTCACAATGATTTTTAAGTTCTCAATGAGCAGATAAGACTTCTCAGTTAAGGGAAGCTGAGCACTCAACAAAAACTTACGTCTTTTCCCAGTACTCTGAGCTCAAACTGTGTCTCCTTGAAGTGAACTTTTGTAATCCGTGGCCTGAAAAACAAAGCAGATGATGGTGGTGTTGTAGTTTTTAAGAATTAATCTTTCAGCAATTCCGAGAAGTTTCCACGGGTAAACACTGGCTGGTTTCAGTTACTGTATATACTGCTCCAGTAATTATAGAGAGTTCCCTGTATGTCATTTGCTCTGGACACCTTCCTAAATAAAATCCCATTCTCATTCTCCTGTGTTTCCCCAGTAGATACAGACAAGCTTGGAATCCTCAAACCCTTGACAGTCTGCCTTCCCAGACACAGAGTAGGGCTACAGGTTCCCCAGGCCCTCTCAATGCCTCCCCCATTTAGAATTAGAACTCAAGAGTAGTCCTGAGCCCACAGCCCAAAGGCATACACTGGAATGGGTAGGAAATCGTACTACACATAATTTGCATGGACAAGAGAGTCCAGAATCACAGTACCTAAAATTTACAGAGAAAATACATACAAAGATGCACTGGGAGAAAACTTATACCCAGTTTTACTCATTTATTTATCAACCAGTGGAAACGTACCTGTTTTATTTTCACTGACAAGTAAGCCCAATAAGCCTAGTATATACAGTGTATAATTTTAATACCAACTCTGCCCTCAAGTTACACTTACCAGAAATACTTCCCCACTTGCTTTTTATTCTTGTAGACAACAACACCAACTGGAGTTAATCCTAAGAAATACTCAGATTTGTTTTCTCCCTGCAAAAATAAGCATATGCCTATTACTATGAATTTATTCATGTCAAAGCTCCTTGTCAAATTGTAATTGGCCAAACATAATATGTTATATTAATGTTGGGTCTAGTTTGTCAAAGACATCAACTTAGAAAGTTAGCTAAGCTATGGTAATAGCTAGCTTGCTGCTCATTTTTTTTCAATTTTTTAATGAAAAATTTTCTTAGTATATTCATACCTGTAACTTCAGTTCATTAAAAGAACCTGGACTGCCAATCAGGCCCGTGATTGACTCACCCCATGCTGCATCTACAATGCTGTTCAACGCTGGCTGCACATTAACTGAAATCACCTGTGCAGCTTAACATGCTGATGCCCAGGTGCTACCAAAACCAGTGAAATCATGATCTGTAATGAAGGGGCCCAGGGGTCAAATATATATCAATACTCCAGGTGATTCTCCTGTGCAGACAAGGACTGAGAACCACTGGCTTCTATCAAGAATTCCTGCCCAAGGGCTGGCTCAGCTTGATCTTATTCTCAGATGTAGATAATCATGAAGCCTGGTTTTCTACCACCCTTCTCCAGAACGTTCAGTTCAGGCAGCTGCCTTCAGGCACACATCTGGATTTTCTGAGGTTTCTATCATGCTCCTTCCTACTTCCATTTGTGACTTTAAGACTACTCAAAAGAGTTAAAAATAAAATCTCTTCTGGTAAATACTGAAGACCCTTAATTTCCAGGAGATGATAAATCCTAATTAAGAAAATGAGATTCTGAAATGAAAAAGTCACAAACATTGTGGGTAATGAAGGACATGCACACGTCTGTATGAATTTTATTTCTACTCTAAGGTCAAATAACAGCCTGAAAAGTCATACTCCCAAGGAACATAAGACAACTAATATATTTTCGAAGAATAATACCAGCTGTTCCCCACTGTCAGTTCGAAAAATTCAATCTTAGAGGAATGTATGGGAGATTCTAGTGAAGCCAGTTCATTTGCCATAAATTCCTACCATCCACAAAACAGTGTATGTGGATTAGGATAAACATGACACAAAAGCAGAACCATTTTGCAGAAGATTTTTTACAAATTTCCTATATATTTCTTTCAAAACTAAAAGCTCAACAAGATTAATGTGGCTAGAAGGGAAAACAGTAACTATTCCACAAAGTTTTAGAGGTATTCTTAAATGACAGTAGTATAGAGCATTTAATGATATAATGAGATTGGAATCTAAAGTATCAAGAAACTACTACTTCCCCTAAACATGTAACTTCTATTGCCATACTAATAGTATAACCAGGGATGCTTCTAAGCCTTTACGAAGAAAGCGAGAAGATTTCTTGGTTTAGGAAACTCTGAGCAAACAACATACTGCAAAATGAATCCATAAATGAGTTATTTGCATTATGGTAAGTTTAATCAGGGTTCCTTAAAAATCACATTCCATAATGTAATTGACTTTGACTATAGATAATCTTGAACAATTCATTTTGTGTAAAGAATACGACACCTGGCTCTGGCTCATTTTCTCAAATCATCAAATTTGACTATTGCTAACTCAACTCCTATAAAACGAAAGGCAATGGCCTTTCAACCTCACTGGCAAAGAACTATCAACTGGTAACCTTAGAGAAGTGGCTTCAGGGTCAAGACACGGCTCCAGAACACTCAACACAGATTCAGTATAATTGCTCTCTGTCTATATTCAGCCAGTTTTCATCAGCCACTAATGAAAATTTGCAAGACCATTTCTATTAATGCAGTGGTGATAACTATAGTAAGCAGTAACCCTAATATTGAGAGAACCTGTACATCCAACATAGAACCACCAACACCTGCAACCACACTGGTGCCTAAAGCCTACTTTTCTGGTAAGTGATTTCACGAATGCTTTGCAGCCATAAAAATCTATTTTTGGAAAATCCTCCTGTTTTCTGTCTCATACAATCAATTATAGGCCAATTTTAAACTGTTTTGACGTTTACCTAAGCCCTATGGAACCGTTATCCAGATTGTGTTTTCAAGCCCAGTTAATTGTTTTCTACACATGGAAATATAATCAGAGACTTTTAAGCAAAACTCATTAGGGTTTAATCCATGCAAGAGATTCTTTGTGTTCGAAAAACACGGATGAAAAAGTATCATCTGCTTGCTAAACAACAGGACTGCAGCTTTCCTTTGGGAGTTTTGGTGACTTTTTAAGAAAAATGTCATCAGCTTAAAATATCTTGTGTTAATTAAATGTTACTCACATAGACGGGATGGAGGTCAACGCCATACATCTCCAGGGATTTAGCAGTCCTCAAGTAATTCAGCTCTGCTTCAGAAGGAGCCTGACCCCTACACCCAGCATAAAAACAAAGAGCCTTACTTTACTAATAGGCACTGCACTTACAGGGGATGTAAACCATCTTCACCATATTCACTGGAAAAATAAATAATCCTTTGTCCTAATGCAAACTTAAGTCTTAGTATTTGAAGAAGTCCCTTGCCTTCTTGGGTGAGGAGGTATTTGTATTAAGTTAATTTCATTTACCAAATCTGTTTTTGCTCAGTGTAGCCAATCCCAATGTCCCAGCATATATTAAAAATTCTGTTTCAGAGCCCCCCAAAGAGATTGAGAATATAAGCACTTGAATTAAAAAATATATCCTTTACAAAGAGTAAAATGTCTTCACACACCAGCAGCTCTCCCTCAGGAGGAAAACGGGAATAGTAGTGGGCAGGGAGAAGAGAATGGGCTTCCCAACACCTAACTGGGGTCTCAAGAGCATCTCCTGAGCACATTCGTAGTTTGAAAATATGTTAGTATTTATTGTAAAAGTACTTGTCATTTTCTTAATACAAAGTATAGAAATCATTCCAAAATCTTCATTGGTGATAATTATGTAAACGGTATTCATTCCTAATGAGTGTAAGCATCTGCCAGGAATCTCCATGGATGAGTGGAACTCTGAGTGTGTGTGTGTGTGTGTGTGTGTGTGTAAGAGAGAGAGAGATTTTTATTTGTCAACAAAAGGAGCTATGAATTTTTTTAATTAATAAATCCTGCTTTGATGCATCCCAGCTTTCAGCCATGGTACCCTGGAAAACCCAGCAATACACCACAATTTTGAAATCTATAAACGATCTTCATTACAAATTAGACACAAGAAAGGTAGTAAATCTTGATCAAGCCTTATTCTCTTAGAAATAACAATCACACTGTCAATACCATCACATAAAACATCTAAGGCCTTTTACCCAAAGTTCCTTGATAATTTCAAAAATGTAACTATACTTTGAAACTCCTGGAATTAGTATTCTCAGAATGTGCCAAACACACTGTCCTTCGTAATGTGTTAAGAGGCACTCTCTTAGCATCCACTTCAGGGAAACCTTAAAATGAAGGACTCTATAATCAAGCTGAAGAGCATTCTGGTGCATGCTAATACAAGACGAAAAGCCTGGTTTCTCTGATTGCAATTCAGCAATTGACTTCTGCTGCTACTCACTGAAACAGATCCTTTAGGCAAACATTTTTTGTTGACCAGATTAATTCTACATTTTTTTTCTTAACTATAATAGATCTGACACCAAGCAAATTCAAGAGGGAATGTTACATAAGAGGAAATAAAGCAAAATTAATCAGTATAGAGGATTTAACCAAAATAACTATAATTAAATTATAACTTCAATGCTGCAGGCCATTAATTGAAAATCCTACCAGGGGAGGGTGTATATTCTCAGAAGTGCATGTGGTATTAACACAATACCCTCCAAGGCTCCACATTGGTGTCATCCTGATTTCCAGATTCATTGCTGTAGACTGAATAGGACTTTGCTTATAACTGTGAAGAGTTTACATACTTAAGACAGACCAAATCCAGAATACATTAAGGCTTTTGTGGTTTTAAAATATACTTATAGCTGGAAGAATACATTTCACAAGGTCCTGATGACTGAAAAAATTTCTATTTCTATTGCAACATAACAATATATACAGAATGATTCCATTTATGTTAAATCATACACACATAAATCTATATAAAATAAATTTTTTCTATGTGACTTTATGCATAGAGAGGTCTGAAAGGGCATTAATCAAAAGTATGTTGATTTTAGGTTTTGAAATTTACTTTCTCCTTTATATTTTTTAAGTTACTTGGGTCTTCTATGAGCATTTTAGTGTTATAAGCAGTCAAAAAAAAAACTTAAAGGAAACAAAATACTAGAATGTTCAAGGCATAGGTGAAGAATTTATCATTCTAGAAATTTTTCTTAAGACTACCAAGAGCAAAAGATGATACTCGATGGATGATGTAACATAAAACATGATTTTTTTCTAGCTTTGAGATATAATTGACATACAACACGATGCAATTTTAAGGTGTACAATGTGTTGATGTGATACACTTGTATATTGCAAAATGACTTACCACCAAAGGGTTAGCTTACACCCTCATTTTGTCACGATTACCATTTCTTTTTTGTGGTAAGAACATGTAAGATCTATTCTCTTAGCAACTCTCAAGTATATTGATGGTTTGTGAGAGCATTACTCTAAGTGAAATAAGACAGAGAAAGACAAACACTACAATAGCATTTGAAGTGAAATCTAATAAAGCCAACCTTACAGAAACAGAGAGTGAAATGGTGGTTGCCAGGGACTGGGGATGGGAAGATGCTGGTTAAAGAATATAAACTTATTTATAAAACAAAGTTTTGGGGATCTAATGTACAGCATGTTGATTATAGTTAATAAAATGTTATTCTTACATTAAAGTCTTATGAATCCTTTCTATGGCTTCTTCAAGTTCTTCCTTCTGATCAGGAACAAAACGGTACTCTGACACATAACCTGCAGTATGCTTATATGGGTCGTAATCTCCAAGCTCGGCTAAAAAAGAAATTGTATTTTTTCTATTTTAGAAAAATATTCCTAAAAGTATTTAAAAGTATTCCCATCATGCCAAAACACTTTCTTCAAATGCCTTATTAATAAATTCATACATAACTAATTTTAGTAAAAAAAACTGATGAGTATATATGAATGGCATAAATAAAATCTTAAGAACATAAGTTCTATATTTTTGCTTTCTGAAAGACTATAATCATCATTTTCTTTTCAATTATTCTTACCAGGTTGCATGAAATAAAATGGTGTAAACAGAATTTACTATGCATAAATTAGAAAAGCTAGAGGCGAAAAACAATGATGATGCCAACATATCCTCTCAGAAAAAGGCATCAAGAGATAGAGCATATGATTCAAAATGCTTGTATGATACAAAATGTTTGTATGCCCCAAACAGTGGTCACGGAAATTTAACACAGTGCTGTACATTATTTTATACAAAGACGGAAAATCAAACCAGACGTTCATTCTATTACATTTATTAAAATTTTTCTCCCTATGTTAATCCACCTTCCAAGTTCAACCCAATTCATTTATGTGCCATTTTTCCTAGGATATTTTTTCTACACCATCTCTGGTCTGGAAATGCCATAAAGGCAAGGAAAATGTTGTCTCATTGCCCCCATACCTAGCTTGATTCCTAGAAAGGACTCAGTATTTGTAACGGGAAACATCCTCAGCCTCCAAAATGACAATGCAGTGTGGAGCTGCCCCACATGGTTGCCATGCTGATGCCAAGAGCTGAAGTGCAATGAGTGACAAATGTGTGCCATACCCTGAACTGGTACTCGCATCTGACCACAGGGAGTCTTCACAACAGCTGCCCGGCACCAATGCGATCTCTGAGACAAAACAACTTCAGGGGATCAATAAAACTCAGGTGGGATGTAGACTAGAAGGGCTTTTCAGACACTCCACTTGATCAAGAATCAATGCTATTCCTGTGACTAAAACTCCAACTTGACCTATGACAAGGGATATGTAACTGGTTTTATTTGTACCTCTTCTGAAAGGACACTGATTAAAACTTTAATTTGACTAAATATTGTTTTAGGAAAATGTATCTTGATAGGAAGGATTATAGTACATAAACTTGCTTAAAGAGAAAAATCCACATTTTTTTCTCAATATGCTTTAGTGGAACCTACACTGGATGGCATATGCTCCCAGCTGAGCAGCGACGTTGACAGGGCAGGGCAGCCGGCCCTGAAGGACATCTTGCTTCACCTGCAAGAAAAACTGGTATCTAAAAGAGAAATGGAAAAAAGAGATTAACGGTATCTTACACTACCCAGCCCTGAAGTTTCAGTCTCTGATAATCAAAGCAACAGCCAATCACCTTTAAGGAAAATAAAGACACTTCTGTGCTTTTACGAGGGGGCTGTTGAGTGAACAGGAACTATTTAAACACATATAAGCAATACAGGGTAGTGGCTCAAAAGTGCAGGCTCTCAAGAGAGACCGGCTGGATTGCAGCATTCCAGCTCCAGTATTCATGTGGGCAGCCGCTGACCATCTCCAACAGCCAGTCTCTGCCCCTGCAGAACTGGGACAGTGAAGTGTCTACACCTCATGAGGTCAATGTGGAAGCTACATATAAGCTATTCTCACCATTCTCACTATTGCCACCGCCACTACTCCTATGACATGGCCTTCCCGAAAGAAACAACCGTTATGACGTGTTGCCTATAGGGTCTAAAACCATGGGCACAGGACAAAAAGGTCATTATAGTGCAATTGCATCAATTCTCATGCCCATTATCTATGGCTTTGCTCATTCCATTTGCCTAAAAATAACCTCTTATAAGAGTGCCACCCACTGTCCCAAATGCTGTTAATAACTCATTCTAAGTGTTTTACATACAATAATTTATGTTAAGACTTTAAAATAAGGTCAGTACTATTATTGTCTCCATTTTGCAGATTGAAGAAACTAACAGACACAAAGAGATGAAGTTAAGTATCTTGTCCAAGATGTCACAACTAGTTAAGTAGCAAAGCCAGAACTGGAACCTAGGCAATGCTACTCTAGAACCTCTTAATCAGGATGCTATGCAACTTTGGCTAACTTCCCTTCATACCCCTCCCCCCCATTCAGTCTTTCTGCCTGTGGAGTGAGGGTGAGAGAAGCCAGAGGTATATGAACCAATACAATGAACCATCAATACTGTCCTCAGCCACCATCACCTACAAAGCAGGCATGGATTCACATACTCATGCCCCAGGCTGTCCTTTGCAATTTCTCTTTCTTTGCAAGCCAACTCTTGATGTCACTGGGAAGGGCAGGAAAAGGACAAAGGAAATGAATTATAAAAGTCAGATGTATTAAGTTTCTCTTCTCCAAATGCTCACATCCAAAGGCCATAGTGAGGGAATCCAAATGTTAGTTACTACTCTGATTATTTCTAGAAGACTGATACCAAGTTTGATTGCATCCACAAACTTAAGAGATAATGCTCTTAACACCTTGTGTTTCCTGAATGCCCATTTTAGTAAATAGCACCACAGTCTCGTGATATCCAAGTAACAGAAAACTACCAACAATATGCAACCCTGGCATGCACATTCAGTCACTCAATCTGTTGTCTTTTGGAATCCATACACTTCTCTCCATCTTCCAGTCCAGGTCACTATCCACCAGATTTCTAAAACCTTCGGTGCTCTGCCAACATTCACACTTACCTCTTTTCCAAACAACCTTCCCAAGAGGTAAATGAAATTCTTAACAGAAAAATAGGATCAATCATTCCCTTGATAAATAAGACCTTTAAAATTTTTCATTTTGCTTTCTGAATAAAATTCAGATCCTTAAAAGAGCTTGTGACATGTGCACCTCCGTCTTGGAGTGGCCTGCCTCAGTCTCCTCTTCAAATGGGCTCCGTGGCCTAGCGTCCCCCTCCCCACCCCTGCCACTGGTGATTGCGCACCAAGACCCACAAGAGGTCGCTGCCCTGGTTTCCACCAGCCCACAGGCAACAGCACAGCAGTCATCCCCTCTGACGGCTCGCTCCTACTCACCCATGATTATTACCAGTGCCACCAAGGTTCTACTTCCAATAACAGCTCCTGGGAAGTACAGGGCATTCTGGGAAAGCCACCCCTCACTACCCGGGTCTCCCCACCACCAACCCAGGTCCTGGTAGGCAAGCTTCTTTTTCAGGAAGTCCACTCTCCAGTCCATGGTTACAGTGTTGGGAGTCTCCAGAATGCTCAGAATCTCCCCAGGCCTCCAGGGGCACCATTACCTGTGACTTGGCTCTGGAGGCAGGAGGAGGCAGCCTGGTGGCCAATCTGGCAAGGTCAACATCGGGCCCCAGTCCTGGGTGGCCACCACCAGCCACCAGGCTTCAGGAGGTCCTGGGCTCATCAGAGCCCTCTCCTCCCCTCTGCTACCCACTCTTAGGCAGGAGAAGCTGCAGTGAGCAAAAGTGGTTGTGTTCTTCTATACCAAAACACCAAAAAGGAAGTTGAGAGAACCCCACTCTTTACTCTCCAAGCCACACTCAAGGCTTCCTGACACCCTGTAACCCTGTGGCTTGCACCAAGTGAAAAATAAACTACAAACAACCAGTTTAAAAATAAATCCTTAGAAGATGTTTGCTTCTTGCGCCAAAATCTTTTGCCATTAACCAACGACTATCTCTACTACCTAATTTGCATTTACTTTTCTAGCCCTACTTAACCACTCCCCATGCCCTGAACGCTCATCTTGGGTATCAAATCCACTTTGTTATAATCATCTATCCTCCTCTTGAGGAGGAAAAAAGCAGAGTAAGGTACTATTAGCAGAACTTAAATACAAAAGCTTATACACTGAAGAGACATTTTGCTAGAATTACTACTCCTTGCTGGAAATTAACATTTATTTAGCTATATTCTCTTTCTCTATTGTTAACTTGGAATTTCTTTTCCTGAAGTGTATTTTCTTAAGGAAATGGGTCACCGATGCATATTTGTCTTGTTCTATTAAGACTTCTATAACATCTGACTGAACAGTCAAATCGCTTGCCAAATACAGAAACAGAGGGACCTAATCCCACAAGAGTTTGCTTCAAAGAGAAAAGGAAAGAGAAACAGAGACGAAAAAACAAAGAACTGAAACAGAGAAAAAGACCAACAGACACATAGAAATGGACATATCCCATCAGTGACTGTAATCCCAGTACATAGGTCGGGCACATAGTAATTACTCAATAAATAGTTGTTGACTTGATGGATGTATATACAAATGAATAGGTAGACAGATGCCTGAAATGGAAAAAACTGAACACTCTTTGCTGTCTCTGAGAAATCCACAAAGAAAAAGAAAAAAGGACATCTGTTGAACCTTCTCTGGACAGCCTGCCTTTTAAAGATACCAGAGATCTTTAAGTCATTGCATTAAAGAAAAGTCCATTAAAATCAAAAGACAAGTAAACTATTTTTAATTAAGAATTTGCTTAATCTTTATCACAGCAAGCATCAATTAGTTTTTTATAAGACAAATTCATGATATAGTAAAATTGTATTTTCATATGCTAAACAAATATTTTATCATTATGTCAGGGCCTATTTATAACTACACGTAACTTTGTCCATTTTATGGGACTTAGTGCACAATTTAATATTTTATTTAAATCACAAATTCAGAGTTGGTGAGTCTTTCCTTCTGTTACTCTGATGAAGTCTGTGATTGGATGCTTGAGTCCTTTTTATCTGTGGTTTTAATTAGGGGGAAACTGCAGTCCAGTTTGCCTAGGACAGATCTTCTTCATGCCTGTATGCATGTGTAAGTATTAATAGCTCTTCTCATCATTCTCCAAAGTGTGAGGGTTTGGACAATCAACTATACTGTGACCCTGGTTACACTGTACCCCTTTTTTAATGAGAAAAAGGAAATGCTCATTAAAGATGATCCACTTAACAAGGAAGCTTTCCAGGCATTCTGGTGCAAAGAAGAGGCTTCATAAAGCAGGTATTGGCTATCTTTTTCTGTAAATCAATATGCTGGTGTATATGCACTGTCTTCCAGGATAGATCATGAGCCCTGGGGGATAAAAAAAAAGCTGGGTCTTCCACCCTGTCCACACTTACCACACTACACCCAGTACAACACAAGTGAAGGGCTTAAAATACTGGCTTCACGGTTTTCTGCTTATCTGACGTTCACTGAAAAGAGCTGAGTTGACACCAAAGATGTACAAACTGTTGAGCACCATTAACAATTTAGCAAGTATCAGAGGTTTGCTTCAAGAAGGGGCAGAGATACCCCATTCTGTCCAGAGCCCAAACACAAGGTTCTCTGAGATTCAGTGGCCAAAGAAATGCTTACACTGACATGCCTGAAGCACGCCTTCCAGCGACGTGGGACCCTGGTGAGGAAACAGCAATCTCGGGACAGGGAGAAGTTTGATTTCAGTGCCAGGTGAATTTGACACTGAAGAATATAAGAGGAGAGTAGCCACCTACAGGGAAGCAGGATTGATTTCTGCCTCCCACACAGAGGGAACTAGCATGTGATAGGAGCCTAATCATTTCAGATAAAATTTCACTGTGAAGGACTGAGGGAAATGTTTATGATATACATAGTACTGAACACTGCAGGGGAAAATGGCATGTATTGCTTAAGAAGGGGAAAAATAGTAGAGGAAGCACACATTGATTCTCAAGTGACAAAATCAGGAATAACACTTTCATCTCAGAAGTATAAAACTGATGATTACAATACAGAAACAAGTAGCAACAATATCATCTTACATTTGTATAGTCCTTTAAAGTTCACAGATTTCTTGTGCATCCATACCAGAATTTAACCCTTGTTTCAGCTCTGTTGTATTGAAGACCTTATCTTTACTTAGAGGAGACAGACTCTGGACATCAACATGTAGCTGCAAGCCACTCAGCAGGTAAAGAAGCTAAAACAAACTAATTTCACAATCTTCACATTGTGAAAAATAGAGATTGCCCTACTAAAATAATAAAATAAAATAAATAAGCATAATGTCAGTCTCCAAAGACTACTCTAAAACATTACCAAAAAAAATACCTATTTTTAGAAGCTAAAAAGTGTCCATTATGAATGAGTCATCTGGAACATTATTTTCTTTTTTAGAAACTGTTCTTAGATCCTCAAAGGTTCAGAAAGATTTCAGTGACATCACAGATAGGGTTGTCCAGCAAAACAATGGGCAGTCTCTCTGTCTTCTCTCTCTGCAGGACTGAAATTCTCTCTTTGGTCACTACTGAATCTCCTTGGTACTCAGGCACTGGACACAGTGCTCCATGTAGTTATTAAGTGAAGATAGGAGAGTGAGTGAGTTCTGTCCTTACATACAAATTCAAAAAATGGAGGCAAGAGGACAGTCGTAGGAGAATTCATAATTAAATGAACAACTATACCCAGAAAGTTGTGACTAGTGGACTGACTTTAAGCTGGAAGACCCATCTCAGGGTTCCAACCCAAGCGGGTCTTTTCCTCCCTAATTTTTTAATCAATAATTTAAAAACATAAAATACTTATCATTATTTGTAATTCAGCTACCCCTACCATCTATGGAACACTTAACATTTTTGTGTTGTGGTCAATACTTGGCCTGTATTAGCTTATATATTCCTCTCATTGTCTTTTTGAAAAAATACTTTAATTCGTTTTTGCAGATGAGAAAACTGAGACTTTAAAAGGTTACAAAGTTTTCTCAAATTGACACAGCTAGTGAGTGGCAGAGCAAGGATGCAAACCTCAGCCTGTCTAACTCCAAAGCCTGTCTTCATGTTATGCTTATCAAGTGTACAGGGGATACAGAGCTATAAATGACCCAGAATTTGTGGAAGGCTGTTGTAATATTTTGAATCAGAATTAAAAATAAGTTTAACATATACCATGAGGACACAAATGATTTAAAGGGCTGATGAAGAGAAGAGACTTTAGATAGCATTAATTTTCATATCGAAACTTAAGAACAACCCAAGAGCCAATACACAGTAGGCTAGAACAGTTTTCCAGAGAATTGAACCAAGATCAATGTTCAACTTGCAAATGCTGACCTAAGTATACTTTTCCTTTAACAGTATATATTGGGAGATTTGGGGTTTGGGTTTTAGTTTCACTTTTGCCAAAATTATCTCATGCAACTGACTCCCTTTGTAAGTTCCATTATGCCTATCTATTTAAATGAACATAGTATCGCAAATTAATGCCTTTATCTTCTAATTAATGCCTTTATGATTCTAAAAACCTGTACGTAATGATATCATATTGAATCATATTGAAATTACCTAAGTTCAACTATATGCTCTGGGCAACAAAAATAGTTTAGATCATGGCTACTAGCTGGAAGCCAACTCTGTAATCTGGTTCTTAGCTACATGATCTGGTCTAATATGTAAGGAAAAGGAGATTGTAGTGAGTATGTTGTAAGGTTGTATGTTACCCACAAATCAATGCATTCTGCTAATGAGCTGGTAGTAGATTCTGAAGGGAAATTTCTGTTCATAATATGGTGAGCAGATTTAAAATAATGGTTTCTAAAATACCCATTTCTCTCCTTACGAACAATAAATCGAGTATCTTTGGGAACCCAACCCTCACTTAAGATGTAACTCCACTGACCTACCAAAGCAAGGAGAGAATGAAATAGTAAGTGCTACCATTTATCAAGCACTTACTGACCCAACACAAGCTTTATATTATTTTTAGTACACCATTTCATGCTTACAAAACCTTATGAGACAGGTATATCTCCAATTTTACAGCTGAGGAAAAGTGAGACACAGAGAGGTTACTGATAACCTCAAAATGAAGGACTTTCCTGATACTTTCATAAAATGTTACTTCCTTGCAATTTCCTAATAAGTTACAAACATGGGTGTGTTTACCGCTTGGACTCAGTTTCCCCATGAGCCCACAACTCAGAAATCCCTCACCTACTATTCATGAAGCTGTAATGTATGTATGACCTCTCTCCTTAATTCCTTCCCAACACAACGGCCCTGCCCCCATAGAGGAGTGCTCCTGGAAAGCCTCACGGGACAGCCCTCCTTTATAAAGTGGTCCTTTATAAAGTGGTGATGGAAGATGTGAATGCAGCTTGGCGCAGTTCTAAAAATGAGGCCTAATTACAGCACTCCAGAGAGGCACAGGAAAGGTCCACTTAGCCTCCTCTCTTCTCACTCTCTGTGTGCAGTCTGGAAGCAAGACAAAAGAGTGTAAGGAAAATCATGAAAGGATGGAATAGGAACAAAACCACAGACTACCTTCGTTATCAAAGACACAATTTCCAAGGTTTTGAATACCGCATTCAGCTTTCCTTGAGCCAATGGTATGAGTTCACTAGGAAAACTGACCACTTAGAGTTAAGTCAGGGAAAATGCTTCCACGTGCAGTCAGGTCACTAGCGGAGTTAAGTGAAAACCTAACACTATTACCTGCTCTTTATAAGCCACTTTCAAATGTTGGCATGGACTATTTTAATAATAAAATCAATAGCAACTTGAAATTCTGCCTTAACTGAAATAAAATATTTGATGACAAAGGTGAAAGAATACACTGTGAAACCTTGTATTTTTTTCTCCCTTACACAGAAAGCAATTATCTTTTCATTTCCTATGGAGATAAATGAAAGCCCTGGACACTTCACATTTAAGCTATAACCAAATAAAGAGAAATAACTGGCTCTTCAAATTTGTATTTACATATGCAAACTGAGTATCAAAATATCCTTCTTTCACACAGTTCAAATGCCTACTTTCACATGACTACAAAGGCTGAATGCAGCCTTCACAATAATGATACAGAAATATCCCATCACAGCAGATGCAAAATCTATCATCATGTCACCCCGGTTCATGCCATTGTTCACACACATCTATCATCAGACACTGATCTGCCTCATGCAATGCTAGTTTAAATTTAACTCTCAGTGGAGATGCATTACAAAACAAGGTAGACACATATCCAAATGTTTGACCCCAGTTTGTATTAAATAAAGCCTTTGTATATGCCATACATGTACTGTTCAAAAGCAAAGTCAATACTATACCTGGTTATTTCTTCTTTAAGCTTACATGGATCTTCAGCATAGAATTTAATACCAAAATACAAAGTATATGGAGGTCCAGCTAAAATAAGAAATAGAAATTAAATTTCATATTATAAATTAGTCAAAGTAGAAGTGTAATATCGTACAACTATGAAAAATTACATTCACCAAAAATATTTGCCAACTACATATTCAATAACGGGTAAATATCCAAAATATATGAGGAACTCCTATAAGTCAATAGCAAAAAACAAACAACCCAATTTAAAAATGGGCAAAGGACCAGAATAGACATGTTTCCAAAGAAAACATACAAATGCCCAACAGACACATGAAAAAGATACTCAACATCACTAACCATCAGGGAAATGCAAATCAAAACTATGAGATATCAGCAGACACCTTAAGAATGGCAATTAGCAATATGACAAAAGTGTTGGTGAGGATATGGACAAAAGGGAACCCTTGTATACTGTTGCTAGGAATGTAAATTGGTTCAGCCATTATAGAAACCAGTATGGAAATCCTCAGAAAATTAAAAAGAGGACTACAATATGATCCACCAATCTCACTACTGTGTATTTATCCAAAGGAAATGAAATGAGGATCTCAAGGATGTATCTGTTCTCCCATGTTCACTGCAACATTAATCATAATAGTTAAGATACAGAAGGAATATAAGTATCCATCAGTGAACTAATGGACTACACACACACACACACACACACACATATATTACATCACACACACACACACACACACAATATGGAATATTATTCAGCCATAAAAAAAGAAAGAAATCTTCTCATTTGAGACAACATGGATGGACCTGGAGAACACTATGCAAGGTAAATAAGCCAGACACAGAAAAAAAACAAATACTGCCTGATCTCACTTACATGTGGAATCTAAGATAGTCACATACAGAGATGCAGAGAGTAAAATGGTAATTGCCAGAGAATCTGGGAGGGAGAAATGAGATGTTGGCCAAAGGGTACAAAGTTTCAGTTATGCCAGATGAATGCATGCTGGAGATCTAATGAACAGCATGATGCCCATAGTTAATGATAACACACACACACACACACACACACACACACGCAACTATGCAGAGGTGATAGATAAGTTATTTAGCTTGACTGTGGTAATCTTTTCATGATATATACATATATTGAAACATTAAACTGTGCACTTTAAATTTATATAATTTTTATATGTTAAAGGTACCTCAATAAAGTTGTTTTAAAAATTACACTCATGGGGTGCCTGGGGGGCTCAGTCAGTTAAACATTTGACTCTTGATTTTGGCTCAGGCCATTATCTTGTGGTTACTGCAATCAAGCCCCATGTCAGGCTCTGTGCTGGCAGTGCAGTGACTTGGGATTCTTTCTCTCCCTTTCTTTGCCCCTCCCCCATGCACATACTCTCTCCCTTCCTCTCTCTCTCTCTCTTAAAATAAATAAAATCAAAAGATTACACTAAGAACTTTTAAACACCCAAGAAAATATAAAATAAAAAATAGGATTGAGAATTATGTAACAGTAGGACTTCAACTATGCAGGTATCTATGTAGGTATACATTTATGTGCTCATAAACACAGAAAAAAAAGACAAGATCAAATACATCAGAATGTTGCCAGTTCTTATCTCTGGTTAGTGAGGTTATGCACAATTTTTATTTATTCATAATTTTCCCATTTTCCCCATTTTCTACAACATAGATATATTTTTTTCATAATAAAAAAAATTAATGATAAAACAAATGGCTTTTTAAACCACCCACTATTGCAAAAAGCACAAAAATATCAGCAGAAAGCTGATACAAAAAATGGATACAGTATCCAAACTTAAATGCTTAGCAGCAGGTGGACCATTTATGTCAACCACAGGAAGTATATATATATGGTACCATGAGACTGTTTAAATGTGCAGAGGGAGGGGTGCCTGGGTGGGTCAGTCGGTTAAGCGGCCGACTTCAGCTCAGGTCATGATCTCAGAGTTCACAGGTTTGAGCCCCGCGTCAGGCTCTGTGCTGATAGCTCAGAGCCTGGAGCCTGCTTCTGATTCTGTGCCTCCTTCTCTCTCTGACCCTCCCCCGTTCACACTCTGTGTCTCTCTCTCTCAAAAATAAATAAACTTAAAAAAAAAAAAAAGGTAAATGTGCAGAGAGAGAACTCTATGCGCTGATTGGGAAAAATTATTAATCTATTTCTGATGGCAGAAATATGATCCTTTTTGTGAAAAAGAAAGTTATGTATTAAAATATATATTTACCCCTAGAAGAACATACAAGAAAGGACTAACACTGGCAAACCTTGGGAAGAAGAACTAGAAACTTTTTTTCCACAGCTTTCATGAGGTATAACTGAAAAATTAAATTGCAAGACATTTAAAGTGTGCAATGTGATGATTTGCTATACATATACATTATGAAAGGACTCCCCCTATAACATGTCCATCCCTCACATATTTACTGTTTTGTCTTTTTGTGTGAGAATATTTAAATTCCACTCTTAGCAAAACTGGTAATTTTCTTTCTATATTTATCTCTCACCTTTTTAAGAAAAAAAAAGATCATCAGTAGGGCTATGGCTATATGGTAGGATTATAAGCAAAATTTGTCTCGTTCCTAAACTTTTCTGAGTCTAAGAATGTGAGTTTTTAAATTTTATGTATTTGTTTGTTTAGTTATATTTTTTGGTTTTTAGGAGAGAGAGGGGAGAGAGCAGGGGAGGGGCAGAGGGAGAGGAAGAGAGAGAATCTCAAGCAAGCTCTGCACTCAGCATGGAGCCTGATGGAGGGCTCCCTGGGATCATGACCTGAGCCGAAATCAAGAGTCAGACACCCAACCGACAGAGCCACCCAGGAGCCCCTAAGAATGTGTTCTTATATATTTAAGAAGACATTTCTCATCTCAGTCATTTATTACACACAGAAGAACAATGTGCACAAATACCAAATATATATACATATGAAATAAAGTTGGAATTGTACTTACATGGGGAAACATAAAATATAAGTCAATATTCATATTGTGCAAGAGGACACAAGCCCCTTGGGTGCGAACAACATATTATGTTCTCACTAGAAATATTTCTATTTCAGAGGATCTGAATCTAACAAGTACTGTTTCCAAAACGTCTGCACAGTGTAGTAACTAGATCTTATATTAAATCTGTTTAAAAATGTATTTCTTACCTGGTATATTAATCAATGGTCATAATTTCTAATTTTTTCTTCAACAAAAGCTCTCCCACACAAAAAAAGATGTCAAGTATACACGTCAGTAAAAATATTTCCACCTACATATTGTGACCCCAAGTCTCTGATACAATGTAACTGACACAAAGTAATCCCAGTCTTTCTATTTTCATTTTTATTGAGTAGGAAAAAAGGGACAAATTTAGAGGCTAGGGAAAGGGAATTAAACTGAACAGGTCATAAAGCCATAATGCATTTTTAATATACAAACTTTGTTATTATTTATTATTATTATGACACACACATGCTGTGTCTGTGGAAACCCAAAGCCCTGTTCCTGGCATACAGAAGTTAACTGACAGTAGGGCCTTGCTCCTCTCCCCTCACCTATGCCTTTCTGGGCAAGGCATTCCTTAAGCTACAGCTTTGTTAAAAAACATTTTTGTTATAATCTTATCATTAGAGTTGATTCCATATGTTTGATGTGTATGATCACTTAATCACTATGTTTATATTTCTGACAAATACACCTTTACCCCTGAACATAGATGTCAGGGAGGCACAGATTATTAAATATTTAGAAGAACCAGGAAGTCCACCGTCTGCTGATCCATCTCTGTCAATCAGGCTCTGTGTTGCTGAGCAGATGGGTCTGCCTGGGCCTGCAGGCCACGGGGGGCTGGGATCTAGGGGCTGGGAGGAGCACAGATGCTGTGGAGACAGTGCACAAAGGGAAGAAGGCCCTGTCCAGATTCCAGAGTTGCTTTTATTCTCTGCAACGTGACAGATTACACCCAACTGACCAAGACTAGCCATTTCAAATGTGCTTAGTGATGAGCAATTAAGCAGAAGTTTGAAAAATACACAATTAAAAACATTCAGTTTTGGCAAATTTTAAGGACTTTTGACCCAAACCAGCCCTCTATTTCCTACTTGCATATAAAATGGTTTGTGTTCTGTGTTCTAGATATAAGGCATCACTGCAATTTGACTGCATTTGACAATGTATAAAAATATTTCATAAACATGTGATTTTGCGTAACTACCTGGTAACACAGGGAAGACAGGCGAATATCCAAAGTGGTAAACAACATGTCTAAGATCACAAGATTGAGAACCAAGTTTGCTAATACCTAGAGTCCAGCATTTTCTGGTCACTATTCCTTATAGCCTCTCAGGGGAAAGAATTATAATACCATTCGAGTAAGCAAATACTTTCATATATATCACCGTTTTATAGATCAATCTAAGGCTATGGATGTGGACACTCTGGAGCAAGGATATATGTCTGATCAGATATTTTTTGGCTTCCTGTTCTAAGACTGACTGTAAATATTAGGCACTGATGAAGCAAACCCCTAAGTTATTTTTATCTTGAATCTCTGTCTTTCAATAGAATCTACCTTTAAGAAATCTTCATGTAAAGTTAATTAATATTGTTTACTTTAGCAAAAAATACAGAAACCAGAAAATGGAAATACTTTACAAGGCCCTTAATAGCAATTAAGTCTTCAATGAGAAGCAAAAATAAATTAAGACTCACCTATGAGAATCCTGGTGATTAGAAAATACTCCATCATTTTTACAGATATTCTTTCTGACTTATCTACTTGAGGTGTGAGAGCCATTTTCCTTCATTAATTATCAAATTATTTCATGAGATGAAATATAAAGTTTATGTATTCTTTAGTTACATCACCTTTCTTCACTATCGGTGTTTTATTCTTACTGTACATCAAATTTTTGATAGGAAGATATTTAGGATTAAAAAGCAATTGTACAGATTATAGGTATTTAAAAAGAATATTTCATACGATATGAAGAAATAAATACTTCAAATGTACTTAGGAACACTAAACATGTACCTTAAATTTGTCTTCATCACTTGGATAGAAATCTCAACTTATTAATAAAAATCCTGTTAGTTTGTTTTAAAATAATCATTCCTGATATTTTTCTAATTTTTAAACTGGTACTTCTTAAGTATTTGGATCAAACAGACAAGACAGATTTACTGTATTTATTACTATACCTGAATTTTTGGGAGAAAGTACAGATTTCTACATCCTGAAGGATGGCACTTTTTAAATTGGAACTCTCACCATTTATATGCAGATACCTCATGGAAGTTACCTTCATTCATACCTCCTTGTATCTTCATCCCTCCCCCCTGGCCTTTAGTAGGCAGCTCATTCAGGAAGAGTACTAGAAACAAAGAAGCACTGAAGTCAGAAGACTTCCGCTACCAACTAGCTTCTCACCCATGGCAAGTCATGAACCACTTATGAATTAGGACTTACTCCTGTGATATCTAAGGTACATATTTTGAGGGTTCTTTGTCACCCCCACAGGCTGGCAGCAAGCCCCTGTTTCTGAACCAATCTCTTAGTCTCATCCAGAAGCTGGCCCCCTGGCAGCTGTGTTTATATTGACCTTGAAGAAGACCAGGCATAGCTGAGTAGACTGAGGTGAGCTCCTGACTCAAACTGGGGTGGTCAGATGCACCCTCCCGTAGAACTGGGACCTGCATTCAGAGACAGCCAGTCAAGTCTGCTTGTGGCTAGAGCTGTAACCTGGAAACTGTGGAGGACTCCCACATAGACATGGATAAACAGAGAGAAACAAAAATGATGCTTATGTTCAGAGAAACAGTACTTGCTGAGTTCCTGATAGTTTTACGATTCCTAGTTTCCAGTTCCTTTCTGAGGCACAGCTTTGTTCCTGCCCTTCAGGTCCATGAAGTAACCAATTTTATCACTGGGAATAAGCCAATAAATACGTGAAGTACAGATTGAGAATGGTGGGGGGGGTGTCATACAGGCCCAACGAATCTACTATATCTTATTAGAAATAATTTTCACATTAAAGCAAAATGATTTAATAAGTACAAAGTTTCAGTTTGGGATGATAAAAATCTTTTGGAGACAGTAGTAATGGTTGCACATTGAATGTATTTAATGCCACTCAAAAGTGGTTAACATGGTACATTTTATGTTATATATTTTATATTTTTAAAAGGATAATTAAAATATAACTACCGTTTGCATACTTAAGGATCATGTGTATATGCACACATGCATATACTTTTATAAATAAAAGTCTGTGTTATGGAAATTAAACTTATAGAGTATAACCTTAATTATACTCTCAGTTATTTAATAATAAGATTCATATTGGTAAAACCAAAAGGTATCCCCTATAAATAGATTGTTCCTTTCTGCAGTCATAGAAATATTTCAGGACACAAGGTCAGTCATTAATTACTGCCTCAGCAAATAAGAGTGTGAATGACAAAACCACTCCTTAATCCAAGAAACTCAAGCTCTTTAGAAGATCAGATGTCCACAAGAAGATGTGGTTTATATATACAATGGAATACTACACGGCAATGAGAAAGAATGAAATCTGGCCATTTGTAGCAATGTGGATGGAACTCAAGGGTATTATGCTAAGTGAAATAAGTCAGGCAGAGAAAGACAGATACCATATGTTTTCACTCATATGTGGATCAGGAGAAACTTAACAGAAGACCATGGGGGAGGGGAAGGGGAAAAAAACAGTTACAGAGAGGGAGGGAGGCAAACCATAAGAAACTCTTAAATACTGAGAACAAACTGAGGGTTGATGGGAGGTGGGGGAAAGGGGAAAATGGGTGATGGGCATGGAGGAGGGCACTTGTTGGGATGAGCACTGGGTGTTATATGGAAACCAACCTGACAATAAACTATTTTAAAAAAATTAATTAATTAAATTAAATTTAAAAAAAGAAGATCAGATGTCCACCTTTTCTTCCAAATCGATGCCTCTCTACCTTTTCTGTTTTAAGGTGAAATTTTAAAGACAAGAAAAATTTTAAAATCACTGACAAGTCAAGGACAGGCATGCCCAAGCCAAATTCAATATTAAGATGCACTCAGTCTTTATAACCTAAAATTTAATCAGAGTTTGGAGTCAGAGTCTGGCAATGAACACAATACCCATTTCCATATTCTGGTACTCGAGTACTAGTACTCATTCCTGTAGTCCTAAAGCATATTTCTGCACCCAAGTAATCATGGACATTGTATCATATTCAAGGCACCCCTTAACAAAATTAACATTAAATACCTACTGTTGATTAGTTCTTTGTGTTCAGCAAGGGTTTTTGCAGGATCCAGCCAATACTGTGAGGGGGGAAAAAAAGGGTGGTTATAGAAATTAGTTGTTTTTCATTGGCCTTCACTTTAAGAATATTTGCCAAGTGTTATTTGAAATGACATTTAAATGCTTAATAAATATTTAACTTATTACATATATACAGAAATATACACAAGAGCTTTCTGTAGCTAGAACACTAAAAGAAAAATGATGTTGATGTTCAGAGAGAAGCAGGGAAGAGAAACCGTAGTTGTAGGTTCTTGGTTAAGTTCTTGTGCTGATTATAAGGTGAGTAATTTAAAGATGCTGATCAGCAGTGAAACAATGGCTGCAGAGAATGCTCCCCAAGTCTCTTTCCGAAGTCCCCATCACAACCACCCTACAGCCATTTCTCCTTCAAACATCCTCACCTTCTTCACTTACTATCCCATCCCTTACAGGTAGTATTGCTAGATGTTAGGAAGAAAGCAAACAAACTAAATAAAATCCTCATTAATCCTCCAGGAAAGGCAAGTCAGCACAGTGGCTGAGGGTCTGAGCCCCAGAGCAGACCTGGCTGGATTTGATCCTGGCTCTCCCCTCGTCATCACCACGGAAACTGGAACAAGTTACTAGACTTCCCAAAGATTCTTCATAGGCTTGCTGTGAAAATCAAATACATGAATTCCTCAAGTCTTTAGAGTAGTCCCTGGTTCATACTAGATATGCAGCACATGCTAGTTATGATTATTATTCAGGTCTGAGGGTCGAATTCTTATTAAATGTCTTTAGCCAGTCTAAGGCACTTGCTTATGAATTCAGGATAATCTTTGAGGAACAGAAAGTTAGACAGTAATGGGAGAATTTTTGGTCCTGGTGAGAGGCCTTCCTTAAATCTTACCTTTGTGAAATAAAATCACTTAAAAAAAAAAAAAAAAAAGGAACAATCCTTCATCCCTGTCTCTCCATCTGGGGGAACAGCAAGGGAGAAGCAATAAAGCACAGCAGGGAGCATCAGGGTCTCTCACAGAAGTGCACAGTGGAAGGGATTCCAGTACCCTGCAGTCAAGGGTTGGAGGTCCCAAGGGCCAAACTGACCAGTTTCCATTTTCAAACATTCCTAAATGAAGAAGAGGCGATTCTCACAGCAGGGAGTAGGAGCTGGTTCACCTTAAGCCACTTTATTCCCAGCACTTTTGTGTTTACCAAGGTGAAAACATTCACACTCTCCTGACACCTCCAGGTCAGGAATCACAGGTCACAAGAGGATCCAAGAGGATCTTTCTCTCTGGTTCCCTGTTCCCTGCCCCTCCACTGAGGGCAGAAGTACTTGATCTGTTGTACAACAAGAGCAGGAAATACACAGTGTAATTGTAATATCTTATGCAACCCACTTACCTCTTATTCCTCTAACAATTATTCACACTAAATGTATGTCATAGTCATATTATTATAAGATTTTATTATGGTACTGAACTCTATCCCCTGCATGTATCATATGCACTATTTGCCACTCATACAGCAATTTCTGTTTTTCAACTTTTTAAAAAGGCAAAGTAACCAATATATATGTAAGTGTAGCCACTTATAACACAATTCTCACTATTCTGGCCCTTATCATTTCTTAACTTTTTACAAGTGCAGAATCACTCATTTTTAAAATAAAGGCATTTGGGGGCAACTGGGTGGCTCAGTTGGTTAAGCATCTGACTCCGGCTCAGGTCATGATCTCACCGTTCATAGGTTTGAGAACCATGTCGGACTCTGTGCTGCCTGCTCCGGATTCCATGTCTCCCTCTCTCTCTGCCTCTCCCTTCCTCCCTCCCTCCCTCCCTCTCTCTCTCTCTCTCTTTCTCTCAAAAATAAATAAACATTAAAAAAATAAAATAAATGAAATGAAATGAAGTGATATGAATAAAATAAAATAAAATAAAATAAAATAAAATAAAAAATAAAGGCATTTGACGCAGAGGCCAAAATCTGTTAACTGCTTTCAGAGCTCACAATGACTACTAAGGAGATGTGGTTTTGGTGTTATAATAATGGATCCTAGGGATATACTGGTTTATCCAAATATACAAGCAATCCATATGTTAAGCTGTGTGTTGAACACAGAATTTTTCCCTCTAAATATTCCCTCTAAATATTCCCTCTAAATATTTCCCTCTAAATATATAAAGCTATGGGTACTTCCCATAACATGGAAACAGGTGGATGGAATGTTTCCTGCCATTCATGTTCAATAAAAGTTTGGACTATTTCTGGATTTTTCCAAAGAGGACAAAACCAAGAAAAACACACACAAATAACCATAGACACTTGCATTGGGTTTCTATTGCTGTCATAACAAGTTATCACAAACTTAGAGGCTTACAACAATGTCCATTTATTATCTCTAAGTTCTGTAGATCTTGGAGCAAAGTTAGTTTCTCTGCTCCAAGGCCAAAATCAAGGTGTCAACCACCTGAAGTTCTTGAGGATTACTGGCCATTAGAAGCATTCTCAGTTTCCCTTGATGTCAAGGAACACATAGTATGAAGTCTTAGTTTCAGCCTTATATCACATCTATAAATGAAGCCTTACCAAGTGCTTAGGAAAGGAAAGGAGGGGATGGAATGGGACCCCGGTCTTACTGTTTTCTGTCTAATCTCATCTTGAAACTAAAAAGAAACAAAAGTTTGAGGACAGCTTCCTGTTCTCTCCTCCTAACATCATCATTCCAAGAAAACAAACTTTATGAAAAGATTCTTCAAACTAACTCATTTTTCATTTTGCTTTGCTTCCAGAATGTTTTTAAGTCATTAAAAAAACAAACAAGAAGCTTTTAACTAAATGTAATAAAGACTGGTTAACATGGGGAAAATTTCCCATCAATGATAATCTATATAATTTTAAAATGAATCTCTTTCCTTGAGAGCAATCAGATTTGTGTGGTTAAAAAGTACAATGAAGGTTCTGAGATGAGTTAGAAATTACAATTCTGCAGCAAAAAAAGGGAGTCAGGACAGTCAAAGGCTGTTCTATCAGCTCAGTGCACATTAGATATGCTAGGCATCAATCCAGCACTCGCTGCGCACAAATCTCATTTGATCTAAATGGAAACCAGGGGTTACAGAGGTCAGATAACGATAAATGCACCAGAACATAAATAATAAACATGAGCCACCAGTTTCACAAGCTAACATCTTAAAATGTAAAACCCACTTACACTCAACCAAGAGAAAGAAATGACCTTGGAACCAAGGAGCCATACTATAATGGCCCTTGTCACAGCTCATTATCAAAAAGCCATCAAACATAGCACGTGTCTGGTCACCACAAAACACATCAGGCCCCCAAAACCAAAAAGTAAAGACGGGACAAGAATTTGTCAATGAACACAATACTCTAGTTTGAGGCCTACATCCAGAACATATGTAGGCTCTAAAATTGGAATATCATTTATTCAACCAACATTTATGGAATAGCCACTATACATGGTTTTTCTGTGTCATGTCAGACCCTATTCTGGGGCATATGGGGAAACAAAGACTCAGCCCTGAGGCTCTCAGAGCCTAGCAAGAGACACAGACACAGAATTACAATACAATATGCTAAGTGAGATAATGTATAGGAGATAATACGTATGAGATGACAAAATTATATACCAAAAACATCTGTTCTGCAGGGTAAGTGTCAGAAGGCATCACTTAAGAGAAAAACTTTGAATAGCAGTTCACGAATAAAAAACTTTTCCAAAATACAGAAATGGAGAACAGAGCCATAAATTTTTATAAAGAGGATGTCTACCAACTCAACAGCTCATAAAGCAAATATGGTTTTAAAATTTAAAAGCATTTTTAAGTGACAACACAGAAGATAATACTTCAAGTCCTCTAATAGCTGAGCATGACCTTGAAATCAGCACTGCCCAACAGCGCACAAACACTCAGCTAAGAAACCAATGTTCACAGAGGACTTCCAGAAAGAGTAAAGGTACATCCAGTCTTTCCACCTGCTCTGGGTTGGGGGAGAGGGAGGAGCAGAGAGCAGAGCACTGTCCACTGTGGGGCTGGGCTGCAGAGTGGCTTTTCTGAATTGTGCTTTGGTGTGAAGCCTACTCGCCTACCTCAATGGTCACAAGGAGGGACCTTGTGACATCTCTCATCTCTCATTCTCTCTCAACATTTAAGCAGTTCATTCTCTAGAAAAATCTATGACTTTCTCCCGCTTCTTTCCCCTTACCCTGCTATTTCAAACTTACATCCTGTAATTTGTATATCCTCACAGCTAGATTAGATCCTCCTTTGTAGAATGGTAACAATAAGCCAAAATGGAACCCATCTCTCTTTCTGCTTTCCATGGTCAGCTTCCTCTCACAGGAAAATGTGAACAGACTACAGCCCCAAGACCCGGTCACTAAGGAGTCAAGACACTAGCCCTCTTTGGCTCTGGCCCTTTGCCAGGGTACAAGAGGCAAGCAGTTAGGTGGTGTTACCTCTTCAGTCCTATCAATCTTAATAACACCATTTATGTGACCTCGGAAGAAATGACAGACAGGCCCAAGTTCCTTCTTAGTCTCTGACAGTCTTGGCTAAATGCCCTAAGTGTCTTTCATTCACCTTGGCTGATAATGTCTCAATTTCATCAATTTCCTAGGTAACAGTCTCAGAATTGGATTTTAAAACTTTAACACTGTCCAGTAAATCAATATCCTAACCTTCAGAAGACATATATTAAATTCACAGTCCGACCTTTCATCTGACAACTGTTCTTTCGGAGTGTCCTAGAGTTCTAACAGTATAATAAGCCCTAAAATTTTTTAGATAAAGCAAGGACAACATAAAATAATAAAAGCTTTGCTGCATCTTATTTCACACTGGCTGTAATACTGACTGTCTTCGGAGAATTTAAGAATGTTACAATGATATTTAATAATGCTTCCTGGAGATCAAAAAAGGTTTTAAAAGCACACACAGTTTTTGTCAGTTAAAAAAAAAAAAGCAATCTCCTGATCTAAGGGAGTAGTATAAAAAGAATTGACCATCCATAGGGGACAACAGAGCCACAAAGATCTCAAAAATTATACTACAATTCGTTCCTAGGGAGTTTGAGCAGTCAACATAATTTGCACAGATGTTCTAAGAAATCCAGCACTGTTGTGATAGCTATTTATGCTTTTCCCAGTGCCCCTGTAGATGGATCCCATGGCCTCTAAGCAAAATGAGTAGAACATGGTTTTAATTTGCTCCTTGGTATGAATCACAGAAGCTGTAGCTCCTCAGGTAAAACCACTATAACGGAGCTAACTCACAGCAGCAACAAAAACAAGCAGCTGAAACTGGACAATCTACATGGGGCTGGGGGGAGGCTGGGTTGTAATTAGGCCTCATTTTTCAATTAAAGCTGATTCCAATGGCTCACTATTGGTTCATCTGGTTCCTCATGAGGTGTCATTGGCCCCAGGGACTATTCCTCAATTCCTCAGTTCCTATCCATGGACCCTGGCCACCAATCTAAGAGTTACAGAAATAATGCTTTAAAAAAAAGGACAACAGTAATAGACACCAGTCATTAAATGTTTACTATGTCAGGCACTGTTGAAGACTTTGCATGTATTTATTCATTTAATCCTCTTAATAACTCTATGAAGTAGAAACTACTATAATTGCCATTTTCCAAATAAGGAAACTGAAACACTAAATATTTAAACAACCTGCCCCAAATTACACAACAGAAGATCCAAAGAACTGAACCCCCTTCCGTGTTAACCTAAGGCCAAGCCACTCTCTGGGGCACTGCCTAGATAGAAACACATAACCTCAGTTTCAAGATTCTTACCCTTAACTACCAACTCCTCTTTTCTCAGCTCACTCCCTCTAAAATTCTGATTCCATCAGGACACACATCAGTGATGTGCTGCTTCTGCCTTTTCACACTCCCTGCTTCTCAGCCCCCACCCACATCCTCACTTGCCTCACATGCTAGGCATAGGTGTCACTTCCGGTCTTCCTCATTTCCTTCTCACAATCTTCCCTCCATAATATCCACTGAAAAAAGCCCATCACCTCTCTGTTTTCCCCATGCTAGCACCCAGGATGCTGGTGGTAACTGGAGATTCAAATTGCACAACCACAGATGTGCTCATTTTGTAATTTTTTTAAAGTTTATTTCTATTTATCTTGAGACGGAGATAGAGAATGAGTGGGGGAGGGGCAGAGTGATAGGGAGACAGAATCCCAAGCATGCTCCATGCTATAAGCACAGTGCCCGATGCAGGGCTCAAAGTCACGAACTGAACCAATCATGACCTGAGCCAAAATCAGGAGTCAGACACATAACCGACTGAGCCAACCCAGGCACCCCTAGACGGGCTCATTTTAAATTCATTATCAATAACCCAGGGGAACCAAGAACCCTACTGTGGTTTATTCTTTCACTTGCCTAGGTTAACTCCACACTTTCTCCTCCCCTCTTCTCACACTCTGAGCTGATGATCTTGCTTATTTCACAGAGAAACTTGAAGCAGTTGGAAGACAATGTGCATGGCTTCTCATGACATCCACCAAAGCCGCCTGCCTCTGTGCTGGTGTCTTCTGTCATCATGGAGGAGCTGTCCCTGCTCCACTGAACCTCATCCCTTCTCCTCTATTCAGGAACATTTTCCCAGCAACTTTCTGCTTCCTTTCCAGGACCAAAGTTTCCCTTTCTATAGAATTATTCCTAGCACAATTAATTCACGCCTTTATTTCTCCTGTAATTAAAAAATAAATCAATAAAAGGCCTTTTTGACCCCTATATTTGCCCATTTCACTTCTGCATTTTAAATCTCTGGGGGAGAAACAGTTATTCTATCCTATGTTTGCTGTCTTCCCTCTTGAACTCCCTTTAGAACATATTCCACCACCGACTGCTAAATCTAGGGATGGACGTGGAGCCGTCATGTCCATTTGAAATCCATTTGTCATGTGGTTTCTAGGACACCTGTCCCTCTGGCTTCTGCTCTCACCTTACAGACAATAGACAACTTCACAATTTCCATTGCTGGTGGCTCATTATGTCTCTAAGCAGCAGGAAGGCTAAGACTGCCCCAGGCTCACACCTTACAGCAAGGCTCCTGGCTTTAAACTCCATCTGTGTACTAACAACTCCCAAATGCATAGCCAGACCAGAACTGTCCCCAGAATCTAGCCACCTACTTGACATCTCCACTTAAATGTCTATTAGAATCCCAAACTACACATGCCCAAAAGGGAAATGATGTCTAATCCCTCCTAGAAAAACCTGTTCTCCTGCTTCCCATGTATGACACAACAGTCTTCCACTGGCTCTGGTCAAAACCTCTTTACCATCTATCTCTTTGATCCATCTGCAAAGCCTGTTGGCTCCATGTTGAAAATGTAAACAGAATCAGGTACATTCTCACCACTCCCAGATCCAAGTGGTCATCCCCGTTTACCTGGATTTCTTAAGCGACCCCTTTACTGGTAAGCCCTCCATCTACCTGTGCATTGAGAGGAATTCTGTTAAAACAGAGATCAGATCACTTTATATGTCTGTTCAACATCCTGCAGTGGTTTCTCTTAGCACTCAAAGTAAAATCCAAAATCCTTATGATGGTTGATAAGGCCCTGCAGGATCTGGCCTCACTCTCTCCGCATGTTTTTGCTTGAGGCAGCAGGAAGGACCTGGAGGAGAGGTAAGTGAAAGCCCTGGGGCCCTCAAGAAGGCTGCTGGGAGGGCCTAAAGGAAAGCAAAGAGAAAGCTGTTGGAAGCAAGAACAAAGAGGGCCTTAAGCACTAGGACAGAGAGTTTAGCAATGCTGTTGCCTGTGGCAACATGGAAAATAAAAGATGTCCCTAATGAGTTGGATGATCCAGATAAGGAGATGTGCAGGCAGACTGTTCAAAGGGAAGACTGGCTTCTTGTGCTGCCTCCAACGAAATCCAAGAGCAGAGAGATAAGGTGAAAAGGAATGGTTAAATATAAAGAAGCCAGGTCTTACTGGGTTTGAAAATAAAACTCTCTCATCCCTAGATTTATCAGAAGGCAAACGGTGTGCTACAATTAAGAAATGGCTTCTTGGCAAAGACTGAATCCAGAGTGCTGTCAGGAAACCATGGTTGTAACTAAAATTTTATTAAGTTCTCAAAGAGATCAAATATGACCCTTTCAAACTAGGAAAAGGTCCTCTAGGAATCTTCCCTAAAAGCCTCAACAAGGAATTTTAGGTATAGAAAAGCTTATTTCAAAGTGGTTGGTGGGTGTTGCCTTTGTCTAACAGAGTTGATTATAAATCAATTAATAAGAGATACACAGTGTTTTTAAAAAGAATTAGTTTGGCTTCAGCTAAAAGGGACAGAGACACACTACATACTGAAAAGAGGCTTTTGGGACTCCCAATCCTCGACAGGCAAAAACGGGCTGAGAACACTTCTTAGCTGCTAGCACATGCTACTTTTCATGGAAAGGCAAGGAAAACATAGAGAACAGAACCAAAAGTCCGGCCAAGCCAATCATCACGTGACCACTCCTAGGCAGTAAGACCAAGCTTTAATGTAATAAAAGGCTACATGTGCCTGGCTGGGTTTTGGGACTGTTAGGGATGGGTGACTGCCATGCGCCTCTTTCACCCCATTCTAAATGGAAGTGTCTTTCCAGTTATCCTACCCTATGTGTTGAATAGTAGTGTGGGAGGGTGTGGATTTATCTTTCTTACCCCTTTAATTCACAGGTCTTCAGACTGAGAGGACCCATACACAAGGGGTTTAACTTGAAGAACAATACCAGAGTCTGATTTTATGAGAATGTGGACTTCAAGTATGACCTCCAAATCTCATAATAAGTGAGATTTGGGGAGACCTTTGGGGAGGACGGCGCATTTTACATGCACGAAGAATACAAATACTTTTGGCCAGGAAACAGACTCCTGTTTTAAATTATTTTTTAATGTTTATTTATTTTGAGAGGGAGAGAGAGGGAGCAAGCAGGAGGGGCAGAGAGAGAGGAAGACGCAAATCCAAAGCAGTCTCTAGGCTTTGAGCTGTCAGCACAGAGCCCAACGTGGGGCTCGAACTCACAGACTGCAAGATCATTACCTAAGCCGAAATTGGACCCCTAACAAACTGAGCCACCCAGGTGCCCCTAGACTCCTGTTTTAAAGCCTGTCTGCAAATTGGTTGATGCTCTTCCCATCAAACGGTATAATCTACTCTCTCTTCCTTTCCAATTTCCTAAAATTAAAATAAACAAAGTCTCAGGGCTGACTGACCCTACGAGAGAAGGACTGAATCCTGTGAGTGGGCTCTAAGACATCAATTTTGTATGACCCAGGAGACATTCTTTCTTAGCAATTTCTGTCTACATTACAGATAACTGAAATCACTCCCTATGCATTCCTAACATCTGGATAGTGAGGCATCACTGTTCAGACTATGGGATCATTTCATCTTGAAATAAAATCTTAAATCTGACATACTCAAACTATAGTGATTAAAGTACACAGGTGGTTAAGCGACGGTTTGTTTAAAATCTGTTCTAGTCACTGAACACAAACATAGCTTTAACTAACATGTTACTTGGCACAGAGGAGCCGAGCCAACCCCAGGGGTTATGAAGTTAAGTAGGATGTGGACCCGCTGCTCAGTGCCACTGCACGGATGTGCCCAACTCACACAGCTAGCATAGCTGCACATGGCAGCCTTGCCCTTTTTATTCTGCATTTATAGTCTATTTCTCCCTAATGACCTTAAAAAACCCTAAAATCTCATGACTTTAAAAACCTAGGGAGTCCTAAATGTGACTCTAGCCTCTCAGGAGCCCAAACTATTCACCTAACATCTCTTCTTGGATGTCCACTGAGCATCTTAAGCTTCATCTATCCAAAATACAACTATTGACTCCCCCACACCTCCCAAAACCCAGCTCCTCCATCAGATCCTATCACTTCCAAGCTTCAAATTCTTAACAATATCATCTATGTGGCTTACCACAGGCTGCTGGGCCCTGTGTAATGTGGACCCTACCAATCCCACTTCATCACCTTGTATGATCTAGCATCACTAGTCTTCTTCCAGTTCTGGAACACCTCATATCCATCCCTGCCTTAGGGCCACTGTCCAGCTGGCTCCTTCTGCCTGCCAGGACCTTCCTTTCTTGCCATTCAAATCTCAGTTTAAACGTCATCTCAGACATCTTTTCTGACCACCCAACAGAAATGGCATCCCAATCACTTTGGGATATCATCTTCTCCAAAGTACCCTTCACTACCTGATATTTCAACATATACGTATGGTCTGTGGAATATAAACTCTGAGACTGGGGAACTTTGTTCTTGCTGACTGCTGCACCCTAGTTCCTGAGACACAGTGGTTACCCAGTAAATATTTATTGCATGATAGAAATGGAGATGAGAAATAGCAAATGCTCTTCTTTCCTCACGGTCCC
>CM053572.1:80590786-80701723 GCA_028646485.1 Cryptoprocta ferox
GCCTTTTTTAACTCGTCACAGCTATTTTGAAGGTCCCTAGTCTGTTTATCAATAGCGTCTTTGATGTTTTTTTCAAGTCCAGCAATTAATTTTATGACAATTGTTCTAAATTCTTGTTCAGTCATGTTGTTTAAGCCTGTTTTGATAAGGAATTTTAAACAAGAAATTTCCTCAATAAAAAATCCTCTGCAAAATTTCCCACAACTCCAAAAACTGATGGATATATTTTTTAAAGTTTTTATTTATTTACTTTGAGAGAGGGAGAGGAGAGGGGTAGAGAGAGAGGGACAGAGAGAATCCCAAGCAGACTCTGCACTGTCAGAGCAGAGCCCGATGTGGGGCTTCAACTCATGAACTGCAAGATCATAACCTGAGCAGAAATCAAGAGTCGGATGCTTACCCGCCTGAGCCACCCAGGCACCCATGGATATCTTATAAGAGAAAAACACTAAACTCCTATATATCATCAGCTTTTAAAGGGCCTATTTCTGTTAACTCAAAAAGTGACTTTCATAGCAAAATACATAGTCCAAAAGGGAAAGTGGCTAAGTCTTGCCTTCTACCTCTCCCACATGCACGTGCCCAACACTGAACAATTTCTGGAGTACCTCTTTTACTGGACTTGGTCACACAAAAGGTAGACAAACTAGTCACCTTAGCTTTAGAGCATACAATATATCTGAAACTTCATAAAATTTAAGATAAAATAATATAAGAACAATACATAAAGTACATCTTATCAAGTAGGCTACTGGCACATCCCAATCAAATCTTTTTATATTCATGGAGAAAATCCTTTTAAGATTCAGAATAAAGTCAAATCAAGGTCAACTTATCACTAGTTTGTATCAAAACTCTAAATTAAAAAAAAACTAGCTTCCAGTGATAATCAAGAAAATGTCTAGAATCATTAACTCTAAAACCAATGCTTTCTCATTAGCCAATCAACCAACTGTCTGAAATTCCATCCTGTATAGTTCATTTTGATTTAACCAGGGAGAAGAACAGTCTAACCTAATAAAATGTTCTTAGTAAAGATATCAGCAATATTCCCGTCACACCCTTACACAGCTAAGATGTGGGTCACAGAAAACCTGTTTTCATTGACAAAACCACTTAGCATGTCCACACACTTTATATGGAGGCATATACAAACACACACACACACACAAACACTGAAGTTCCTACCTACCATTCTTGATAGTTTGTTTTAACATATTTTGTACCCTTGTCATTTTCACCTGTTCCTTTTTTAAAATCTATTTTTTGGTGGAAAAGGGCACTGGCTGCCATTAGTAAAGAAACAATTTTCTATTCAAGACAGAATTTGATTCAATTCCCCATCTCCCTAAACCTGAAAAACAACAAATTTATGAAAGCTACAGGAGAAAATATTTTAGTATACATGACCCATTGCCTATTGTGATCAACCCTTTAAGAGAGAAAAGGATGTAAAAAGAAAAACAAAGGAAGAGAATTAAAATTAAGTTCAAGATACACCATGATGTGGACTCTAGGCAAAGCTAGGTCCTTCCAAAGCATTTTTGAAACCATGTCAACATTAACACATACAATAAAAAACCGAAGAGCAATCAAAGCATGCTCTGCTTCTCCCCAGGTGCTACAGGGAGGACAGCACGCACACTGAGCAGCTGGCAGTGTGGTCGGCTCCCTCTCCCCAATTCTCACACTCCTTTCAGGCATGTTGTCTCCTGAAGTCTCATAATGCATCACATGACTGTGCTCAGGAGAGATCAGACCCACTCTAAACAGAAAATAACTCCAGAGAAACATCTCTTCCTTTCTAAATAGAAACTGTTTGTCAGCTACAAATAGAAAAGGTTACTGTTTTATTAAAAATAGTACTTAATAGGAGCACATTTTTTTTAAATTATGGGATCCACAACTATATAGCCACCAGTGACATTACCTGAACTCAGATTCTCATCCCTTCTACCACACAACCTATTACTAGAGAAGAATATTCTAAATAGCCTTCAGTAGCTGCCAGCACACTAATATCATACACCTGTAAGTCCTTACCATCCCATGCATTTCCCACCTAACTTCCTAATGTCTCAGTAAAGCTTTTTTTAATACTGATGAAATCTGGTTAAAATGAACAACAGGAAAAGCCTTTCATAAAAGAAGCGAGGCAATACATTCAAAGAACGGCAGAGCAAGAAGACAGCAAACACACACAGAAAGACAAGACAGGGGAAGGTACTCACCACGGCCTCTTGTCTAGGTCAGTGTTCTTTTGTTCACTACTATTACAGATCACTCAGGTGCCAGGGACAAAAGGTGTTAACAGAATGAAGCATCGCACATAATCCCTGTCAAGGAGTATCCCCATCAAGTGGGGGATATTATCGAACAGGCAACAACAATGCAGTATTTGAGGCAGGAATAAGCCTAAGGCGTTTCTGTAAAGTAAGGAAAAGCTTCGGGAAGAAGGGTAACATCAGAGACATCTCAGCTGCGATGATGAGGAGAGTGGGAGTTAACCAGGTAAAACGAGGAGCAGAAGACCACAGGCAGATGGTTCAGGCAGGGGAAGCGCTCACTCCCCTCTGGGACACAAAGGTGGGAGCAGCAGGCAGTTCTGTGCAGCTGTACCGTAGGTCCCCCCCACCAGGACTGCATTGTGGGTGCAGGATGAAGGGGTGCATGGAGAGAAGAGCTGCACGGCAAGCGAAGCAGCTCAAGAGCAAGCAAGGGCCACATATCTTGTAACCCATGTTACCAAATTCCTGAATTTTCCCTTAGGAATCCGTTAGAGAATTTCAAGCCACAGAGGAGAGACATCAATAAAGTTGATGTTCTGGAGGAAAACTTCATCTGCCCTGGGGCAAACACTGCAGGCAGCATGAGCAAAGTCAGGAAGCCTGGTCGGAAAGCTTTTATGGAAATGCAAACTCATGTGCTGACCTAAACTAGAATTCAGAGATGGAGATCGATTCTGGAGAGGTGAAGAGGTGACCATCAATCCTGTTCACTACTGCTATCCCAGCGTTGGGGTCACAGTGGCCCTTTTCACTCCCCAAAGTACCCTGGGTTGGGAGGTAAACTCTATAGTCACCTATTAAGCAGCAGAACAGAAGGGGCTTGGGGACTGGTTAGTCATGAGGGGAGAAAGAGATGATCGAATGAGAAATGACCATATTCTGAGCAGTGAGGATGGTGGTGGCGTTCATTAAGGTACTGATGCAGGCACCTCAGGGATATGCACAGGAGGATTTCCCAAAGGGCACACAGGCCACAGGTAGTTGTTAGGGGCTGAATTCCCAGATCCTCAGCTTCCACATACATTCCTGCCTGGAACTGACCTAAAACAGCCCTGAGATTGAGATGCCATGCCTGTTCTCCTTTCCACTGTGCTCCCCTAGCACTGCACTCCCCTACCAACGTAAAGTAGAAACACACTTCTTATCCATTTGAATCTCTGTATGGCACATTGCCCCAGGGTGTGAAAAATTCCAGGAGAAGAAACGAAGCAACATTTTTAAATACCAGTGTTAGCAAAGCTGCCTTTAATAAAGATACCATTAATTATGTCTTTCCCTACATATTTCTGGTAAGGACTAGGGAAGTTGATAGAAGCATGGTATTTTGGCCCATAGTTGAGTGGCTTGGATGTCTGATAAAGAATAGGGGGCAGCATGGGGAGCCAGAGTGGCTCAGTTGATTAAGCTTTCAACTTCGGCTCAGGTCATGATCTCACAGTTTGGCTTACGAGTTTGAGCCCTGCGTTGGGCTCTGTGCTGATAGCTCAGAGCCTAGAGCCTGCTTCAGATTCTGTGTCTCCTTCTCTCTGCCCTTTCCTCCACTTGTGCTCGCTTGCTCGCGTGCTCTCTCTTTCAAAAATAAATAGTATAAAAAAATAGGGGGCAGCAGGGGAAATGATGATTTTTGTTTAATTATCTGGCAACTTCCATCTTCCATCTATCATGTATGGCTACTAAAGATCCGCTGAGAATAAAATAAATCAGAGTCTGGTAGGCCTATCTCATCTAAGTGACAAAAAACCATGTCTTATCTATCTGTCACAAATAAAATTCAAAAGTGAAACACTTTTCACAGAACACATGTTAACATTTTTATTTAAATTTGACAAATGGCAGAAAGCAACTCATTTGGCTGGGCAGATTGGCAATGACTGGCTTTCCCAAGAGTTTTATATTGGATATTTTCCATAAACTGAATGAACTGCAGCTCCAAGACTGATGAAGATATAAAGTACATAATTAGATAAAAGCATTTTAGCAAAAATCTTGCATTGGCAAATGTACATTAAAATTAACAACTTTTAATTTTCCTAGTCCTTTCCAACTAAATTGGATGAACTCTGGTGCCTCCAAGTAAAAAAGAGGAAAAAAACATAATTAACACTCTTTCAATAAATCACAGTAAAATATTTTTAATACATTTCCCAGAAATTGTTAAACCGAATCACTGTAACGATTAACAAATTCTAAGTCAAGTGTTTCTGAATTCATTGCTTTCAACTAAATTGAAAGAGAACCCAATGAGTGGTCTAAGAAATCACTGCTGTCAGGAAAATAAGAGCAGATTTACAGGGGATAATGCATTCGAGGTATTAGGTTAAAAAAAATAATTTCAGACAATGGATCATCATGTGATTTTTGGCATATAATTCAAGAGTTCAAGGAATTAAAGGAATTGAATATAATTCCTTTCTTTTCTATCTTCCTTCCATAGTAGACAAGTTTACTCAGGGCTCATATTTATAAAATATCAAAATAAAAAAATTAAATTGTTACTGAGCCCTATCTCACTCCAGGAATATATTATAATCATCCAGGGAGGGGGGAGCAGGTACATGGACTAATCAAAAAGAAAAAGCCCCTTCCATTTCATTAAGAGACGCATGTCCAATAAATGTTCGCTTTTTATTTAGAATACATAATATTTTGCTTCTAATTATATAATGATAACCATGGTAATGATAACTACTCTTATGGCTCAGTAACAATTGTAGTCTTAAGGTCTCATGAAGTGAAGTTTTAAAATTTCAATGCATATGTATATATTTTATTAATATAAATACAGGGAAAAAATTCTACAAATAAAGTGAAATAGAATGCAAGTTTAAGGAGATAAAAGGAGTAAAGAAAAATTTCTGACTTTTGATGAAGAGCTGTTCACATATATTTTTTAACTCACACATAAGGTTACTGAGTACAAAATTGCTATGATGTATAGATTCAGTTGCTACACTTAAGAATAATGTGATAGATTTTACAATGTCAATATTTATAACCCCAAAATTTGCATCTATTTAAACTTAGGATACAATTTTTATTCTCAATCTAAAATTCTCAACACAGGCACATAGTTTTTTAAAAATTCTAGAAAATCACTACTGTCAAGAAAATGTTTTTAGTAACAACATGTTTGAAGGGTGAGATGAAGACTTCAGTTTTGAACATGTTGCATTTGAGGGTACCACAAAGGGACATCCAAGTGGAGAGAGCTAACACTTCTGTTGGGCTCATCACACAGTTTAAAGCACCAGGTGGGGTGTTTTCTACAAACTCCTTTAATCCTACCACCTTTTTAAGTTGGTACTATTAATGTCATCACTTTATAAATGGGGATACTGAGGCACAGAGAAGTTAAGAGATTCACCCGAAGCCACATACCTCTTCCAACTAGTGGAATATATATAAATCCAGACAGTCTGCATGGAGGGTCTGTATTCTTTACACAGTATAATGCCTCTTGAGAGGTCAAGTTGGAAATACACATTTGTGGGTCATGTGAGCCTTTAGATAGTAATTTAAACCATGGAGCAGATGCGATTAGGTAGGAAGAGTGACTTTTTCTTTTTTTTAGCAGCAGGAAAATGAAAGCCTCAGTGTTAGGGGTCTTTATGAAGATGCTTGTGGCGCTCCACTGCAGGCCTCTGGACTCTGGAAAATTCTCCAGCCGTAGTTTCTCAAGGTTTTTTTTTCCCCCAGACACCATTCATTTGATGTGTTGGTGACAGTCTTCCCAAAATGCCGCACTGTTTACAATGTTCTTTATAACGTCAAAGGGCTACTGAAGAAAATCTTTCGGCTTCTTGATTGGTAATTTACCCTCTATGCCTCCACTGGATGCCTGAAGATGTTTCAAATAGTACAAGTTTTTCCCCCCAGTTTTACCAATATAATTGGCATATGACATTGCGATAGTTTAAGGTATACAATAATTTGATATACATATTGTGAAACTATCACAGGAGTCAACAACCATCACCTTAGCTATTTTTTCTCATGATAGGAACTTTTAAGAACCACTCTCTTATCAACTTTCAAATATACAATATTGCTAACTACAGTCACCATGCAGTACATTAATCCTTAGAACTCATAACTGGAAGTTTTTACCTTTTGACTGTCATCCATGCCACTCCTCTACCCCTCTGGAAACCAACAATCTGTTCTCTGTATCTATGAGCTTGGTTTTTGTTTCTGTTTTTTAGATTCCACATGTAAGTAAGATCATATAGTAATTGTCTTTCTCTCTCTTATTTCACTTGGCAGAATACATTCAAGGTCTGCCATGTTGTAATTTGACAGGAAAAGATAGGATTCAATAGGCAAAGAGAGAAAGATTAGGACCTGAGGTCCCTGGGTGGGGAAAAACACATATTTTAGAACAATGCTGGGAGTGTGTGACCACAGCAAACCCTCTCAGGCATAGGGTTCCTCTTAAGAATGTAAGAGACACCACCTACACCCTGAGGTTTCCCTCAGGAATTGGACTACAGATCTAACTAATAGTAAGTAGTAGACCATAAAACACATGACCCACTTGGAATGACATGGCCATAGACCACCCCTCATACAATGGTAACAGCCAATCAGGAATGGACAGCCTAGCACCTAGTGCTATCAAGCCAATAAGGGTAGAACCTGAGAAGGAATAAGGGAGAATGGGAGGGGGAGGGCTGACCAGAACCTTATAAAACAAGGACCCTCGCCTGTTGTCACAAGCATTCACTTTTGAATGCCCCCTCTCTGTAAAGAGAGCTTTCATACTATTCTTCCTTCCTGATCTTATACTCTAATACACTTTTGCCTGCTGCTCATTTTATGTCCACCTCTTCATTCTTCGAGGTGGAAGAGACGACAAGCCCCAGGTATTCAGGTAAAAACTCCTGCAACATTGTCACAAACAGCAGACTTCCTTATTTTTATGGCTATATAATATTCTATTTTATATACTTTATATATAATCTATATATAACTATACATATAATCTCATATTTTTATCCCATTCATCCACTGATAGACACTTAGGTTGTTTCCCTGTCTTGGCTATAAAAGTTTCAATTTGTAATATTCCAGCATGACCAACTTTCTGTCTTTGCAACAAACAGGACTCACATCACTTACACATTTTTTTAATGTTTATTTATTTTTGAGAGAGAGAGAGAGTGAGAGAGAGAGAGAGAGAGAGAGATGGAGCACAAGCAGGGGAGGGGCAGAGACAGAGAGAGAGACAAAGAATCTGAAATAGGCTCCAGGCTGGAACTCAGGAGCAGTGAGATCATGATCTGAGCCAAAGTCGGATACTTAACTGACTGAGCCACCCAGGTGCCCCCACATCACTTACACATCTTATAGGTCCATATGGGTACTTGTCAGAACACAGAGTTACAGAAAATGAAATCTCGCACTATAAAATATAATAAATCAAGATGCAAAGAAGAACACCATTTGCCACCTGCTAGTGCTCAATGGATAGGGATCATTTTTGCTCAGTAATAAAGTATTTGGGGGAAGTGGGAAGCATATAAATATATACATAGTTTAGTTTCCTTTTTTTATATAGTTTATTGTCAACTTGGTTCCCATATAACACCCAGTGCTCTTCCCCACAAGTGCCCTCCTCCAGGTCCATCACCCCCCTTCCCCCTTCCCCCCCCCTTCAGCCCTGTTTTCAGTATTCAAGAGTCTCTCATGATTTGAGTTTACATTTTTTAATGAAGTTATTTCAGAGACAAATAGTGCCATAAGTAATAGCATTAAATGGGTGAGCCTGTATCCAGTTAGAGCATTAGAAAATCATTGACAAAATCGTATCAACATTTTTAGGAAGACGCAAAGGCAAAGTGTTCATCAAAACTGAATAGGAATAACCAGAAGAAAACTTGAAAAAAAGAAAACAGGAGAATGTATTGTCATAAGAGCAAAATGAGATTTCAAGGAGTGGGTCATTAGGGTCAATTCAACCATAAGGTCGAGAAAGACAAGGGTTGAAATTATCACTTGGATTTAGCAACTAGAAACCCTGAGGACAGTTTCAGTGCCATGTTAGGTATCAAAGCTGATCTGTGGGAAGTTTAGGAATAAACAAGATTTGAGAAGTGGAGACAATGAATTTAGACAACGCTTCCTGGAGGTTAGGTGTGACACAGAGGGAGTCAGTATGGTGGTAGACAGATGAGGGAATGGGAGTGAAGGAAGTGTAGTTTTAAATGGTAGAGACTTGAGCATGCCCAAAGCCCGAAGGAAAGTAGGGAAAAGGGAAGGAGCAGGCTAGGGCTAGTGACAAATATAAATAAATAAAATAAAAAATTAAAAAGTGAGAAGATCCAGGTCAGAGGCACTGGGGATCTTCTGCTGTGAGAGGAGAAGGAAGGATGGGTAAGAAGTGACTAAGAGTGTGTGGAGGGTCAAGAAGTTGGGAAGCTACCATCTGATTGTTTTTATTGCCTTAGTGAAGCAAAAGAAGAGTTCACTGGAGGAAGTGGATATTCGCCTGCTGGCTGTATCGCCAGGCTACACATTTCCCTCCTTTGACCCCTGAAGTCATAGGGCAGAAGATCCAATATCTTCATTCTCAAAGCCAGGTTGAATTCCATATTCTGAAAAACTCCATATATTGAACTTCTGCCTTTGAAAGAGAAATTTGTAAAGGAGCCCCAGTGCTAACATTAATGTAAGACATGATAACTGTTCATTTTAAAACCCAAAGTAATATTGGGATATCACATTTCTCCTTATTACTGCTTTCAATATCAATTAGACTCATCTTCAAAAATCTCCAGAGGTCTTCAAGAGTCTAGAGCTTATTTGACTTTGTCTTTTCTACCCTCCAGACTGTTTCTTCCTTTCCCACCCTCCAGACTGTTTCTTCCTTTCCCTTACTCCACCTTTTTAAAAAAATATCACCAGTAGTATTTTCCTCCATCCTAGTTTCAACATGAAAGGCTTTCTACACATTTCACACCTTATAATCTACAAAGAGCCTTCACATTTTCTCTAATTTGGTCCTGTAACAATCTTGCGAGTTGGGAAGGTGCATTATTCTTCTCAACATTCAGAAAAATGAAGTCACTTGAACATTCAGGACTCAGACTTGGTGTTGTCACTCCAAAGGCAGTTATCTGTTCCACCACATCACATTCCACTTACAGCAACTTCTGAACATCCAATAGATGGCTCAAGTTTCTGCCAGCCTCAGAGTAATTTCAAATTCACCCAATTATTTAAAGAAGTCTGTGCTGTAATTTCAATTCGCTGCCTATCATTAATAGATCTCATCATCCCTCTCCCATAATAAGGAACCTGGCTAATCATGAAGCAGCAACTACTATTGCTCACAGACAGCTGAGGATGCACATGCAGCCCTAATGACAGAGAAATCCTGAGCCTCTGCAGGAGGAAGGAGACTATTATAACCCAGGGAAAGTAATCGTCTTTCAGGTTTGTGCCTAATTGGTGAATCTAAACAAGAAAGCCTTTATATTTCCACTGAACAAGCAAAATTAAAATGCTTCTCACTGTAACCATGTGTATTAGTTTCTTTTTGCAGCTGTATCAAATTACCATAAACTTTGGGCTAAAACAACAAAAAAATTATCATCTTACAATTCTGAAGGTCAGAAGTACGAAATGGTCTCACCAGGCACAACTGACTGAATGTGCCCTCCCCCACCAAATTCATATGTTGAAACCTTCATCTTAATATGTTGGTATTTGGAGGTGGGGCCTGAGAGGTAATTAAGTCACAAGTGATGAGCCTTCATGAATGGGATTAGTGCCCTTACAAGAAGAGGTCAGAAGAGCTAGTTAACTCTCTTTTTGCCACGTGAAGTTACAAGCTGAACTGGATTGTCTACAAGCTGGAAGAGGGCTCTCACCCAATCACGCTGGCACTTTCATCTCAGGTTTCCAGCCTCCACACTATGAGAAATCAACAGCTCTTGTTTATGTCACTGAGGCCATGGTGATTTGTTAGCGCAACCTAAACTAAGACGCTGGGCCGTTTCTTCTGGAGGCTCCAAGGGCAGAATCCGTTTCTGTGCTTTTTCCAGCTTCTAGTGGCTGCCTGCATTCTCTTGATCAAGGCCCCCTTCCAGTAATCACATGATATTGACCTCTGCCTCCATTGTTATATTTCCTTCTCTCTGACTCTCCTGCCTCCCTCTGTCATGTCTAAGGAGGTTGCTAATTACATGATCCTACCTGGATAATTGAGGATGATGTCCCCATACAAGATCCTTAATCACAAGTGCTAAATCATTTTTGTCATGTGAGGTGATATTTACAGGTGCCGGGGATTAGGAGGCTAAGCCAAGAGACAGCTGGAACCTATTCAAAGCAAAGACACACCAAGCTGAGCTGCTGAGCCACACACCATATACAGAGAATGAGAAGGCGTTCCTCCTGCCCTAGCAACAAAATTGAAGACAGGCAGTCCTAGAATGTACTGGAGAGAGCCAACTTCTCTGAAGTTCTGCTGTTCTAGATCAATGGTCAGTACATACAAGAATTTTAAATATTTACAGCTAGTAAATGACAGCGTCCTTCAATAAATCTGGGTCTTTCTAACTGGTATGTGTGTTCTTGTAACTCCTCTCATCTACCTTAAATTGAGGCTGGGAATTTTCTGTTAAGTTGAACCAAGGCCCTGAAAGAGCAACATCCCTTGAACAAACCAGTCTGGATCAAGAAAGAACCAGGATGACACAGGCCGAAGCAGAGCAGAGAGTAGGCTGTATGCCCAGGCTAAGTGGTCTCCTGTGTGTCATTAGGAAAAGGAACAGCGAGTATGTGAACCCCACTGTGTATCTTTAAGGGACTGTTTTATAAAACTAAGCCTGAATTGATGCAGACAGCATTGTGTTAATTCAGTCCCTATAAGCGTGTCTTCATGAAGAAATGCTTTTACCTCCTAGGGGTTCTTTTATAGACTCTACCTGAAAAGTGAAGTTAAGAAACTATGGTGCCCAGAGTCTTCCAAACCAAGTCAGCTGTACTCCGTGGAGGGAAGTCTGCTTTACAAATATTTGCTTCTGCCTACCTGCTACCTAGTATACATAGGTAATACCTGAATCAATGCATTTGTTACATGAATTTCCTAGGACTTGGTTTTATGAAATGTACAGTTTAATAAAACTTGTGTTTCATTTAATATTCCAGGCAGCAAATTTCCTTTCCCCAGAATTCCGGAGACTATGTTAAAAAACAGAGAGAGCTCTAGCACAGGGCCTGCACATATTAGGCATTCTTTAAATTGCTGTTGAACAACCACATAAAAAGCATAAATACACAAAGGCCTAAATAAACTCTCTTGCCGCAGGTCAATCTGAGAAGTCGGCTACAATTTAACTCCTCTCAACAAACCTTAAGTATATAAAGTGGGAAAGATAATTCCTTAGTATCTTAAGTCTGCAAAACCTTTCCATCTTACATGCATGCAAGTCAGGGTATTGTGTGGTTGAAGGTCATGGACACAGGAAGACTTTAGTTTGAATTCTGGTGTTAATAACGCTGGTTATGTGACCTTGGGGAAGTGGCTTAACCCTTTCAGCTTCCATTTCTTCATCTCTGATAGTAGGATAATAGTATTTAGCTTGCACAGTTGTTTTAAGCAGGTAATGACAACATATGAAAAATGTTCGTTTCTGGTGCCCTGATGACAAAGATGGTGTTGGATGGTGGGGATGATGATATGTCTAGATCCAGCCTCTTCGTTACCCTGCTCCTCTAGGACAGACAAGTTCTCTGCTATGTGAGGTCCATGTGACCCAGGGACATGCCTCCCAGTCCACCCCCAGCCAGAGTCTAGGCATGAACCCAAGGCATGATCCACTGCCAAGGGGAGGGAGGGAGGAAGCCTAGGGCTTCTCACAGATATGAGACACCTCTTCTTAATCCTCATCTTTCTTCCCTTTTACCCCTAGCTCCTTCTCCTACTTTCTCTTTTTGTCTCAAGAGTTGACCTAAAAGGTCCCTCTTAGGGCCTCCAAGTCTTTTCTATGTAGATCTTATTTATGTTCAAGACTGTTGCAAAGCATTCCCTACCAAAAGTAAACCTTCTGGTGCAGAAAAAGATCAAAGCAATATAGAAAATCCAATCTAATGGATAGTAACTCAGGCAAATTCACAGAAATCAGTATTTTTAAGGATACAAATTTTTCACTGTGTCCTGTGGCACTCTAACATACGGTTACTATTTAAATTTTTACCTTAAGTAACTAAGGGCTATGTAGGGCTGCTCCTACTAACCTAGAAGACAGAGAAATATGAATTTGGGTTCATTGACAATTTCCCTAGAAACAAAGTTGTCCCTTGGGTGGTTGCCCTTCTGGAGTGAAAAGCCTGCCAGAGCTTTTCTGAGGAAAATCCTTAGTTCTGCCTCAATACCCAAAAGAAGTGAAGGAATAATGGAATCACATTTCTACCTAGATATATACTTCAATCCTCCAGTATGCTTTGATGTAATGGTTACCTAAAGGAGGGGCAAATTTTCATGACCTTATTCTCACAGCTTCCTACAATTAAAAATATTTATAAGGAAATCCGACAATACATTTCAACATGAAAGGACAAATGAATATTTACAAATCACTTCTACTTTATCTTTGTTGACTAGAAAAAACTAAATTCAGGAGGCAAAACAGATTTTTCATGTGAATTACAAACCTGATGTTCTTACCAAATCAAAAAACATGACTTAAGAGCTTTCTCCTTCTAACTGTAATTTATTTTCTTCTAAAACCTGCATTGCAAACACTATCACAAATGCCACCCTTAGGAATAAAGGTAGGAGAAAAAAAATTTTTTGGGCTTAACATAAACCCTAGAAAACTTTGAATAAATATCAATACCAACTGCTAATTCTCTTTGCAATGATACAGGCCATTGTTTGAAATTCTCTGGCTTTTCATATTTTTTTTTCCTTTGCAAAGTTTAAAAAAAGGAGAGAGATAAGGTCTATATAATTTTAGCAAGACAGTCAATCTTTCCAGGCACGGTCTGACATACTAGATAAGATCAGGAAACAGTAGTTTTCTCTGCTCGGAAAAATGTTCTTTCAAAAATATGAATGTAATGCAAGATAGCTTCAATAGCCTTCAATTTAATCTTTCGATATGGATTTACAGTTCTGCAGTATTGACTTATGGCCTATACAGGGTAGAATTCAGGTAACTCCTGAAGATGTCCATTTCCCTTTCTTAGTAGTGTGCCTTAATGACCACTTGCCTTTAGAAAGCTATTCCTTTCTATGGAAAGCTAACCAACACACCCAATTTTTTATTCCTGCTTTGTGAAATCCTCCTGTGAAACAAAACAGATTATGAAACTAGCTCAGGGAAAAATCACAAGTTACCACCATGAATAGCATTCCATTTGTCTGTCTCTTCTCATCCTAGCACATTCCTGTGACCAGGACAGAAAAACCCCACTCAGACAATCATGTGCCTCACTGAACAGACCCCAGATGACCCACTGGAGGCTAGGAGAACTGAGGAAATCTTTATTCCAACAGGAGTTGAATAGCATGAAAGTAAAAGTCAAACAGGATTTTTAAGGTAAGCATGTAAGCATTTTGCACAATAAGACTGCGTCTGAGGTTAAGATCTTCCTTACACTAAAACAGAAGTCACTAATGAATATCCTTTCATACTCCAAACCACCACCTCCAAAGTCTTTCCTCGTTTATCATCCAAGAAATTGCCTTTCAGCTTCATAACCATATAGAATCCATACTAACCAATGCAGTGAGTTTCTTAGTAAGTCTACCATCCAACCAGCCAGAAAGATGTTAAACCTTCAGGAATGATTGATGTCAGACACCAAAAGCTTGGCTGCCTTTATTATTCTTACTCCCTCATGCTCATGAATGAAAGCCTCTACTTATTTATTTTATAATTACTCATCCAACTTCTAAAACTTAGATAAGGACCTTTTTATACTGTATTTTTTCTCTTTAACCATTAACTTTCTTAAAAGGCAGTAAGTAAATATCTGTGGCTTCAAAAGACTAGCCACTTGCCTCCTAACACATTACATGGCTTGCTTATTCAGTGCTCCTAAGAGCATAAATGAAAAGTACTCTCTAGGATATGGTTCCAAAATGAAAACTAGGGAAGTCTACTGTAAAGAGAAGCACACACAAAGAGGCTGTGAATCCTGCAACTCTACAGACTTTTGGCAGAAGAGGAAAAAAAACATGCAAAAAACCATTAGCAAGGGAAAACATGTTTAAGGTTTTTAAAATCATTTTCAGTTACAAAGAAACTGCCTGCCTCAAACCACATCAGGAAAGGCCAGAGAGAGTTTGAAATTTATAACCAGAAAAATTTAATATGAAGTCATTGTACTCACTGTCTGATGGCTTCTGTCACAGTAACGCAGCCCAAAATAATCTATCTCCACAAGGTTTATGTGTCGGAATACATGGTCAAGGACAACAGAACCTTTCGTTGACTTCTGCAAAAATAATTCACAGTTTTATTTTTTTAACAAGGTGTCTTTCTTGTCTTTCTCAGTGGGACATGGTCACAGCTCTCATCTTCTATTAGCTTTGCCCACAGTGGAAGTGATTTTATCGGCCCACACTTCCCTCTTTAAGGTTTGCCTCAATTACAAAGAAAAATAGGGTTTCAAGTAAAGTGTATTCAAGAAATTGCTTTGTAAAACCATTTTTAAATTGTAGTGGGTTTTTAATTAATATAAGCTTCTTTTCTTAAGGGATTGTAAATTATCTTCAGGACAAAAATTGTCTTAATAAAGATAATCTTTTATATGAAGAGCATCTAATGAATTCATCAGAAACCACTCACTTTGGTTAAAATCCCACAGTTCTTTCACTTTAAAAAGCAATTTTCACCTCCAGCATCATTCTCACAATTAACACAGAAGATACACAGAATTAAAATGACAATAGGCAAAGCTTTTATTTTCAAACCTCAACTAATAAACCCATAGATTAAAGCTGCCAAAGTTAATGTTCTGAAAAGCCCTTGTGAAGAAATTTTACTTTATCTCTTTCACATAAGCACACCCATAAAGAGACATTTCCCCTGATTGCTTTTAAGATCCAATATATTAAGATCTAAAATATTAAATACCAATTATCACACATACAAGATAAACATTTAATCAGCAAGCACTACTCCACATATGACATTAATCTTGAAAATAATCCATTTCAGTGGTCTATGTACAGATGCAGACTCTTCCTTTCTTTTGCTTCTCATTGGCAGGTACAACAGAGTGGTAGGAGAAATCCCTAAGAAGTGACACATTGTGTTAATGAAGTAAGGCTTTGTTCAGTTGAATTTTTCCTCAGAGAATTACCATTCTGTGCTTGCTCATATATGGAGGGTACTCAAAACTGCACTGCTCTTAGAAAATGAATCTGTAATGTAAGGGAAATGTTTTGATTAAATGTATTGTAAAATGGATGATAAGAGGTGAAAAAAGTATCCACTGGGAGAACACAGCTCTTGTTACAAAACCCATAGGTATTTTTGTTTTCCTCTAAATTACCTTTATTAAACTTAATTGGTGTCTTTTTCAAAATCCATTGGATGATTTATAAACAAAAAAGCACTTTCATGATGGATCTTTGGTTTGGGACATGTTCTCCAATAATAAGAACGCCACATCCAGTAAATGCTTCTTTGTGCACATGTACTTAGGTGTTTCACTAGGGTATAAGTCTGGAAGCGAAATTACTCTAAGGATACACATACTTAAAATTACAATGGGCACTACCAAAACACCATTACAATTTATTCAACGAAAGTACACTTCCCCACACCTTTGCCAACATTTGGTTGAGCAAAAATTTTCCCCATCTGAATGAGAAAAAAAGAGGGGAGAGAGTAACTGTTTTAATTTGCATTTTCTGGACATTTACAAAAGTCCATCATCTGCTTAAACCAAGTGCATTTTCTAGCATTTGGGTCAGGTCTTCTCTAACCTGAAGTCTATAAGCAAATTCTCCTTACTTTGTATATTTAGCTCTTCATTCATAGTAATTCCATCTGGAAATTATTTTTGTGCTTGGGATAAGGGCCTAATTTTGTTTCTAAATGGACAGACAACTGCACCACTTTTACTGAATAGGTCATCATTACTTTTTTGGTATGATAAAAACTTCATCATCTACTAAATTAGCCCTTATTCTATCCCATGGATTATTCCTTAACCAATCCTCAATGATTTTAGTGAGTTCAATTTTAATGTAATGTATTGGTATCCATCATTCTTTTCCAAACTGTCTGCAAATTCTTAGACATTTTTCTCTGCTGGAGGAAGTTTAGAAACAGATTGCTAATTATTTTTTAAGTTTTTATTTTAATTCCAGTTAGTTAACTTACAGTGTTAAACTCCTTTCAGGTGTACAATATAGTAATCCAACATTTCTATATATTACCTGATGCTCATCATGAGCCATGCACTCCTTAATCCCCATCGCCTATTTCACCCACACACTCCCACCTCTTTTCTGGTAACCCTCAGTTTGTTCTCTATAATTGAGTCTGTTTCTTTTTTTTTTTTTCTTTAATGTTTATTTGAGAGAGGGAGAGAGAGAGTGCACAGAAGTGAGCAGAGGAGGGGGAGACAGAGAGGGAGAGAGAGAATCCTGAGAAAGCTCTGCACATCAGCACAGAGCCCAACACAGGGCTCGATCCCACAGAACTGTGAGATCGTGACCTGAGCCAAAATCAAGAGTCAGACGCTTAACTGATTAAGACACCCAGGTGCCCCTAATGGAGTCTATTTCTTGATTTCTCTTTCTTATTTTCTTCCCTTTGCGGGTTTCTTTCTTAGATTCCACATAGGAGTGAAATCATATGGTATTTGTCTTTCTCTTATTTCACTTAACATACTATCTAGCTCCATCCATGTTACAAATGGCAAAATTACATTCTTTTTGTGGTTGAGTAATATGCCAGTTTGTGTGTGTGAGTGTTCTTTATCCATTCAATTGATGGACACTTGGGCTGCTTCCACAGTTTGGCTATTAGAAATAATGATGCTATAAACAGAGGGGTGAATATATCCCTTTGAATAAGTGTTTTCGTATTCTTTGAGTAAATATTCAGCAGTGCGATTCCTGGATTGTAGGGTAATTCTATTTTTAACTTTCTGAGGAACCTCTATATTGTTTTCCACAGTAGGTGCACCAGTTTGCATTCCTACCAACAGTGCAAGAGGATCCCCCTTTCTCCACACCCTCACCAATACCTGTTGTTTATGTTTTTGATTTTAGCCATTCTGACAGGTGTGAGATGGTATCTGATTGTAGTTTTGATTTGTATTCCCCTGATGTGTCTGTTGGCCATCTATATGTATTCTTCAGAAAAATGTCTGTTCATATCTTCTGCCCACTTTTTAATTGAATTGCTTTGCTGGAGTTGTATAAGTTCTTTATAGATTTTGGATACTAACCCTTTATCAGATATGTCATTTGCAAATATCTTCTCCCATTCCATAGGCTGCCTTTTAGTTCTGGTGACTGTTTCCTTACTGTGCAGAAGCTTTATATTTTGATGAAGTCCCAAGAGTTTATTTCATCTTTTGTTTCCCTTGCCTGAGGAGATGTATCTAGAAACAAGTTGCTATGGCCATTGTCAGAGAGGTTACTACCTGTGTTCTCCTCTAGGATTTTGGTAGTTTCTAGTCTCACATTTAGGTCTTTCATCAATTTTGAATTTACTTTTGTGCAAGGTATAAGAAAGTGGTCCAGTTTCATTCTTTTGGAGGTTTCTGTCCAATTTCCCCAACATCATTAGCTGAAGAGACTGTCTTTTGCTCACTGAATATTCTTTCCTGCTTTACTTAAGATTAATTGACCATATAATTATGGGCTCATTTCTGGCATTTCTATTCTGTTCCATTGATCTATGTATCTATTATTGTACCAGAACCATACTGTTTAGATTATTAAAGCTTTGCAATATAACTTGAGGTCCAGAACTTTGATGCCTCCAGCTTTGCCTTGCTTTGCTTTTTCAAGATTGCTTTGGCTATTCAGGGACTTTTGTGGTTCCACACAAATTTGAGGATTCTTTGTTTTAATTCTGTGAAAAATGCTGTTGGTATTTTGATAGGGATTGCATTAAATGTGGAGACTGCTCTGAATAGTATGGACATTTTAACAATATTTATTCTTCCAATCCATGAGCATGGAATGTCTTTCCATTTCCTTGTGTCGCCTTCAGTTTCTTTCATCAGTGTTTTATAGTTTTCAGAGTACAGGTCTTTTACCTCTTTAGTTAGGTTTATTCCTAGGTATCTTATTTTGGGTGCAATTAAAAATAAACATTTTTTTCATAATTTCTCTTTCTGCTGCTTCATTATTAGTGTACAGAAATGCAACATATTTATGTACACCAATTTTACATTCTCCAGCTTTACTAAATTCATTTATCAGTTCTAGCAGTTTTTTGGGGGAGTCTTTAGGGTTTTCTATATATACTATCATGTCATCTGCAAATACTGAAAGTTTCACTTCTTCCTTCCTGATTTGGATTTATTTTTGTTGTCTGATTGCTGTGGCTAGGACTTCCAGTACTATGTTGAATAAAAGAGGTGCGAGTAGACATCCTTGTCTTGTTCCTGACCTTAGGGGAAAAGCTCTCAGTTCCTCCCCATTAAGGATGATGTTCAGCTTGCTAATTTAATAAACAATTCTGTTGGGGTTTTGACTGGAATTAAACTGAATTGACAGACTGGATGACTTGGGGAGTGAAAAAAAGTGAAACTTATATGGTTTTCTTTTTTGTCCTTCAAAGAAGTTTTATACTGTTTTTCATATAGGTCTTACAAAATTCTACTTGGGCATTGTGGCAAGCAGAGTTTACAAAGTGCCCCTCTACCCCTAAAAATAAATCCTGTTCTAATCCCTGGAGCTGGTAAGATAAACTGGCAGTACTATGACTGTGTTAGGTTATAGGTCACAGTTGGCCTTAATATCAGGAGATCATTAGAGTGGATCTGACCTAACCACATGGACTCTAACAAGCAAAGCACTTTCTCTAGCAAGAGTAAGCAAAAGGGAAGTCAAAGATTTTTCAAAGCAGAACAACTCCACAGGTCTTTGCCAATTAAAAGATGGAGGGAGTACCTAAGACAGAAATGCTAGCAGCCTCAAGGAGCAGAGTAGGCTCCAAGTAATAAAATGGGAATGTGAGTCCTGTAGCCACAAGAACTGGATTTAGCTAATAACCGGAGTTTGGAAGCAGATTCTATCCCAAAGCCTTCATACAAGTGTCCAGCAAACCAATACTTTAATTTTAGCCTTCTGAGATCAAGCACAGAACCCAGACATGCTATCCTGGATTTATGACCTACAGAATGGTGAGATTATAAGTAGCATATACTTAAGATACTAATTTTTAGAAATTTATTATGCAGCAACAGAAAACTAATATGGGCTTATTCTTAGCTATTTTTTAGTTTTATTGTTGTTACATTATACTTTCTGATTTCTAATATATAATTAATAGCCAAGCAAATAATTCTTCCACATTGGTCTATTTCACATCCATCTTGCTAAACCTGTATCAGTGAAAAGAATTTGTCTGTGGAATCTTTTTAGATAACTACATTTACTACAAATAGTAAGTGTTCTAGTTCCTTCTTTTCAAAATTCCTCCTCCATATTTCTTCTTTTTCTTACCTCATTAGCTGGAGCCTCAATAAAAGGATGACTGGTAGTTGTGAGAACAATAATCCCTATCTTCTTCCTGACTTTAATGTAATTGCTTCTAAAATTTCACCACTAAGTATACTTATGCTACGTAGTCCTTGTAGATACCCTTCATCAAAAAGAAGGTCCCTTTTATTCCTGCTTTCTGGTCTGTTTTGTTTTATTCTGTTTTGATTTTTAATTAAGAATGAGTGATAATTTATCAAGTCATTTATGGAAATCTGAAAGGACAAAAATCATGTAATCTAGGAGTTACATTAAAAAAATTTCTAATATCAAATATTCTTAATAAAGAATTTCCCAGTTGAGTTCTTTTGTTCTAGGTATATAATACCAAACCCCCTCTCTATTTGGAGAGACTCCCCACTACGTGAGTCTTGGTAGAGGCAGGAAATAGACTCTGTACCACAACTCCTGGCAGCTAAACCATAGCACATGACCTGGTTTCAGCCAAGGACTCTAACTTCTGAGCAAGTAATGCAAAGACAGACGAAGAACTGAAAATCCATTCATGGCAGTGGCTCCCAGTGCTAGGGTGTCCAAAGCAGAGGCATCCAGTGGCAAAATCAAATGGGACGTGGAGAAGTGGTGACTGATTCCTAAGCCAGGTTTCCCAGCATCCTTGAAGTACTAAATAGGAGCATCCAAGCAATCCACCAGCTTCCCTTCCCTTGCCCCACGGGAACATTGACTGTGTACATCTGGAACTAAGAGCCATATAAGGGTCCTCAATAAAAATCCTCAGAATACAGAAAATTGGGTATCTAAAAATATTGGGAACACCAACAGTTTATCGTAGGAACACAAGCACAACAGGCAGATTTCTTGGTTGCCAACAGTAATAGTTGACTCTAAGTGACCATGAAAAGAAATCACTGCAAAGACATTGGTTACCTCACCTCCTCTATGACATCACTCTGATGGTTGCTTGCATCTTCTCCTAATCCAGATAGAGCCACAATTACTAAGCATGGAGCAACCTTTTTTCCATTGTCACCTCCCTCGCGTAGTCCTCCTGCCCGTGTTTTTGGCTTCAGGTTTCATCCACAATTGTTCTACATTGCCTTTTGCTTCAGGAATTTTTTTTTCTCTTTGTAATTTCTGGCTGACTAAGATCTGAATTTCTTATTTTCCAGGCTGCTGTGGAAAATGCATACATTATCTTTCCTCTTCAAGATATTTCTGGAAGGCTAACATACAAACCTAGTTTTCCATCTAGATCTAATCTCTCTTCTGGATCCTTTCTCCTCTCTGGGCATGGACAGAGTCACTAGAGCAAGCGGAAGCACACAGCTCCACCTAATTCCTCTATCCCAAGCAGGTGAAGAAGTGCTTCATGAACAGAAGAGGAATGAATTATGCTTGAGATTACAGCATGGTAATGGGGCAAAGTTTTTAGAGAAAATACATATACATAAATATATATAAACCAAGGCTGTCTTTAGGAAAAACACCTTATGCCTGTATGCAAACTAACATTCCACCAGAAATATTAGCTTTTTCATACATATAATCTATTATTAAAGCATAAATAATAGTCTGCTCATGAAGATATACACAAAAGCATGCTTGGAAAACCAGCTTAGCAGTTTGTAAAGTCTCTAGAAATAGCAGAAGTTTCATGCACAGAAGGAATCACCATTTTCCAAAATTATCACTCCAAAAATACCAGAACTATAACAGTTTTGTATTTATATAGAATCTGTTGCTTATAATTCTTTACAAATATCATCCTTTAGCTCTTTGCCATCCTCTACAGAGAAACCACAAGGAAAATATGCAGTGTTACACAACGAATCCAGAGCTGACCTAAGAAACCCATTATCCCGTGATTCCTTCTACAGATTTCTATATATCGTATGTCTACATGTGAACCTGGAGCAGAGGCAGATGAACCTCAAAACTATTATATTTCTGTTACTACCTCAAGCATACATGTACATGAAAACCTCTTAACTTCTCATCTCTCATACTGTAATATGACAAGACTCAAAAAGTGTGTGTGCTAGCAGTCAATTAGCTACTGGGGTAGGAAGTGTGCATCACCAGCTCACATTTCTGGCAGTTCTGCCCTGAGTCCTTCCAATCACCCTGTCCACTGTCCCCTGTCACCCTGTTCCAATTTTTAGACCATTACTTATGCCTTCTGCTCCTAGGGATAATTGCACTCTTCATGTGGATTCTTCAGAGATTGCCTGTGGGCTGTATTTTGCAGTTCAGATTGGTAGTCTTCAAATTCAGAAGAAATCATCCTTGAATAAAGAAACGGAACTGACAGAGAATGGCCATGGGAGCCAAAGTAAGAACTAGAAGTACACTGGGCCAGTTGCAGGATTTATTACTAGAAAAGGACAAGTACACATCATCAAGGATATTATGAAAGAAACACAGGACTTCAAATATTTACTGAGTACCCATTACATGTCAGCAAATGATCACTCTCCAGAAGATGGAAAAAGCGTGCTACCAAATGCCAGAAAACAAGACGCATCCAGAATATAATACAGTGAACCTCCATGGGGGAAGCGGTTGGTTGCCCTATCAGAACCCCAGAGAAGTCCTGGGGACACAGAGTGACAGAAACTTGTAGAAAGTGAGACAAGGAAGGACTTGACCATCATCAGCTTTTTTATACATTTGAGTAGTTTCTGTGCACACATTTTACTTGCATTAAAATATCTTTGAAAAGAAAAAGTATGCCAAGTAGAAACCAGTCAGTCATTACCTGTTTTTGTTCATGGAGGCAGCTGTTTTGTGGATTTGGTTCACGCGCTGTGAGGTGTTAAGTAAGGAAAATGCATAGAGACAGAATAAGGGTATGGTTTTTAGCTGTCAATTTGTTGACCACATTTACAGATAAATAATTCACACTCCCCATTTACCCCCCCAAAAGTTACTGTAAGACTTTTTAATCTGAATTTTTGGGCAGGTCTTTGGGCAGGTAACCCTAATCATTATAGGCCATTATATACCAGTATGGAGGCTACATGCCCCAAGTCCCTAAAATGGGGGCTTCACTTCTAAGTCAGTTTAATTTTAAGAAAAAAAAAATTTTAACTTTACTTCTTTCAATACTTGGCAAAAGAAAAAAAAGAGGAGGAGGGTGGGTCAAGAATGGGATTGTGTTTAGCAAAATCAGTTTTTTTCTGACCACTTCTGGGAGAAATCTCTACCAAAATGAGAAAACCATCAAGAGGCTACAAAATAAGATATAACCGCAATCACAGCACTTAGCAATATGTCCAAGGATTTTTACAAAGATGAGTAAGTTCCAATGTTGTCTTCTACCTACAATGGCTCTCTCCATGAGTGAGACTTGAGAGAATGAGCTGTGTGGCAACACAATTCTCAGGAAAGGAATTCTTGAGGGCTCTTTGAGTGTTGGCTTGTCTGCACTGTTCTCTATAAGGAATACCGTTCTTGCTCTGGCACCATCACAACCCCACTTAATCCTTCAAGATTCAGTTCAAATGCGACCTTCTCCATGAAGCCTGTCCTTATCTCCTCAACCTCATTATGACCTCTGCCTCCAGTGAACTTATTTTTGCCTGCCTCTGAAACAACACTATTTTCTTTATTGAAGCTATTTTATACTTCTCTTAACTTTTCTACTAATATTTAGACATTCTGAAAGTAGGTGCTAAAAAACATATACCACTTCCTTTCCACACAGTTGAATAAATTACACATAGTAAGAACTCCCTAAACATTCTTTGAATACCAAGAGCCAACAAACAAGGTAGAGGGCGATGCAATACTGGAAACATGGTGGCCTATGAATTAAACCTCGATTCCTGTCTGTTGTCAAGATTTCCAATTTCCTGACCAGTCAGACCTATGAAAACAAAAAGAAAGATGGATGGATTCATTTATCCTGACCTCAGTATATCCACTGAGTCAAAGCTACATAGTTTACTTTTAAACTTTTGTTTCAGCATTACATAATTCCAACAAACTCAATAGACTCTAAAGGGAGTTTAAGAAATACATCTTATAATTGAAATTTGTAAGATCTGAAAAAATAAAGGAGTCATATTAAATTGTTATATATAAAAGTTATACAGAGATATATAGTTTTTTTATGCAATAAAATCTATCTGACAGGATTTTTGTTTTCTATCATAAGAAAATCAAAAGAGATTGGATAGGAGGCAGTAAGAAGAAAATAAAGAACCATCTGACTTTTCCAACTCCATTCAGAAAATTTTCATTTAATGTTACAAGACATTAATTTACTTTTCAAATGACAGTAAATGCCTGTGACATGTTTCTGGATTGTGAATTAGATGCCACTTAAATCTCAGCAAATAGAGATAGAATTACTTTTATTAGTGACATACTAGCAGCATTCTGGAAAGAGCAGAGCTACAAAAGGCTTATAATCTTGAGAAAGATTCCCAAATAGGACAAGTTTATTTGAAAATACCATCAGGGAGGCTTTCAACCAGAACAAAGAATTCTTCGAATGAGTAATAACACCTTTACAGATTAACGTTACATTACAAACCAGAAAGGCAGGTTTTTACCAGCTGCACAGAATGATAACTATTACATTGGAGTTTACTTCTTCACAAAGGAGGAATGAACCCTTTAAAAAATTCTTTACTGTTATGCCTTTAAAAATCCGCTATTTTTTATTTAGTGTTTTTAACATAATAGAATCCAAGTTCTGTGGGAAAATAAAACACGTTAAATTTTCTTTACCACAGGCCTGTTAGTATAAGGGAAAGTAGAGGGATGGAGGAGATTCCTCAGGCACCAATGGCAATTTCTTCTCAGACCAACTATTGTTATACACCATCTGCTGGTTTTTGACTATGTTACCTTCATCCTCTAGGTGAGGAATCTATAAAGAAAATGTCTTTTTTTTTTTTAAGCTTGCTTATTTATTTATTTATTTATTGGTGAGAAAGATTGTGTGCACAAGTGGGGAAGGGTCAGAGAGAGAGAATCCCAAGCAGGCTCCACACTGTCAGGACAGAGCCTGCTGCATGATCTCTCCAACCATGAGATGATGACCTGAATTGAAACTAAGAGTTGGACATTCAACCAACTGAGTCAATCAGGCACCCCAAGAAAACCCCCATTTAGTCATTTTCTTAAAAAGTAAAGTGTTTGGGGCACCTGGGTGGCTCATTCCGTTAAGTGTCTGACTTCGGCTCAGGCGGTGATTTCATGGCTTGTGAGTTCGAGCCCTGCGCCGGGCTCTGTACTGACAGCTCAGGACCTGGAGCCTGCTTCAGATTCTGTGTCTCCCTCTCTCTCTCTGCCCCTTCCCCGCTTGTGCTCTATCTCTCTCAAAAATAAATAAGTAAACATTAAAAACAAAATAAAATGTTTGGGGGCAACTGGGTGGCTCAGTCAGTTAAGCGACGGACTTTGGCTCAGGTCATGATCTCGCGGTTTGAGTTCAAGACCCGTGTCAGGTTCTGTGCTGACAGCTCAGAGCCTGGAGCCCGCTTCAGATTCTGTCGTGTCTCTCTCTGCCCCTCCCTTGCTCTCTCGCTCTCTCTCTCTCTCTCTCTCTCTAATATAAACATGTTTGTTGGGGTACCTGGGTGGCTCAGTCAGTTAAGCCTCCAACTTCAGCTCAGGTCATGATCTCATGTTCGTGGGTTTGAGCCCCATGTAGGGCTTTGTGCTGACAGTTCAGAGCTTAAAGCCTGCTTCGGATTCTGTCTCCCTCTCTCTCTCTGCCCCTCCCCCCTCATGCTCTGTCTCTCTCTGTATCAAAAATAAATAAAACATTAAAAAAATTTTGTTTTTCAAAGTGCGATTTATTTTTCATATATAAGTTTGTTCATACTGACAACTTCTTCTCATACTTATCTAATGTTTCAGCCATCTTCTGCTCTATAGCAAATCACCTCAAAACTTAGTGGCTTCACGCAAGAATCTGCTCATGATTCTGCAATTTGGGCAGTGCTCAGAAGGGAAAGCTAGTGTCTGTTCCATCTAGTGTTGGCTGGAGAGATTCACTTGGGCTCGAGAACCCACGATGGCTTCATTCACGTATTGATACCTTAGCCAGGATGAGGAATGGCTGGGAGCTGGCTTGGCCTCTGTCCTTCTCTTCAGTGTCTCTCCTAACCTAGGGCTTCTCACTTCATAAGGGTAGTCTGACTTTCCATGATAACTGAGGGCTCCGAGAGAGCAAGAGCAGAAGCTGTCAAGTTTCTTCAGGCCCAGATCCAGCAAAGCATCACACGTGCTACACTCTATCAGATAGTCAAGTCTTAGGGTCAGTCATAGGGTCAGCCCCGATGGAGAAGAAAGGGAACCACATTCCATCTCTTGATAAGAGGAGTAACATGAGGACACAGGGAGTGACTGGAAGAATTACTGGTGGCTGACACTTTGCTGACAAACTACCACATCTCACTCCCTGATTTTCCTCTCTAAACCTATTACACTCTTCATGACGTTTTTCCTCTGCTAAACTCATCTTCAAGGCAAGTAAAACTTGAGCATCTATATTTACAGAACATGGTAGATGCTTTCAAATACTTAATTTCATTTCATCTCCACAAGAGCTGTGTAAACTTGGTATGTTTATTCCCATTTTACAAATGAGGTTACAGATGTTGGGAGAGGATAAATGGTTTACCTATAGTCACACAGGAATAAATGGTAAAGGCAGGATTCCAACCCAGAAATATCAGACTCAAAAATCTCTGTTCATTCTCTTACACCACTGGTTCTCAAAGTGTGGTCTGAGGATCCCTGCGAAGACCTAGAGACCTTTCCAGTAGTCCATGAGTCAAATGTATATTCCCAGTATTTTGTTATCATTTTTGCTCCCCTTCTCTTACAAGGATACAATTTTCTAGAGGTTACATGGCATATGATCTCACAACAAACAATGCATAAGGCAGATATGAGAATCAGCTGTCTTTTATTAAACCAGATATTTTAAAAAGCAGATAGGGGCACCTGGGTGGCTCAGTCAGTTAAGTGTCTGACTCTTGATTTCAGCTCAGGTCAATCTCATGACTCATGAGATCAAGTCCCATGTTGGGCTCTGCGTTAACAGCTTGGGATTCTCTCTCTCCCTCTTTCCCTGCCCCTCCCTGGCTCACGTTCTCTCTTTCTCAAAATAAATAAGTAAACTTTAAAAATAAGTTAAAAATAAATTTAAAAATTTAAAAACAGATATTAAAGAAACTTGCAAAAATGTAAGAACAATGTCACTCCTCACCTAAAATTGTCTTCTTTTGGAAAATACAACTATTTTCATAAAAACATTATTTACATTGACATGTGATGAGTTTCTTTTAAATGAGTTAGTTCTTAATTTTTTAGTTTTAACTTACAATACAGTAAATATACATAGAGATAACCCACATAGACAAAAGTCCTTTTAAGTCCTCAGTAATTTTAAAGCATGTAAAGTGGGGCACCTGGGCGGTTCAGTCGGTTAAGGGTCCAACTCTTGGTTTCAGCTCAGATCATGATCTCACAGTTTATGGGATGGAGCCCTCTTATGGCTTTGCACTGACAGGGTGGAGCCAGCTTGGGATTCTCTCTCTTTTCCTCTCTCTCTGCCCCTCTCCCCACCCCTGTGTGTGTGCCCACAAGCGTGCACACAGTCTCTTAAAATAAATTTTAAAAATAAATAAAAACTTAAAAAATAAAGCATGTGAAGAAATTCTGAGACAAAAAAAAGCTTGGAAACAGGTACATACTGTACTAAAGGATGCATTCTTGATGACACATAGACTGTGCTATAAAATAGATTATGTTCTTGATTCTTATGTATTTAGAGAGACTTGTAAACACTTCCTCATTTTACAGATGAGGAAACTGGGACCCAAAAGATGAGTGAGGTGCCCACAGGTCATAGGGCTAGCTACCTGAAGTTGTAGAAGTAGAACCAATGTCAAATAATTGCTACTGAACAAACATTTGCCTCTTAGTTTCTTACAAATCTTGTTAGGAGTTCACAAAAAATCTTGTCAGTAATATAACCAAAAGAAAAAAGAAGCAGTCCACAAGGAAGTTCAGAGATCAAATAATAGAGAGCAGCATTCTTTGCCAACAGAAACTAGAATTCCCAGAGTGGAGAGCTATTTCAAAACTAACATAAAGCATACTCTTCAGTTTCATCAAATTTGCATTAAAAAAAATTAAGTCCCAATAAACAGAAATGCATGTAACATAAGTTAAATTTTTATCTTTCTCCTTTATGTCTTGGACACCTTCTAAAGGTTTCAAATTCATGAATGTTATGAATTTCAAAAATTAATCTTTCTAAATACATTGTGGTATCCTGAATTAGATGCTAGAACCAAAAAGAGGACATTAGTAGAAAAACTTGAAATCCAAAAACAATGAAGTTTAGTTACTGGCACTGTATACCGTGTATTGACTAGATGATTTCCTGGTTTTGATAAATATAAGATGATTAAGATACTGACATTAGGGGAAACTGAGTGAAGGGTGTTCAGGAACTCTCTTACTCTTTGTAATTCTTCTGAAAATATGATTTGAAATTTAACCTTTGAGCTAAAAAAAACTTCATAGGTAATAAAGAGAACCCTAAACTGAATGATAACTGCCAATCTAGTCTAGTCATTACAGGTCAGAGAGTTAACTCAACAGTGCAACACTGGGCAATATAAGACATTTTCACAACCAAAGCCTGTTTTTTCTTTAAGAAAAATGGCTTATGTATCTTCAAAAGAAAATCCTTGAGGATTCATCAATAACCTTGATTTAGGACATTTAAGTGATTACCTTTAAGCTTATAAACCGTATAGAACAGGAGAACATGTGTTAAGCCAAAGATCTGGGTTTTATAAATATAATCCCTCACTTATAATCATTTAAACTTTAATTTGAATGATAAAAAGACTATTTCAAAACACTAAATGTAGTATGTTTATTATTAACAATTATTAACAATATTTTGTATAGAAGGGTTAAGTTTTAAATATCTGTCCTCATGCTCAGTTTTTTCCAATTTGGTGCAGTGAAGATTGCTGCCAACTTGTTGACTCTGTTCCCATCAAGAGGTGGGTCTAATTCTCCTCCTTCAGCCAGGCCTAGCCTATGACCACTTTCACTAACATAGTAGTGTGCAAGTGTTGCCAAGCCAGTTCCAAGGTAGCTTTTAAAACTGACTGCTTCCTCAATGGTGTCTTGGAATCCTTGACGACCAAGAAAGAAGTCTAACCACCCAGGACAAGAGATCATGTGGAGAGACCCTGAGACTATCTAAGAGGAGTGGGGTTCAGCTGGGCTCATCCTTCAGATATCCTGCCAAGACCCCAACCTGCGAATAAAGACATCCAGGGCAGCACAACTGCCTGATCAATACCAACAAGTGTCCCCAGTCAATAACGCAGGGAGAAAAATTGCCCAGCCAAGCCTTGCTCAATGTCCTGACCTACAAAACATGAGACATAATAAAGTGGCTATTGCTTCAAGTCACTCAATTTTGGGTAGTCTGTTATACACCTAAACAATGGTAAAACTCGGTTGTTCTCAGCCTAGAAATGCACATCTCCATGAAGAGTAGTCAAAGCATACACTTTGCATACACCCAGCACTCTCTATTACCTGAGTCATCTCATTACAGGTTAGATAGGTAAGGCACACACATTAGATATGAAAGCCTCAAAATCTCCTGGTTAAAAGCTATTGTGTACCCACCTTTTAATCTGCCTGCACTGTAGCCCTTCTTTCCACCTTTGTTTCTGGCATACCTTGAAGCTTATCCCTGAGTACCATGGCACTAGCTCATTATCTGGAACTCTTAAGAGTCTCCATTGTTAACACAATAAATATTTGGTTTCCTTAACTAGAAATTCCCATTTGGTACTAATGATTTCTTCTTTGGTGAGTGGTGCTGTCTGTGGTTAAGACACAGCACATGTTCCCAGACTCCTGTCAATGTATAATTGAAACATATTATCATGATCAAGCTATTTTGTTGGAATTTTTTTCAGGATTTGGAAGAGGAATTTGTTTTTTATATTGTATAATATCCACCCATACGATACAAAAATTCTTCCAATTCCATTTTTCTTCAATGTAAGCAAGTGAATAAAGTGCTGTAAAATATAAACTCCCTCACACGATACACAATATATGTTCAGTAGAGCAGGTCACCTTTCTTCTATCAGATGATCACTCCATTGCAACTGAGGCACACATGCAGCTGTGAATCCACAGTACAATGACAAGTGTGGTATCAGACTTAAAATGCATGCCCCTGCATGACTGATGATTTTTTGCTTTCATCTCTTTAACAGAGGGGTCCAAGAAATCAGTCCTGCCTTCTTTTCCCTTCTTACTTGAATAATTGAAAATTTCAGTTGAAAAGCCATCAAGGTCCCTTCCTCTTCCTCGGTACTTGTTAGAGATGGATAGCAGACTCAGGGCTGAGCAATGGATACATGGTGGGGATGGAGATTGAGCCAAACAAGTGTCTGGGCAAGGATAGCTCCTGAAGAAGGTGGTGGCGATGCAAAGTTGGGAGGCTGGCTATACAGTGAGGGATGAAGCAATAAATACATTTTTAAAGAAAAATAGCAGACAGGTTTCTCCAGTTAGAGAAGAGAAAGGAGAAAACAAGAATGAATGCACTTCAGACATGGAAGTGCTGGTTTGAATGTCTGATTTAATATGTTTAGATAAATATGTGTTCGTACACACATATCTCAGCCTTCTAGGTCTGCACGTCAAGAGTGCATGAGGGTAGTGATACCTTAGCAGCAGTGGCCACACCTAGTGCCCATATCTTTGGTTTCTAAATACTATTATGCCCCCTCACCCAAAAAACAGATGAAGTCAAGATTGAGACAGGAAAGTAAATAGCCCAAAATAATTTTTGGTACAAAAAAAAGGAAAGGAGTTCTCAAAGAATGAGTGGGACCTTTCCAAAGAACATAGGAGCTAACATGAAGGGACTCTGGTCAAATCTTGGACAATGTGAGCAACAAAATAAAGGAATGGATCGGATTATAACCCCCAGAGGAGTCCTTCAGTCCACATTAATATAAATATATAAATGAATAAACAGAACAGAAGGTGCTTCCTGACAGTACAATGTCAATTAATAAACATAGAAGGAACAACAGAATTTGATGATGATCATCACAGCTATAGCTGATTCAGTGAAGAATCATCAGTAATGTTAAAACACATGGGTGAAAGTCAGAGGCATAGGATAGTTATCAGGTCTCAGAATATCTCCCCACAAAGTCCTTATTCACTACAAAGGATGAAAGAAACTTCACAGTGGAAAAACCTGACGGCTTCTACCTTAAACAATCCATCCAAGTTAATTTCACCAGTAGTGGGACAAACTGACATCCTGTATCACCTGAAGGATGCAACAAAAATATAGCCCCACTTTTGCATTTTTCCTGCCAAAGGTACTTAACAACCTGACTTTAATAATGAGGAAGCATCAGATAAGCCCAAATTGAGAGCCACTGTACAAAATACTCAGCTTAGTCTCTTCAAAAATAATAAAGTCATGAAAGTACTACGTGCTCTAGATTGAAGGAGAGATACACAACATGATGACAAAATTCAAGAATAATCTGGATTGGATTACTTTTCTCTAAAGGACAAAGCTGAGACAAGAGACAACACCTACATGGGGACTGTGGATTCAGTGGCCATATTGCACCTCATTTCCTCATGTGGATCGCTGGGCCCTGATTATGTAGCAGACGGTGCTTGTTTGTAGGTAATAAGCACTAACACATTCAGGGGTGATGAGTCTCAGGCTTTCAACTTACAAATAATTCAGTATGAGAGGAGAAAACAATGAGAAAGACTTTGCTGTAAAATGCTAACACCTGCATTTGTGTGTTGACGGGTACACAAGAGCTCTCTGCACTGTTCTAGCAACTCTTCTGTAAGTTTGAAATTACTTCAAAATAGAAAGTTCAAGAAAAGATCTCATCCTCTCCCATGGGAGGCACCCCAAAAGTACCAGGCCTATCACTCTTCTACCCAACAGAAGGCTTCTCGGTCCCACGGTGCCCCTTCCCACTCTTGCTTGGTTGGCTCTGGGTCCTCTTCTTCAGGGATCAGGGGGAGGCAGAAGTATGTGGGAAAAGTGGAAGGATAAGGTTGTGAATGTCCTACATGCCAGTAGTCCATATTCTATAGAGTTCCACTCAACATATGGGTTTTATGACACTTTATAACTCTGTCCCTTAAAAGCCCTGAAAGTGACCCAAGAAACATTTCACTTAAGTCACTTAAGTTTCAGTATTTACAACTATTCTTACTCTTTCTCTTAGGTGAAAATATTTTTCCTACAGAAGAGTAATTCTTCCAAATTGCAGCAGTCTTGGAGCAAGATGCTGACATGTCCTCGTTAACAGTCTATTTTCCTCCTGAACAATTCCCTGGAAATAGTCTGGGAAGTGAAACATAAGAGCCCAAGAGGCAGGGAGGCTGAAGGAGACAAGTCTGAGTCCAGGGTCAAGTAGGGACAGAACAAGCCACTTGCTCAATATTTATTTCCTTCTAAGCACTTAACAGAGAGGCCACAAATTGGAAGACCATGTTTTGTTCACTAGCAGACAGTGATATGAAAAGTCAGGAAGTGGTACAAATGCCTCCTCTAGCAACCCCAAGCATAAGGCAAAAATCAGCTGGGGCATCCCCTCAGCTACCATGTTGCTGGGAATGAGCTCTTCAGGTTAGGAGTCTGCTGCACTCCCTGGCCCGTGTGGACATCCAAGTTGTACCCCTTCATTAACACTAACAGAAAAGTTTAAGTGACCTCGAGTTTCCCGGGAGGTTTTGAGAGGAAGAGTTACAAGCGTTAATTACAGATCACACAGACTTCAGGGTGTTGCCATCTCGCTAGTAGCAGTTTGAATACATATGAAACTCATAATTACAAGCTAGATTATATCAGGGTGCTCAATGAAGAGACAGTTCAAAAAGCCACCTGGGTGGCTCAGTCAGTTGAGCATCCTACTCTTGATTTTGGCTCAGGTCATGATCTCAGGGTCGTGGGATCGAGCCCATGTTGGGCTCCAGGCTGACCATGGAGACTGCTTAAGATTCTCATTCTCTCTCTGTCTCTGTCTGTCTGTCTCTCTCTCTGTTCTGTCTCTCTCTCTCTCTCTCCCTCCCTCCTTCTGTCCCTCTCCCCCCTGCCCCCAGCGGGGAAAAAAAAAGCTTGGGAACAGAACAGAGAGGTGATAGCAGAGGAATCAGAAAACCTATGAGAAAGAGATGCTCTTCTGGACCAGAAGATGGATGGGCATGAGGCACTACGGGCATGGAAGTCAAGAGACCATGAGAAGATGACAACCACAAGGCATACTGCCGACCTGCTTTTCTTGCCACCTTCTTGGCAGGAACACCATGACCAAGGTAAGCATTTTGTGCAAGGGACACGTTCCTTAAGCAATCTCATAATCCAAAACTCATTTCCCCACAGGTATAAAAGAAAAGCATGGGATGAGCTCTCAAGGCACATAAATCTACAATGACTGCCTAAATTACTACTTTCGTTTGTAAAAATAAATAATACATTATTATCTATGATATTTGGCACAATGCGGTCTCCTGAATTAACAATACATCTTACCATGATGATTTTTAGCTATTTTGCTGTTTATCACATCTAACTTCTGCTTCAAGTTATTGATTTGGGGGGAGCATATCTGCTATGGCCCTATATACCACAGACAAAGGAATACTTGAGAGACACCTTTTTCTCCAAATAAAAAGAGCTTTTTGAAATATAATAGCAAATAATAAAATAATAGCATAGTATTTGCTAAAATTTGCTTAAGTTTCAACACATAGGGGTTTACAACGGATATAAAATAAAGATTATACATATATATACATAATATATATGACAGCTAAAACAGCTCAAGGGGTGGCTATACCATAAACACTCAGCTTCCCAAGTTTAAAATTATGTCATTTTTTATGAAATTTCTTTAATTTGGGGGCAATTCCAAATTTAAAAGATTAAGTCAGGCTTTGTTAATATTTTCATCATGCCATAGTATTTCAAGATCACATATGCCAGAATCTTATAAAATAATAAAATTGGTAATGCTGACATTTATTGGTACATAGTAGTAGTTTATATATACTAACTCACTTAACCCTCACAGCAGCCCTAGGATGTGGGAGATAATAATATCTAACACTATTTCTGTGTGCCAGGCAATGTTCTAAGAGCGCTGCGTGTTTCCATAAATGTGATATTCATTTATTTCTCATATCAGTTTAAGGAAATAGGTGTCATTCTTTTCCTCACTTTAAAGACAAGATCATTGGAACCCATGGGAATTAAGTAATTTCTCCAAGAACACGGACAATAAATTACAAAGCCGGGATTAAAACTCAGGCTTTCTACATCTAGCAGCTGGGCTCCAAAATAGTTTCATACTGTAACTGGAGGGCTGGAGAATGGGTCTGAAGCCACAGTGCTCTCAAAACTCCTAGGCATTTTAAAAGCACTCTTCCTATTTCCCAAAGGACCCACTTGAGTTAACCACAGATTTTAAAGCTCCCGAAAGTGGCCCAGTCAGAAATCTAAGATGGTTGGGGCACCTGGGCGGCTCAGTCAATTAAGCGTCTGACTCTTGTTTTTGGCTCAGGTTATAATCTCACAGTTTGTGGGTTCAAGCCCATAACTGGGCTCCATGCTGTCAGTGCGGAGCCTGCTTTGGATTCTCTCTCTCTCCCTCTCTCTCTCTCCCCCTACTTGTTCTCCCCTACTTGTTCGCTCTCTTCCTCTCTCTCTCTCTCAAAATAAATAAATTTTTAAAAAATCTAAGTTCTTGGGAAGACACTGTGGCTGATACTTGGGGGGGCTATCTGAACCTGACACCAGCACACCTCTACGATCACTATACTGGTGAACTAAACTGCTCCTTAAAGACCGAGTAGTCTCCTTCCCACTCAGATGATGGGACCCAGCCTAATGGTTTATACTCATCCACTATTACACACAGACTCTTATTTCTTCCAGTATTTAATGATTTACCACTGCCCAAGAGTTCTCTTAGCCTGATGAGAAGAACTTATTAAAAGACAAAGAGCAGTAACATCCCATGTTAGGGGTCTCAGCCACTTCAATGAGGAAAACCATTCACCAAAAGATGAAGAGCCAGAAATAGTTTTGTCTTTGTCTATTTATCTATGAAAAAGACAAAAGAAAACAGAAGGGGAGAAAGCAATGAGGATTTTCAAGGAGATACTATTAAAACACATGCAAAAAAAAAAAGGCTTTCTAAAGCCGAATAACTTGACTTCTAAAATTAAAATTTCAACAGACAAAATGGAAAAGGCATGGCCACTACTAAGAACACTCAGTGTTTTCGGGGCACCTGGGTGGCTCAGTAGGTTAAGCATCCAACTTTGGCTCAGGTCAGATCTTACTGTTTGTGAGTTCAAGCCCTGTATAGGGCTTGGTGCTAACAGCTCACTGCCTGAAGCCCGCTTCAGATTGTGTCTCCCTCTCTCTCTGACCCTCCCCTACTCACTCACTCTCTCTCTCTCTCTCTCTCTCTCTCAAAAATAAACATAAAAAAATTTTTTAAAAAGAACATTCAGAGACCTCAAAGATCAAACAGATACTGTAAGTAAAAATATGTGACATGGAAGACATAATCAGAGGACAGAGCATGCACAAAAACAGGTTTTCTTCAAAGAGAAAGAGTAACAGAGAAGAAATGATTAGAAGGGAAGGAGAGAGGAGACAAAACAAAAGAAAACCTCCCTAAGCTGAAAGAAAGGATAAGGGCTCTCAAGCAAGCTCAGGCAACATTAATGAGGAAACAAAAGATATCTGCCTAGACTTGTAAAATATTTAAACAGAGAAGGAAAATCATGTGCAACCACACATTCTAATATGTGCATTAACATGACTTCACTATTTCAGCAAACTCTTACCCAGGAAGATGAAGTTTCACATAATTTAATTTTACTGTTTGTTTCAAGAACCTTCCAAAATCCCATTCATCTGATAAATAGCTCAACTAATTATTCAAGTAAACAATCCTTACTTAGCTCACCAATCTCATTTTGTCAAAAATTTTTACTAATTCTATGTCCTTGGACTGAACAATCTAACTCAAACTAAGCCCTAACAAATTTCATAAATTCCCCATCTCTGTCCTCCCTCCTCTGAAATGTTCAAGGTCATTGCCTACCTTACTGCAGTAAGCAGCCAACCTGACTTTGCTTTCTCTATAGATTATTCTTCAGTCTTGTGAGTCAGCAGAGACTCTAAAGATTATATAATTATTCAAACAAATTGAACAGTGGACTAACAGAGGAAGAAGAATTTGATTAGCATCAGATATCTCGACTGTAACACTGGAATCTAGAACATAAACAGAAACTACTGAGATAAAAAGCCCAACCACCGTATTCTTCACCTATCAGGGAAAACAAAAACCCTTTTCTAAACACGCAGGAACTAAGAAATTACTTAACCAATAAACCCAATCGGAGGAAATCTTAGAAGATGTGCTCTAACCAGACAGAGATCTCATGATACAGAAAACAAAGGGGGGAAGCAGAACAACATTACAAGATGAAATAATATGACTAGAACTTACAATTTATCATTTAAAGGTTTATTAAAAGACATCCAATAAAAAGCAATTTCATAGTCAAAACCAAAAAATTCTAACCTAAGTAAAACCCGAGGTGATAGAATATTATTTAATTTTTATATGTTAAGATAGAATGTTTAATTATAGCTGCTCTGAAAATACCCAGTGAGAAAGTAACCACAGGTAGGAGAGGAAAGCAAAGGACCTCCATGTTCTTCATGAGATGGGTAGAGAAATTTGACCATGTAGCAAAACAAGAAAAGAAGGAACAATAAAGTAAAATAAACAGTAAATTAAAAATAGATGGAAATAATAAAAACAAACAAAGCTTTTATGATGACAAATGTGAGTGGTGGAGCTACAGCAATCTTTGGGAAAAGTAATTGGAGAGTAAGTATCACCTTTATTCTCAGAACTGACTAAATATCCCACTTTGGGGAATCTATCCTATGGAAATAAAAGCACCAGCTTGACAGCACTGGAGGTTGACTGCAGCATTATCTGAGAGTGGTGTAATAAAATCTCCTAACTTGCATAGCCATCAATAGAAGAATTATTGAATAAATGGTAGTCATCCACACTGTGAGAAATTATGCAACAACTGGATAAAAAAAGTTGGTAAATGTGCTGAGTTGAACTGATGTCCATAAGGCATTTTAGTTCCCAAAGCAGAGTAGTGTTTTAAATGGGCAATGAGGAATTATGAACATTTTTCTTTATGCATCTCTGTTTTTCTGGGCGTTTCTGTTGTTTTTACTTATGACAACACCATGTTTTACCTGTAGTGATTTCAAATTTCAAAATTTCAGATTTTTCAACTTCAAAAACATCTACAATAAGAAATGGTTGGGGTGGGGTGGAGTGGATCATTCCGTGGCAGAAGAACAGCATAGATCAGTGTTCAGAAACAGTTAAGGAGGAGGTAGGGACCTAGGTTTAATTCTGCTCTGTTCCTGACTCACCCTGCAACCTCAGGAGGGCTGCTGACCCACTCAGGGTCCCCATTTCTTCACCTATGAAGTGGGATAACTGAACTAAATAACAATCCCTCCCAGCTCTGATAGTCAATCAAGATACATGGAAAGCACACACTGAATCCTTTGAAAACATTCACGTACTGCCTCTTTCTCTGTGAACTTATCCAGGATCTGGTCAAGGATCCATGATCCACCCTAAAGGCATGCCTAACCCTGCACCCAGGAGGAAATTCCACCAGTGGGTTATTAAGAGTACCACCAGGCCAACATAGAGCCACTTCATCAAACAGGCCCTCCCAATTTCACAGGAAAGGCAATAACCCTGGGACCTAGGGTATTATTGGCTACACAATAATTCAGAAATAATTTTAAGAAGAAAATATTTCTTTTCATCCCAAATTTCTGAAGACATAAAAAGGGAACACTTCTGTTAGAACAAAAGTTTTATAAATGGGCTATAGTCTTTGCAAGCTTTCTGAACCCATCATGCCTCTGTAGAGAGGGTCTTGTTCCAGTGCCCTGCTATTTCATTTCTGTTCCTTATTTCAGCATCCCTGCTAGGAATATGATGGGCAGCAGTTCACGGTACAAAAGGCTGGTGCTCTTCTCAACCCACCTAACTCTTTTGTTTTCATTCCTACTTCCTTTATCCCTTTCCTTGTCCTACATTTTTAAGAATCAGCCAGATGACTAAAGCCACTTGCACACCTACACTATTTAAGTTTTACATTCAATCAAAAACCTTCAGAGGCAGTCGTGCAGTTAACAGTCATCACAGAACTAATTATTTATCTCTTCACCAAGCAAACATTCTCTGAGCACCCGCCATACATACACTGTGCTAAAGACTTCCAAGACTTCATTTAGCCCTCACAACAATTGTGTCTGACAAGACAAAGTGGTCTCAATTTTACTAATTGGGAAACTAAGGTTCGGGGAGGTAAACTGAGTGACTTGCCAAAGCCATGGAACCGGTAAGTGCTGAAGCCCAGATGTGCGCCCTGGGCTGCGATGCTCATGGTCCTTTCTGAGTGCGATGTTAACGCACAGAAAGGCAGATAGCATTTCTGGCTAGAATAATTAGAAAAGGTTTCCTTAAAGAGAAGAAAGTCAAATTATGGTACTGACAAAACTTTTATCAAGAAAGAACTCTCATGTTTAGATTCAATGATTCTAAAAATTAATTATCTTCTAAAGCTATGTTTAAGGGTAAACTGTCAATATTACATGTACCCACTCAATAAGACATTTCCTTCTGTTGTAACAGGAACTGCAAACTACAAACTCAAGTTAAATAGAAGCACCTTGAATATAGTAAGCAACCAATAACTACTCCTGAGTAACAAAAAGAAAGGAAAGGAGGGCAGCCAAGTACTAGACCTGCAGTGAGTCTGGCTGTCTAGCCAACCCACATTTCATGTTCACCACACGTGTACAAATTTTCATTACAGGCTGTCTCCATTATCAATTTGTTTGGTTTCTGGTTCATATCTTCCTTTCATTTCTAACATCTGGGCAAGTTACAGTCCTTTAAAAAGGTGCTATAAATTAGGAGGGAAAAATTCTGTAAATTAAAATAATCTTAGTTGAATTTTATTTTCCCAAAGAAATAACTGAATGAATAAAGAGCTATAATCCTGAGCAGAAAAAGATCGTATATCTGAAAACCATTCCTTTCCAGTTTTATTTATTTAAGTAATCTCTACACCCCACATGGGGCTCAAACTCATGACTCTGAGATCAAGAGTCTCATGCTCTTCCAAATGAGCCAGCCAGGTACACCTCTAATAACCATTTTTTAATGGTTATATCTAAACTCACTTAAAAAAATAAGGTGACTTTCAATATTGTTATGTAAGTAATGAAATAGATCCAACCTAAACAATTTGCCCCAGAATAGATGAATAACTAGAGTAGAGACTAGAATCCAATTCTCCTAACTGCTCAATGTTTATCATGCTCACTGATTTAAAATTTGCCATTAGGTTAACACTTTGTAAGCAATCAATTCCCCTAAAAAGTGAGAAAAATCAAATTTTAATCAGTTGAACTATTTTATACATTGGCTTACCTTTTTACTGAAATTTTAATACTTATTCATTAATCCTCAAGTAACAAAGCATCCAATAAAATTTCTTAATTCCTTGGATTTTTTGGTGAAATAGTTAATAAATTAAAAGGAAACACAAATATACTAGAGGAATTTATCTCTTAAAGTCTAGACAATGGGGGCACCTGGGTGGCTGAGCCAGTTATGCATCTGACTTCAGCTCAGGTCATGATCTCACGGTCCGTGGGTTCGAGCACGGTCCGTGCTGACAGCTCAGAGCCTGGAGCCTGCTTTGGATTCTGTGTCTCCTCTCTCTGCCCCTTCCCTGCTCACACTCTGTCAATCCCTCTCTCAAAAATATATAAACATTTAAAAAAAAATTTAAGTCTATACAATGAATTACTTTTATAACAGATCACCAACTCCTAAAGTACAGGTTCTGAAAACAGATTTTTCTGTGGCACATGTTAAAACCATTCATCCAGTTTCTCCATCCTAAAGGAGTCTAACCAAAACGTAAGGTAAAATGTTGACAAAGCCCCTACCTTCTAAGAGCTATGAGGCCTAAGCCAGTAGCCACCAGGCACATGTGGCTGCTAGAGACCTAAAATGTGCCTGGTCCAGATTGAGATGTGCTGTAATGTAAAATACACAGCTGGATTGTGAAGACAATAGGAAAAAGAGAATAATCTTTATAATGATTACACATGGAAGTATTTTAGATATACTGGATTTTTTAAAATGTTTATTTATTTTTGAGAGAGAGCACAGTGGGGCAGGGACAGAGAGAGAGGGGGGAAGACACACAATCTGAAGCAGGTTCCAGGCTCTGAGCTGTCAGCACAGAGCCTGATGTGGGGCTCGAACTCATGAACTGTGAGATCATGACCTGAGCCGGAGTTGGATGCTTAACAGACTGAGCCACCCAGGTGCCCCTAGACATATTGGATTTAATAAAATATGTTGTTAAACTTAATTTCATTTATTTTTAATGCAGCCACCAGAAAATTAAAAATTACCTGTGTGGCTCACATTCTATTTTTATTGGACAGCACTCTACTGAAATGCTTCTTGCTACAGGAACATGACTGCCGAAAGCTGGTTGCCAGAGTTGGAGAAAAGGCTTTGATAGCCCTGATTATGAATTCTCTTACTACAGGTCCTCCCTATCTAGTGCTGGCTCTGCTCTTAACTCACTGAGGACCTGGAACTGTCGTTTAAACTCTTGACCCTAAATCCTCCTCGGTTAACTAGGACAACATCTAATACCAAGGCATCAGGTTAAACAATGAAGATACTGAGACTATACTCCCTGACTTCTGGTTCATTGTTCTTTTCACTGCACAGTTGCAGCAAACCCATTCCTTATTTTATCTGTTCAGTAACCCCACAGTACCTCTCTAATCCTAGGGACTGTCATGAAACATGTGTGTCCTGAAACACAGGAAAAGGAGAGAGTGGATGCATCTGAAGAAGCCTGTCCCACTGTGGGTGGAAACACTCTCAACACCCCCAACCCCACCTTGGCTGAAGGTAAGGACTTTCCCACAGTAGGTGGCCTATGGGGTTATTTGCAGTATCAAAGGGAGGCAGCCTTCTGGGTATCCCCACTGCTCTAGGCAAGGCTGTGGGACCTAAGGGCAAGTCTGCTGAATCACATTCAATCTCAGTTTCCTTATTTGCAAAATGCATTAATAATGCTTGCCCAACACGCATCACAGGCTGGCTTGGAAGATCAAATAAAACATACCTAGGAGCTCTCTTTAAAAGCACAAAGCAATACACACATGGTTAAAGTCTTATGCCTATCATGAAATGCTAGCCAGCACATAATCACAGCATACCCCGCACTAACCAGGCTCTGCAATGCTGAACAATAAGGGCACCATTTGATAAATTTGCTAAATGAATTTATCTTTAGGGGGAAAAAGGTAAGAGAAGATGTAGATCTCATATTTTCTTAAGTTAAAAAAAAAACAGGAAGATGCAGAGTAACCAACAGCTTACATTCATTCTGTATTTACTCTGTGCCAAGCAGTGTTCTACATTCCTAACTATCAGATTTGATCAGAACAACCTATGTTACAGATAAGGAAGCTGAGGCACAGAGTGTAACTAACCCAATGCTTTAGACATGGTAAAAAGGGGCCAGATTTGAACCCAGACTGCCTGGCTATGCAGGCCATGTTTGCAACCAGGCCATCCTGCCTCTAATATGCAGAATAAACTCCCAGTACAAGTAAAAAAGGCTAATACTTTTGGGTCTGTGAATCAGTTTATGGTAATATACGTATATTTCATATGGTTTGAAAGAAATTATTAATAGTGATTACTTTTTAAGAGAGCAATTACTGACGGGTGTGGATAGGGAGACAGGTTCTTGATGTTATAAAATAGTTCAATTTTCTGACCTCACGCATTTTATGCCAACAGACTATTTTAAGTAAGGGAAGTCACCTTTCAACTTGTTAAGCAGCTACTTTCTATTCTTACAAATCCTTAAACCAACATGGTAGGAAAGCCATGGACTCTGTGTCAAGCAAATCCAAGCCCAAATTCCACTTCCCACTGCTGAATACTCATATGAATTAGGAAAAGTTCCTTAATGCTCTGTGCCCAGCACTTTCTTGTAAAGGGAAAACACGATACTTTCCTCACATGCCTGTAGTGAAGAGCCATGCACACTAAGAACCCAGTCCCAAACTGGTCCCCTGCCATCACTCAAAAACTATTCCCTTATTATTCCTCAGGTCCACTGGTTTTAAACATAAACCACTGGGAAGTGTTGACCTGCTGTACCAAATGGCCCCAAACTCGTGGTTAAGTGCTGCTTCCTGGTTTTCTTGTTTATAATGGGCAATGGGCAAATGCCCTTGGGGATGCCCAAGCACTGGAGAAGTGGGGGCTTCAGAGGGCTGACTTGTCCTGCTAGAGTGTCTCAGCCCCCAGGGGCAAGCTCCCACCAGACCCCAAACCACTATGGGTGGTGGCGGTAGCAGCTGGGGAGCTACTAACTCACCACTGGCCCCCACGGGGTGCCCACTTCTAATCCCATGTGAGAACCACCTGGGCTGCTTTTTCAAAATACTGATCCCTCACCCCCCACCCTGCACTACCCTTGGAGGCCACGCATTCACAGCAAGTGTTTCTTATTAAGAAACAGGCCTGCTACCAAGCAGCTCCTCCTCAAAACAGGTGGGCAGAGAATGAAAACTCAAGACACCTAATGGATCTGGTCTGTGGAACCAGCAAAGAAAGCACAGGGCATTTGTGTTCTCCACCTCTGTCCTCAAGGAGGGAGCTGGGACATTCATTACAGGACTCCGGCCTCTAAAGTTCTAATTCCAAAACCTTAAGGACAGGGAGAAGAGTAAAATGGTCTTTTTGCTTTTAGTTCTCTAATCCAACTGTCTTGTAAAACTAGCTAGTTCTTTAACCATTCTTGCTGAGACAAACCCTTAGGTGGGGGTAGTACCACTTGTTATCTGGAGACATTATCTAGCTTGGGGACTACCCAGGACCATTTTAGGAGTGTGAAAAGGTCTGCCCGAGATAACGGCTCATCAGTTTTTATTTTTCAAGGGCCACACTAAAACTCTGGGCTAAAAGAGATGCAGGGCACAGATATTCCTGAATACACCCTGGTCGCCTCCACACTCACTCTTGCAGTCTTCAACCGCAGCACACTGTTCTATCTCCATCCCTGGCTCTGCCATTTCCCTCATCCTTCATGCATGCTTTCTTTCCTGAGTCTTATATTGGACTGACACTCCCAAGTTATACTTTATGCCCCACTGACAGCTCTCAGAGTAACCACGGTTACCAATAGTACAGTTAAGATTAGGAATTATGGGTTTTAAAGATTGACCCTATTTTCCAAAAAAGCATATTATTATTTCTTGTAGTTTTGCTTAGGTACTCTGTGGCTGTTTAGAAATAGTGAAAATCTTTCTTCCTTTACTGCTTTAAAAGCAACACAACGTGCCCATCAAGAGAAAAGTGTCCAAGGTTTGGAAAAAGGCACTTCAGAGACACGGATCACATACAGCATGTGGTATAGGAGGGCAAGGAAATGGTAGGTATTCATACTTAAGCATAACTCATGGTTTTTCTTTAAATACTAGAGTCCCCAATGCAGGTAAATGCTGCAAATACTGAAATCATTAGCAGCCACTCTGCTGAGCAATAGCTTCCTAATAACTGCAAGATTTTTCTTCTCCATCAGTTTAAAATGGAGGCACCCCCTCAAAGGCTTAAAGCCTATCACAGTTTGGGGACGAGCCTCTGGCTAAGGAGCCTCATCCCTCAGCAGGTTTCATTTCTCAAGCAAGACTCCTAATTCCTCTTGGTTCTGCTGGGCCTTCCCCTCTAGGAAATATACTAGGGTGGGGGAAGAGTGTCAGGAAGGGGGAGGGAAGGGAAATGCTAGGAATGTGCATGTCAATGCGCTGACCCTACCAGCCAATTAAGGGGATGCACTGCTGGTCTCCAGGGGAAGCTGCAGCCAGCCTCAGATGGAGGGATAATGGCTGTGACACCCGAGCCCCAGGAGACAGGGTATTGATGAATATTAAACACACACACACACAGACACACACACACACAATCCAGGGTGCTATGCTTGCAGTCCCTATTCTCACAATGGATGTCTTGGCCACAAGGGGAAATGTGTCTTCCCAAAATTGCATGACTTCCTCTGGTTCTCTTTTCTTTCCACTCACTCCCCTCCACCTACGTGTTCCATGAGGGTCTCTCCCACACCTCTCCCTCTGCTAAATACTGACAGCAGATCTGATGCCACCCTTTCCAGGACACATGTCACCAGCTCTCCTTCTGCATAAGTGCTTCTCTGGCAACCTGGCTGTCTGCCAGGGCCTCTGATTAGCCAGAAGGGATATCACATTGAATTATTCTATGTTCACACTCGATGTTGTTAGCATCAGTTTCGTCTGTGAATATATACAAACAGCTTGCTCAGCACCCACTTCAGGTCACCTCAAGGACTGCAGTGCAGGATTAACAGTGAGATTAAGAAAATGAGAAGTAAAAGATGAGAGGAATGGGAGTTTCACAGACACCCCAGTGGGCAAGAGCCAACTATTCAACTTTGATAGAGAAAAGAACTACAAAAAAACATTTGTGACAAACAATGTTAGGAAACAATACTGAACCCTGGCCTAGAATGGGGTAAAACCTCACCCTAGAAGTTGTTTTTACTTCTATTAAGTTAGTTTAGTACAAAAATAACCACTCTGTCAGAGGAAAGAAGCCAGGAGGCTTTGCCTTGATTGTGCAGAAGGAGCCATGAACACAGGATGCCTCGGTAGGACCTGGCCAGGGCTCCGCACAGGGTAAATGAGGGCAGGGGAGAGATCTCCATCACCAAAAGGCAAAAAAACAAAGGCTGCCACCAGAGTCTGAATCCACCTAAGCATTGACTTGATAGAGAGACCATCTGTCTTGAACATCAGAAATCTTTTCAGCCTTCTCAGAGAAAGAAGCAATCTACTGTCTTAACAAGAAAAGGTAAACCTAATATAGATTTACAGGCAGAAAATATCACCATTACCTTTATTGATTTCTTGAAACCTTACTTTTTTTTTAACCAGATCTATATAATCAAAGAAAATGAGAAATATGAGAAAAATCACTTGAATAGGTCTGGGTGCTTCTAGATTTGAATCAATTAACCCAGGCCCACAAATTGGCATTTTACAGATGGTTCATTTCACCGCATTATACCAGACAGACATTGCAATGACTGGACGTGATTGGTGGACACAAGTCTGTCCATGGCTCTCCAACTCCAGCACCCAAACCAAGCTTTCTGAACCAGCGCAATTGCCTCCTAACTGGTCTCCCCATAACAGGCAGAGTATCTGAAGATGTAAACCTGATCTTAACACCTTCTTATTTAAAATTCTTCAGTGGAGTCCCAACACATAAATTACCTTCACCTTGGGGCGCTTGGCTGGCTCAGTGGGTTAAGCATCTGACTTCAGCTCATGTAATGATCTCATGGTTCATGGGTTCAAACCCCGCATCAGGTTCTGTGCTGACAGCTCAGAGCCTGGAGCCTGCTTCAGATTCTGTGTTTCTCTCTCTCTCACTGCCCCTCTCCCACTTGTGCTCTGTCTCCCTCTATCTCTCATAAATAAACAATGATACAAAAATTAAAATATACATATATACTTTAAAAAAATTAATTACCCTAACCTTGATCACCATAATCTAGTCCTCATCAGTCACAGCTGGTGTTTCTCTTCCCTGTTCTTAAAGTCCAGCCACACTGACTTCTTTCCTTCCTTCCTTTGCATCTGCTATTTCCTTTGTCTGGAAACAACTCTTCCCCAGTCTTTTTTAATCCATCAGGCACTGCCCTTAAATGTCCACAAAGTTATGTTTCCTGAATCCCTATATTCAGCAAGGAAAGGCTCCCTGGAGGAAATCTTAGTGAATGAAGATGATTTGGATAAGTGGACAGAAAAGAAGAAAAGGTCTTCCAGGTGAAAGAAAAACATGAGTGAAAATATAGTAGGGGATTAGAAAACAGACAACATTGGTAGTTCAAAGAGCTATTCAAAATCCAGAGACCCACATTTAAGTTAATTTTAACAAGAAAAATAAAGAGGAGTCAGATGGTAGAAATCTGTACATAATCCTAATCGAAGTAGAGTTTGGGCTAGAACTTCCTCAACAATAGTAATATACTAAGAAGCTAGGTAACCAAAACATGCACTGAAGGGCACAGCTGTCAGTTATCTAGGGATCTGAGACTGTATGGACTGTCATTTGGGAACACGCAGGTCAAAAAGCTTCAAAGTGGTGTGACTTTCTTTCCACTACACACATTCCTGTGGTAGTCATTACAGCTGCTCACAGAACATCCCCAGTGGCAGGACAGACACTTTGTGGTTAGGGGGGACCCTATGATTAGGGCTTACCACTGTGCTGATTCAAACTTTTAGACCACAAAACTAGAAGTCAGGGAGGCAACAGTACAGAAAGAAGACAACCACAAGGTCCAAACACTAGGTGGTTGTGTCACTGAGGTACGATGAGTGCAACCTCTCATTACTTAAGGTCAGACAGGAAAAGATTTTCAGTTACAGGTATGACAAGTAGATGGTAGCTTTTCGAGTTAACAAATAACCTAAAGGTACTCTGGGGCCAACTACATGACTTTGAACTTTTTCAAGGCCATAGTTCTCAAAACTATCTCTGATCTCTCTGGAGCAAAACCATCTTTTCAGTAGAGGCTTCTCTTTCAGAGTCTGTCCTCATACGGGAGTCCTCTCTTTCTGAGCAATGCAAGACATACCACCTGTGTATAGTTAGTCCTTGGGGCCACGGAGAATCCCAACACAGTGTGGAACCACTAGGCATTGCTGACATTATTACCCCTCAATAATTTGTCTTTCAAACCTGTCTTGTGCAGATTTTGTAAGATGCAAGAATATTTGATCATAAATACTGATAATGCATATGTACTGAGATTTGTCACTCCTCCAAATGAAATTTTATCAGCTTGTCTTCTGCAATAATATTCTAAGATATCTAGCTATATTTTAGTTTTTCCAAAATCCCATAATTGGATAGTTATAGAGACCAAACTGATTCCTTATAGTCAACTATGCCAAATTTGAGTTGGGCTGTATCCATCTACTCTAGCTGTACTACATTCCCTCCATCAACGAATGTTTTTTGAGCATTTACCGTATTTCAGGCACTGTGTTAAGCATTACTGTAATGTAACAGTAATGCCACTAGCAACTGACAAAATTTATTGGACACATAAAACACAGACTGGATTTCAAATGCTTCCGTGCAGTATCTCAGCTATCACAAGAGCCTCAAGAGGCTGATAATACTCCTATATCCTTTCACAGATGAGAAAATGCAGACTGAGAGAAGCAAAGTAACTCACCTAAGGTCACACAGCAAGTGGTGGGACAGCAAAACTCCTGAGCACCTATACCTCACCACATTATATATTTTGGGATCTTAATCCCAATATCTACAAAGAGTTCCTTGCCCTCAAGGTTAAAATGCCTAAGAAGTGATAGAGCATGTAAACAAATAGCCCTTTCTGACTCACTTTGTAAGAGAAGTTCCAGGAAGAAGGTGCTATGAGAATAAGGAAGAGGAGGTGGACCCTCAAGTGGGAGTGATCAGGGTGGGGAAGCCTTTAGGCCCTTCATTCCAAATGAAGGGGCAGACATTCCTGGAGGAATGGCAGGAACAAAGGAACCACTGCAGGAAGGCACGGGCTGGTGAAGAGACACACAAGAGGACTCCACGGACAGAGTGTAAGGTCTCCCCTCAATCCATCTCCTCTTCCCTCATCCTTCCCCTGCCCACACCCCTGCCTCTCTCCTCTCACACTGCCACCTCTCACCTTTTCTGAAACAAGCTGACAGTGTTCCTCTCTCTAAAAATCTCCCACAAATAAAGCCAAACTCCTTGGCATGACGTTCAAAGCCTACTTTACCAACTTCAGCTCCTTTCACTGCCACATACCTCATCTAACCTGTTCTCCAGCCAGACCAAGCCTCTTACTCTCCCCAAGCACATCATCCTCTCTCATAGCTCCACACCCTCACACTTCTCCTCTGCTGGCCAACTCCTACCAACCTGTCCCTTGGCAGCTCCCCCAGAGTCCCTGCCCACTCTCACCCTGACCCCACACCCAGCCAGTCTGGCTTCCCTGTGGCTCCCTGAGCCAAGCACACAGCCATGCCAGGGGCACTATGCTTGTGTCCCTGCCACCAGAAAGCCTCTTCTGCTGTGTGTCCCATGTTGGGTCCCCACTTTCTTCAGATGAGGGGGCTTCCTCATCCAGACAATGTAAAAAAGAACACCCCCCTATACACACACTCCCGATCTTCCTCATTTCCTTCCTACTGCTTTATTTTCTTCATAGCACTATCACAACCTGATACACACACACATTTTTAATTGTGTATTTGCTAACAGCCTGCCTCACTCTCTCCATCAGGGTCGGCAGACTATGGGGCATGGCCAAATCTGGCCTATTGCCTAAGCTTTGCCTAGGACAAAAGCACACCATTGTCTCACATACTGTCTACAGCAGAGTCCAATAGTTGCCACAGAGACCTCATGACCCACAAAGCATAAAATATTGCTTACCTGATCCTTTCCAGAAAAGGTCAGCCAACCCAACTCTGGAATGTGGAGCAAACTGCCCATCTCTGCTGCCTCTGATGTTCACAGTCTACCTCTAGCTCTTTTAGTGCATTATCTAGCATGAAGTAGGCACGGAGAAACCATGAGTTAAACAAAGTAAGAGGTAGCAGGGAAAGTGTGAAGGGAAAGGAGAAAATGGAGGCAAGAGATGCTGGTGATTGGGTCTGGGTGCCAGAGAAAAGAAAAGAGGAATCACACCACAGAAGCATTTCACATGTGGCTGTGTTCCCTGGTCAAAGGAGGAGATTCTAATCATCAAACCACAAATTCAAGTTCTGCATCAGGGCTGGCTATCTTCCCATTGATGGGTGTAAGATGAAGCTGTCGGGCTCCTCAGCAAGCTGAGTCACTGTCTCTGACAGCACAACCCCAGTTAATGAATGAATTGCCTTCATTATTATGCAACTGAAGTATACGTTGGAGGATTCAAAGTTTTGGTAACTATAGATAACATGCTTAAATCTGAGTGGCTAACAACAAAGTAACAAATAAATATATTTAAACAAATGTATTGACTTAAAATTTTCAAATGCTAAACTGTTTATAAGATACAGAAAACCTTAGATCTGATGGAGGAGATCCTTTAATACGCAGCAAACTTATTTGAGTTAACAAATAAGTAACTCTGGGTTAACAAATGAGAAACTGGGACCCAGACTGGTCAGCCACTCACACCAAGCCACCCAGCTGGTTGATCCGAGGAGGCTGGAACAGAACCTACAACTCCTGACTAGGGGCCGAGGGGTCCTCCCAGGTATCAATGCTCATAGCAGCACAGAGGTCAGGGCCCTGCCGACCTAGAGCACTCTCAGCGAAATGCTGCTGACAGAGCAAGACTGCCCAGGGCTGAGGGAGCCAGGGAGGGATACAAAGAACTGCCCAATTAGGAACTCCAGTGGGGATTTCCAGCCCTTATTTATTGACTCTTCTGTAGCACAGTGGTTCTCAAAATTTAAGGAGCACCAAAATCAACTGGCGATGTTGCTTAAACACATAGCAGAGTTTCTAATTTCTGGGGCCCTACCCATAGACCTTCTAATCTGTTTGGTCTAGGATAGGCCCAGGGGACACTGATGTTGTAGATCTAGAGATCACATTTTGGGAACCACTGCTGTGGTAAGTGACCATCACCATGACCTGTACTGTGGCTTTCTGGATACTCTCTCACCTGGCTCTTCACCTCCCTCTCTGGCTTCTAGTTTTCTTCAATGAAGAGGAGATGGGAAAAAGAGTGGTGGCTGGTGCAAGTTCAAGGAAGTTAAAAAAAAAAAAAAAAAAAAGACCTGGAGCTCTTCCACATAGGAGGAGGCATGGTAAAAGGTGGGGACGGAGAGGATGGCAGGCGTCAGACAGAAGGGGACAGAATCTATCCAGACATTAATGACGAGCTCAGTGCTCTGGAGGTCAAGCAATGAATAACTTTACAGGTGTGCCAGGATGAATATCTCAAAATGAATGCTACCCAGCTCGAACAACTCCTGTGATTATTATGCTGTTCTGCCAATAGGGCTGACATGTGTCAAAATAGTTTAGTGCCTCTAGAATTGACCTCTGAGAATGCAGCACATTCTTTCTATATCCTCAACATTTACAAATTGCCATTTGAGGGCAGCTGGAAGTTGGGAAAAATCCAAAAATTATCTGAAGACCAACTTGATAAAGGTGTTGAGCACACTAAATTACACAGTATGTTCTAGTTAAAAAATAAGATATAAATTTAGAGTGATTGATTTTTAAAAGCTGTATTATATATATGACTCAAAGTGATTCAAAAGATAAATCTGGAGGAAAAGTCTTCAAAGTTCTGTGCTCAATAGTGGAATACCATCATGCTATATACAAAGTCTGCTCAAAAATACACAGATACACAGTTCTGATATGTCTTCTTAAAATTGGCCTCACAATTTCATAACTGTAAAATTGATGTTTAAGTCATCAAACCAAAGATATAGTAAAGAACAGATGACAGAGACTGACCTGCCAACACCTTCCTCTTGTTATGCTCCTCCCATAAAACCAACAGTATTGGGTCACTAAATCCAGGTCATCACCACCCGGCCCCTGGAAGAGGGTTCCTCAATGGTGAACCAGGTTCTGGGAAGGAGACAAATCAGCACGATTCCCCCAAAGCTGGAGGCCCCGGCTCTGTCATCAGATTCCGTTCCCATCCCAGAAGTACTACTTCCTGAACGTGTAACTTCAGACGAGCAACCTTCCAGAGATCAAAATTTCCCATTTTAAAAACACAACTGGTAACAAAAACTGCCTCACAGGACTGCTTTGAGAATTAAATGACACGATTCCGTACTGTGCTTGGCTGGCACATGCTGATTCATTGTCAGAGTGTCTTCCATGTGAGCTAACATTGTCATCACACTAATGATCAGCCAAGGTCAGGACGCCCCACTGGAGCCTGAGTGTACCCCGTACTCCATCATCCCCCTCCTCTCCTCTGATCATGAAGGCTAAGCCAGCTCCAGAAACCGATAAGAGTCACTGAGTACTTTTACAAATCCTACTTCTTCTGAACAGGATTTAGGACCTAGGAAAGCCTCTGTTCTTCAGCACTGGATACAGCATCTTTTTCCCCAAGCCCCTTCTGGCCAGCACACCTCATTGCCTCTCCCCCGCAGAGAGAAAGATAAGGCAGATGAAGCCTATTTTATGCTTTGTCTTCTAACTTGATTTTCTATGACTCCTACTACTAATAATTGCGATAAATTACTGAACACTTAATGTGACCAGACACTATTCTAAAGCACCTTACAAGGATCATCTCATTACCGCAGCAATTCTTTGAGGCTGGAACTACTTTTATACCAATTCTCAGAGGAGAAAATTAAGTAACTTGCTCGAGGCCAAATAGCCAACAAGCCATGAAGCCAGGATTAACACACAAGCCATGTCACTCAGAGTCCATTCTCCTAACCATATACATCCTCAAACACACAGCCAGATTTCAAGGATCCAAATCACAGGCATTCTAAAACTGCCTGACAGCACTCCAGGCAAGTGCTTCCTTGGTGATGACCCTGACCTCCACCATCGAGCCTTTATTTCCTAGTATGAAAACATAACAGTGCATCTTTGAGTTGTGTGTTTGTGTGTTTAAGAAGACTTCCTCAAGTTACTCCTCTCCCCTCCCTCTGAAAGGCCCAAGTCAACTGTCCTCTTCAGAAGACATGATCATGTGCTTTAGTTCCTCAGTGAGAAGAAAGCTTATTCATTTTTCTCATGTGTTACTATCACAGAGCAGCCTTATAAAGTAGTAAAGGCAGATAACAGAAAAAAAAAGTACTACAGAGACAGTCTTCCTGGAAATGCATTACACTTCCATTGGAGAATCTTTCAACCATTGGACATTTTATGTGGCTGCCATGTTGCCAAAAATCACATTGCCCATTTTAGATAAAGAAATCAACATCCAAATATGAAGTATTCACTGGATGGAAGGAGAGCCTGAGGGTGCAAAGGTTATGATCCCATTGGAGTGTGCCAGCATCTATATTTGCCCTATTCTGTGCCTAACTGTCACATTGACAAGATACAGAAAGTATTTTAAGGTTTATCTCATTTCATTTTTGACAGCTTTAGAAGAAAACAAAATATTCCTTAACACCATATTAGTTTCCTAGAGCTGCTGTAAGAAAGTACTACACACTGGGTGGTCTACACAACAGATGCTCATGGTCTCATGGGTCTGGAGGCTCCAAGACCCAGGTCAAGGTGTTGGCAGGCTGGTTTCCTCCAAGGGCCATGAAGGAGAATCTGTTCCATGCCTCTCTCCTACCTTCCGGTAGCCTCAGGCTTTTCCTGGCTTGTAGATGGGATTTTCCCCATGTCTTCACATGGTCTTCCCTCTGTTCATGTCCCCTCTGTCCAAATTTCCCTCCTTTAAAAGAACCCAGTTATACTAGATTAGGACCCACTCTAATGACCTCATCTTAACTTGGTCATATGCAAAGACCCTATTCTCAATTAAGGTCACATTCACAGGTACTAGGGGTTAGGACTTCGGTATCTTTTGTAGGGACACAATTCAACCCATTACTGTGCTGAATAGGGAGTCTTAGATCACCTCTTTTTTTTTATAATTTTTTAAAGTTTATTTACTTATTTTTGAGAAAGAGAGAGTGAGAGGGGGAGGGGCAGAAAGAGAGAGACACAGAATGTCAAGTAGGCTCTGGGCTGTCAGCACAGAGCCTGATGTGGAGCTTGAATTCACAAACCATGAGATCATGACCTGAGCCGAAACCAAGAGTCGGATGCCCAACGGACTAAGCCACCCACGTGCCCCCAGATCACCTCTTTTAATAAGAAAAGATTTTCTAGTTCTCTCATGTAAATATTAAATGTAATAATAACAGATCCCTGCTTTGTATATAAGGTTTTATCTTTACCTTTTACCTTTACTAGTTCTTTTTTTAAAAGATTGTTTATTTGAGAGAAAGATAGCATGCATGTGGTGGGGGGAGAGGGAGAGGGGCAGAGAGAGAGAGAGACAGAGGGAGAGAATCCCAAGCAGCTCCATGCTGTCAGCACAGAGCCAATGTGGGGCTCAATCTCACAAACACAAGTGAGATCATGACTTGAGCTGAAGTCAAGAGTCAGACATTTAACCCACTAAGATTCCCAGGCGCCCTTACCTTTACTAGTTTTGATACAACTATGCACACCTTTCTGCCAATTTCATTTTGTGATGTGAATTTTGTTTACAAACATCCACTTAAAACAATGTATAGCTTAGTACTTTATCTACTCCTTGGATAAAGATCCACTTTAAACAGCAAGCCCTAAGCACTCAGCCCTAAAATAATCCTCAATGTTGTTCATAAATAAGTATTCACTCACACATACCTGAGGGCCTTCACACCTGCTGTTGACTCTGCAAAGATACTTCCTATTCTCCATTAGTTAGCCAGGGGGTTTGCCACCTTACTTTATTCACATATCTCTTCCAATGTTTCCTCGTCTGAAAGGCTTTCCCCAAACACTGCTCCATCCTCCCCACTCCCAACACTCCTGTCTCCTTCATCCAACATCTTCTTCTTAACATCTATTGTATATTTATTTTTGTGTGTGTATAATGGTCTCCTCCCACCAGAACGTAAGGTTCACTGGAACAGGGACAGCCTGGCACAAGGACACTCAATAACTTTTAGTCCAAATGATTCAATGAATCTTTATCAAGTTCCAAAAATCCCACATGCAATTCATTGTGGTTGATTATAATCGTCTTACTTGAAACTGATACAAATGTTGCTTACTTCCCTCACAACCAATTCTTTAAGGAATATGTCTACAAAAACACACTGCGTGTGCATGCACATATAAAACTATTTTAAGAGCAGGAAGTCAAATGTAGCTTTAAAGTATAGGATGCTTCAGCTGCCAACTAAATATCACAGTAATAGGATTCCCTAGTATCTATTTCATAACCTTCCAAATTAATAAGGCATGTAAACCATCATGAACATTTCTGTTGATGGGCGCCTGGGTGGCTCAGTTGGTTGGGCATCTGACTTCGGCTCAGGTCACGATCTTGTGGCTTGTGAGTTCAAGCCCCGTGTCGGGCTCTGTGCTGACAGCTTGGAGCCTGGAGCCTGCTTCAGATTCTGTGTGTGTGTGTCTCTCTCTCTCTGCTCCTCCCTCACTCATGCTGTTTCTCTCTCTCAAGAATAAACATTTAAAAAATATGAAAAAATAAAATAAACGTTTCTGTTGAGGGCTCACATCCAACAATCCAAGAGGAAGTAATTTTAAATATTAAAAGCTACATTGTTCATCCTTAACTACATATTTTAAAAAATAGGACACTCTAAAGATAGAGCCCTGTAACTAAAAAAAAAATACTGTAAAATATTTTTGCACAGTAATCCAAATTTCTGTGTATAATCTTAGCTTAGGTAAAGACAGTGTAACAGTATATGTATGCAAATTAAAAACAGCACAATTCTTCCAAATAGGTTTATTTAAAGCCATGTATCAATTTCATTTCTCTAGAATGCAAAAAAATAATTCATCAAACACTATAAAAAATTATCTGCAATTAGAAACTAAAATTGTCAGAGGAATATTCTTGAAAGACATGTACTCGAAAACTGCTAAAAACTTCACTTTCTAAAAAGAGAAGTTAGGGGTACCTGGGTGGCTTATTCAGTTAAGAGTCTGACTCTTGAGTGCGTGCTCGTTCTCTCTCTCTCAAAATAAATAAACATTAAAATAAAATAAAAAGAGAAGTTGGGGCACCTGGTTAAGTGTCCGACTTTGGCTCAAGTCACAATCTTGTGGTTCGTGAGTTCAAGCCCTGCGTTGGGCTCTGTGCTGACATCTCAGAGCCTAGAGCCTGCTTCAGATCCTGTATCTCCCTCTCTCTCTGCTCCTCCCCCACTCAAGCTCTCTCTCTCTCTCTCTCTCTCTCTCAAAAATAAATAAACATTAAAAATTTTACAAAAAAGAAGTTCAAAACTCTTTTTCATTAAAGATCATTTCAATAGATATACCGGCAACAAAGAGAAACATACACAGTGTGCAAGAAAACAATCATGCTATGGGACATAAGAAATGCTATCCCAGCTGGCTCGCCTATTTCTTTTCCTTTCCTCTCTTTGTTTCTTTTCCCTATTCTTTCTCCTATCTCTCTTTCCATTGAATTGTAGACCCATGAAATACACCTTATCTTATCACTGGTCTTTCCTGATAACTTTCTAAAGCATTTACTGCCATGGATTTATAGGAACTGTGCTCAGCCCAGTCCAGTTGGGTGGGTTTGAGATGCCCAGCAGTCCTAAGTGGGTGGGCTGGCAGTGGATTTTATAAAGTTGTAAGAAACACATTTTCTAGGCTCCTTTTTATCAGCCAGGCCAATTTCTCCATTGCTGAGTTAGATACCAGTTTAACCCAATACTTGGGGAAGGAATTAGAATTGGAGAGGTCTACTCTCTCTTGGGGGGCTGAGCTGCAGCAGGAGCAGCCGGCTCCACAGCCACCTGAGTTGAAGAAGTGAGGAGGTCACATCTGAAGAGGTGGTCTCGGGGAAAGAGCAACCACCAAGACTCAAAGGGATTAGCTTGTATGCTTCCAGTTAGTGGATCAGCATACAAAGTAGGAAAATTCCAACTGCACAGATACTCAGGTTTTGCAGTAAGCTGCTATACTTCAGAGGCATTCACTTCTAAGAGTGCATTTTGGCAGTCCATCTTGTGAGCACAAACAAACCTCTCCTAACCCAGCAAAGAAAACTCATCTAGGAGCTGCACAAGGTACTTTTGGCGGGGATAGTTTCTAAACAGGTTTAGAGCTTTTCTATAATGCTGAAGTGATTTTAAATAAAAGTGTCACATTCAGAGTGTGGCCTATAGGAACAGATTCCATTTTAAAGCAAGAGACATAAAGAGCACAAATAAGAATCTGGGAATAGCAGCCAGTTGGCTTTACAGACACACACTTTCCATAAAAGCCTTTTACATTAAAGGTTCTCAAGTGCTTTCAATCATTTGTTGATTCCATTCTCCCAACAGCCCTGGAAAATCATTTTGTAAAATTTGCTTCATCATTTCAAACATTCCCAGGTTGCAGGAGGCAGCCAAAATGAATTTCTTGTCCCCTGTGTTTAAGAAAAAAAATACAGCATGGAGACAATGTAGCATAGTGGTGAAGAATTGAAGCTTGGGTGCAGACTGCTTGAATCCTAATTCTGATACTTAACTAGCTCTTTGATGTTGGGGAAGTCAACAGACCTGCCTGGAAGATGGGAACATCTATACTGTGAAGATGAAATGAGCTGATACATGCAAAGGACTTCCCGTGCCTGGCACACAGCGAGCACTCCCACTTAGCTATGCTGTTGCCGTCATCAGCACCAGCATCCCCAACATCATTTCAGGAAAGGTTAAGAGCTCAGGTTCTGGGTCAGACTTGGCTTTGAGCTCAGCATACACAACTAAACCTTCACCAAACCATCTATTACAAAATGAGTAGGACATACTATCTAGGAAGAACAAATAACCGAGGATTTTCAACAAAGAGCAAATCAGAGAAAGCAAAACTACAGTTTCATAGCTATGAACTGCAGTATATAGCTCTTGTTTGTATTCTGATTCAAGCTATTAAAAAATATACAATTGATCACTTTCACATATGAAATGGCCAGCAATGTTAGTACTATTTTATGTTAAGTGATTACTACTAAACTCTGAGTAAGATAACAGGATTTTGGTTATGTTATGTAAAGACCTGTTATCTTTTTTCTTTAATGTTTATTTTTGAGAAAGAGCATGAGCAGGGGAGGGGCAGAGAGAGAGGAAGACAGAGGATCTGAAGCTAAGAGCAAGAACTCAATGCAGGGATTGAACTCACAAACCGTGAGATGACCTAAAGACAGATGCGTAACTGAGCTACCAGGGTCCCCCATAAAAACCTCGTATATTTTTAAGCCATGCTCTCCAGTACCACAGTCACTAGCCACATGTGGCTATTTAACTTTATGTTAATTAAAAGTAAAATTTTAGTTCCTCGAGCTTACTATCCACATGCCAAATGCTCAATAGCTTCAAGTGGTCAGTGACTACAGATATTGAATATATTTCTGCCATCACAGAAAACTCTGTTGGACAGCACTGGGCTAGAGACACATATCTACTGAAACATTTGTGGATAAAATTATATAACTAAGACTTGTTTCAAAATAAAATAGGAAGGAGAGACATGAATGAAGGTATGAATGAAGTAAAACTGGTTTATGGGGAGATGGATACATGGTGGGGGGTTCATTAAAGTGTTCTAAGTCAATATGGCTAGGCTATAGTCCCCAGTATTCAAACACTAATATAGGTGTTACTGTGAAGGTATTTTGTAGACATGATTAAAGTCTATCATCAGTTTAAGAGATTATCCTAGATAATCTGCATGGGTCTAAATCAGTAAGTTATAAGGCCTTGAGTAGAACTGAGGATTCCTACAAGAACAAATTCCACCTGTGACCAGCAGCTCAGCCTATGTCCAAGAGATCCAGCCTGCCCTTCTTGGCCATCTGCTCTACAGATTTTAGACTTGCCTATCTAGCCCCCATGATGGCCTACGTCACCCTTGCAACAAATCTCTTCATATACATATCCTACTGGTTCTGTTTCTCCAGGGAACCCTACAGTTCCCTGATACAGTCTACTTCTGTAGCATTTGATTTTTTCACACTACCTCACACAGACATTGTGAAATAACAACTCTAAATATCTTAACATAGTACCTACCACTACCAGTAAGTCTCAATAAATGCTATTATAATATTATTTCTTCATTTATGTCAACATAATCTTTTTTTTTTTTTTTTTTTAAAGCAGGTTCCACGACCAATGCAGAGCTCAATGCAGGGCTTAAACTCACGGCACTGACATCAAGACCTGAGCTGAGATCAAGAGTTGTATGCTTAACCAACTAAGCCACCCAGGTGCCCCCCAACATAATCCTATTTTGCCAAAATTTGTGGTTCCTGAGACACAGAATGCTCACACGCTATAACAACTTGCATTACTATTTTCATTTTGGTCTCTATCTGGCTGACCTGACAACAGGCTCCCTTAAGGCCATGAATGGAACAGTTCACAGCTCTGCATGTCCAGAGTGGCCTCAAGCACAGGCTCTTGAATTAAATGGAATCAAACCTAATTAGAATACACTGACACATACACAAAATATCAGAGCTGAGGAAAAAGTTTTATGCAATTAAGTTTATAAGTCTTATATATAAAATAGAAGGATTTTAACAATCTCAATATCCACCAACAGGGAATTGATTATATAAAACTGGATACACTGGGCTAATAGAAAGAATGTGGCTATTATACTTACAGCATATTTAATGACATTTGGAAATGCTGAAAACACAAGGTTAATTTTTTATAAAAGTAGGCAAATGCTGAAAACACAATGTTAATTGTTTATAAAAGTAGGCAATATTCACAATGAGATCTCAACTTAAAAAAATACTATACTACAAAGAAATATATAGAATGTTAACCATGTATCCCTGGGTACTGAGACTGTATGATAATTTTTTATGTACTACAGTACAACTTAGATACAGATCTAAAGAATAAAGTTTGACTGACAAATATACCCATGTAACCCAAAGCCCAATAAAAAAGAGAACAGCTCTCTCATTCTGGAAAGTTCCTTAGAGCCCCTTTAAAGTCAATATGTTCACACACATCTCAGGCAACCCAGGATGATTTTTATTTTGTTATATCTTTCTGTGTTTTCCAAATATCCAGTATAAACATGTATCTACATGCAGTTTTTATGTTTTTTGGGTTTTTTTTTTTTTTATTTTAAAGAGTTAAGATGGTATAAAGTTCTTTGATTTGATTGATAAGGGCAAGGGAGATTAATTCATTTGCCCAAAAAACTTAATCTACTAAAAATACTAGGAACAAGCCTGTTAAGTCATAACACTCCACAATTATTTGTGCTTTCTCTTTTCAAGTTTCTCCACGTTTTTGTATGTCACATCATTTACTCACACAGATATGAGGTATTGTATTTTCAAACATCTGATAGAAAAAATCCTTTAAAGTTAATAAAAGAAACCAAACAAGAAAGAACTTATAAGATGCCTATAGGTTAATAAACAGAAATTGAAAGAAGTCAAACGGAAAATAGGTACTTCCTTCTGGTTCTCATAAAAAATGTTAGCCCTAGAAGTTGATAAACAGAAACATGGCAGCCATATACCACACTGCAGGAATATTACTGTCAATGCTTTCACTGTTACTATGTTATTTCAGAGTCATAACTGAAGATATACAAAAATTAACTTTGGTGAAACAAATTTGCAAGTCATTATATCCCTGTTCTATTACCCAATACAAGTTTTAGCCACTGAAATCCTCAGATTCTAAGGCTACAACTTCAAAAGGAAGGCTACATCTATATGAATTCTTAAAACCCCAGTACTCTTTACAGCCTTCTAAACATTACAGTGGAGGATCTGAGGGTGGGTACCCAATATTTGGCATTTTGACAGTTATAGTCCAAATAGCCAGCTACATGTCTGATCCTAAACCCTAACCCCAAACCCAAATTGGACACAAAACCAGTAAGCCAACTGTGTCCTAAGCCACAACATGGATAGAAACACTAAGATATACACATAATTCTGAAGAAACACTAAGTGACCAGCAACGCAACTAAAATCTACAAATAGTTACTATCATCTAGGCATCAAACTGGGTGGAATATCCAAAGGATCATTAGATAAACACACACACACACACACACACAAGCATTTTCTTTTTTTTTTAATTTATAGTTTATTGTCAAGTTGGTTTCCATATAACACCCAGTGCTCTTCCCCACAAGTGCCCTCCTCCATGACCATCACCCCCCTTCCCCTGTCCCCCTCCCGCTTCATCCCTCAGTTTGTTTTCAGTATTCAAGAGTCTCTCATGATAAACACAAGCAGTGTCAAAGTGTGATCCATTAAGGGGTTCACGAGGTCAAAACTGTGTTTATATTAATAATAAGGTGTTACTTGCCTGTTTCACTGTGTTGACATCTGCACTGATGGAGGAAATACATGATGAGGAAAAGAAGGAGGAACATGCAGAAAGAATCAACTGAATTTTTAAAAAGTGAGGAACACTCTGACAATTCTTCAGGCAATGTGAATAATTCTTATCTGCTTATTAAAAATGTGGAATTTACGTAAGTACTGACAGTTTGATTCGAGATTTTTCTCTCCCTCACCAATTCTTTCTCCTACAGCCATGACCTTGCAGCATCTTGGACCTTACGTGGATTCACCTAAGAACATGTGGTTGCTGTGTTCACATCGAATATGCTTTTGGACCTTCATATGGCTTTTAATTATTCATTTTGCAAGTAGCTGCTCTTCCTCCCTTTTGCTGCCTAAGCTTTGGGTCTCCGTTCAGAACATAATTGTTACCTGTGGAATAGAGTAAGCAACAGAAAGGCTAAAGTAGCTCAATTTAGAGAAAAGTATGAGTCTAAGAAGCTAAGCAACCACAGTCTTAGTCACAAATCAGAGTGGGCCCCAGCACTCGGCAGAAGTCCAGGATCATGACCACCCTAGGCTAACTACCACATGGCCATAGATGCCCTGCTTCGATCCCTTCAAACCCAACTTCACTCTTGCTGCCAGATGCAGCCTCCCCATGCCCGATCATCACACCTGTCCTCTGACAAAAACCCTCAAGGGCTCCCAGTACTTATCACATCTGTACTATTTAGGCTGGCATTTGAAGTTCTCCACTTTGTGGCTCAACTTACCCTCCCATGTTTATCTCCCCATATGCCCTTATTTTCAACAAATTGCAATATTCGATATAAGCTAACACAGGCCACTTTTCACCACCTTTACTCATGTCCCTCCCTCCATGTGAACTGCCATCCTCACTCTAGTCTCTGCCTATTGAAAGGCTTGGCCAGCCTTCAAGGTCTTCCTCAAGTCACCTCCATCATGAAACCTTCTGAGCAACATCCCACCTTTGTCCATTATCACATTGGGCCTGTATTAGAATCATCGCCTTACTGTCACTTCAAAAGCCATGACTTTCATGTTTTATTTCTCTTTCCGTGTCTAATAAGAGACAGTCCTCTCAAATTGCTTTAAAAATCATTTTCAGATATGCTGCTCAAAACTAATGTGCCCAAATCCTATGAGAAGCCATTTTGTTAGAAAATATTATTTAAAAACACAGTAGATCTGAATGTTTCTTGGCACAGACAAAACCTAAAACATTTGGGAAGTCCCATGAGTCACCCTGCAGGGCAAGTTGGAGGCCAGCTGGAGGACGCAGGTGTGTGCGTGGAGGTGGCGGTCTGGGTTCCAGGTAGATCTGCACAGTGATGTTGATGAAACATTTAGGAGTGGAGGCAGAAAACCTACCTCAACAGTGAGCTCCCAAACATCTATTAGGGATTGCATCTGTCCATTCAGAACCACACATGTGCAAATCAAAAATGTGTTTCAAGGTATCCCCACACAAGCTATTTATCCCCTGTACACAATTGTGCTTGAGCCTCACTTCATTCAAAATGTCCCTAAACACAATATTCATACCACACACCAGGCCTGATGCTGAGGGTTTTTAAATAAAGGTGTGACTAAGACAGGGTCCAAATCCACATAAATAACTGCAGCTGGGTGTGAGGAGGCCTATTGGGAGACAGGAAGAGCATGCAGAAGATTCTGGGAAGTAACTGGAGAGCCAGGAGGAGAACAGGCTCATGTCATGGATCCCAACAGAGAAGGAAGTTTCAGTGAAGCAGGAGTGGCAGCAGCTTCAAATGACACTGCAGGGAACCAATCCAGCACCTGGAGGCCCCTCATCATATGGAAGGAACAGGTTTGGGAGACTGGCAGGTGTGGGGGCCAGACTGAAGCGAGCCGAAGTTTGCCAAAACAGGAAAAGAAGGGGATAAGGACATCATTTTATGGGGTTGCAAGTGAAGAAAACACTGAGGGTTTCTGGGTTTGGGGTTTTTTTATTGGTTTTTTTTTCCCACATCAGACGGGTAATGTGCTGATGTCGTATGAAAGTTTAAGAGTGACACATGTCACACAACGGCATGAACACCCAATCATCATACTTATGAACTACAGAAGGATCGGGTTTCTGGGTTTTTTAAAGGATAGAAGAGACTTGATAAAGCCCTGGTACAGGAAGATGGGGCTTGGATAACCAACTGGGCAGAAGAGCCTTAGAGAGGAGCAGGCCCCTCCTCTGAGATGAGGGAGAAAGGAAGCATGGGTGCAGCAGGGTGTGAAGACAGGAGGGAAGCCCAGGGCGTTTCTGCAGACTGCCGCCAGGCTCTCCTGAGTGAAGAGGGCTCCTGTGCTCAGGCTGGCAGCGTGGGACACACAGGGTAGAGAGGTGGAAGGTCTGTAACAGCCACTGTGGGGGGGAAAGGAAAAGCTACAGAAGACTCAAAGGACTGCCGTGCAGAGACGAGTTCCCAAATGAAATTGGAAAACTGTGCTGACATCTGTCGGAAGACAAGCTTTTCTCCAGCAGCAATGGGGCAGGAGGAGCAGAGAATGTATACGGCTTCATATCCAGCTTTAGAGCTGACCGCTCTGGCTGTGGCAGGAAAAGAGAAATGGAAGCCACGGGAGGAAATGTCCAGGACAGGACTGACCAGGGGATCCAAAATTCAGCAGAAAAAGAAAGAAAGCCTAGGAGAAGTTGACAAGGGGAGAATGGGTAAGCAGAGAGACTGACATATAAAAATGAACTGGAGAGAGGACAGGGGGCTCCAATCAAAGAGGGATTTATGAGTATAAGATTTTGCAAAGCAGACAAGTTTCAGGTGATGACAAGGTCTAGGGTTTAGCCTCATCTGTGGGCTGCTATAAAGATCAGTGGTCAAGGTCATGGGGTGAAGGCAGCAGTGTGAGGGATGGGAGATAGCATGGTATAGAGCAGTGCTAATAGAACTTCTGTAGCATGGAAATATTCTATGTCTATGGGGTCCAGCACAGCAGTCACTAGCCTCATGTGGCTATGGACCACTTAAAATGTCCAAGTACGACTTAAAATGTCCTCAGCTAAGTATGCTGAGGAAGTGAGTTTTTATTAGAGTTCATTTAAACTTAAATAAGCGCACAACTCAAAGCTGCCATACTAAATAATGAAGATGTAGAGCAATGGTTTTCAACTTTGCTCAATGGAATTACCTGGAGAGACTTAAAACATACATCTACTAGGGTCCCACTCCCCAGAGACTGACTTAATTAGGTGGGCATGTGTCCTAAGCATCAGTATATTTTAAATACCTTTTTATAATTTATTTTTGTTTTTGAGAGAGAGAGCACACACATGAGTGGGGGAGAGGGGCAGAGGGCAGGAGGGAGACACACAGAGAGACAAAAATCTTAATCAGGCTCCATGCTCGGCAGGGAGCCCAATGTGGGGTTTGATCCCACACCCCTGGAATCATGACCTATGCCAAAATCAAGAGTCAGATGCTCAACCGACTGAGCACCCAAGCACCCCAGCATCAGTATATTTTAAACTTGACCAGATACAGTCAAGTTTGAGAACCACTGGTAGAGTGGTTCAGAACACAGATTCTAGAGCCAGATGACATGAGTTCAAAACCAGATCTGCTAATTTTGACTTCTGTGACTTTGAGCAAATAACTTCATCTGTAAAATGGAGATAATGACCTATCTACTTCATAGGGCTAGTCTGAGGATTAAATGACATATATAAAAGTGCTTTATAATAGTGCCTGACACATCTGAGTTCCTTAAATGTTAGTCATTATTATTCCAAATAGAAGTTGGAGGCTGACAGCTCAAGGAGAAAACGGTGGATGAGAGTTGCCAAAGGCCTAAATCTATGTTGAGGAGGTACCTGGAAGTCAGGAATTGACAGAGTTGAGGGTAAGAAGTAAGAGAGAATAATAAATAAAGGGAAGAGAAACAACCTAGAAGGGGCAGTGACAAATTAGGCAAGCAGACCCTACTCCCTGGCAAAGTGGTACTACAAATGAGCAGGAAAAACGTGGGAAGACACGTATCAGGAGAAGGCCAAATTTTAGTTGGGGAAGAACATGGAAAAAAGGTTTAAGTCAGTATGACAGAATCCTACCTCTTCACCCAAAATGTTAACATATGCTAATTATCAGTCAAGTAATGTTTTTCTTATCTTTCCTTCTGCCATAGAGTTCACCATTTATGAAGACCTCCAGAAAGGACTTCTGATGGTGAAAATACTATTTTATAATTGGGACTCGAAATGAAGAGCCACCTCTGTCCAAATTAACAGTAAATACTTTATGATCCATACTTGATCCAGTTCAAACCTGGCTTTATCAACGTTTGAGTTTTTGCAAACCATATGCCCAGATTCTATGCGTAAACCTGTTTTATTTGTCCTTTTAAGTAAGTCTTTTTAAGTCTCAGAGAACACTAGCGCCATGAATAAACACAATATTATTACCTTTGGGTAAGAAAAATGAGTATTATGGGGGTGCCTGGGTGGCTCAGTCGGTTGGGCATCTGATTCAGCTCAGGTCATGATCTCACGGTTCACGGGTTCAAGCCCCGCATCAGGTTCTATTCTCACCACTAGCTCAGAGCCTGGAGCCTGCTTCGGATTCTGTGTCTCCCTCTCTCGCTGCTCCTCCCCTGTTCACGCTCTGTCTCTGTCTCTCAAAAGTAAATAAATGTTAAAAAAAAAAAAAAAAAGAAAAAAAGAAAAATGAGTATTATGTATGACTAAAGGAAAAAGTGTTTTTAAAAATTTAAGAACAGGTGGATGTAGAAGGGAAAAGTAACCACCAGTAAACGTCTTAGGCTGCAATTTTTTTTTATTTCTCTAGAATTTCACATAATTTAATGAACACAGATTTTTATTCAAATTTCAATGTCACCACCAGATTATCTCATCATTTTACAAAAGAAAATTAGTAATAAAGTATTCAGTTATTGGTAACTAGGTAGACAAGTTACTAGAAGCTCAACAGCTGTTTCAAAGATAGTTTCTATGCAACTTAAGTGGCTAAAATTGAGCAATGCAGTGCATGTAGATTAAGTGTTTCAAATGAATCCATTATATTTAGATTTACACCAAAAAAAAAAAAAAACCCAAATATTATGGACTAATTATTTGCCATGAGAAAGATAAACACCTACAACCTCTTTCCTACAAGCATGTTTCACACTTCAAAGTGACATTTCCTATGGTTTGGGTTTGCTAAGTGTGTTTATATATCAGCACAAGTGCAGTTTCACCGCTGAAACACAATTTCTAATATGATGAAGTTCCTTTCTGGTTCCTTATCAGGAGCCAGTTTGAGAGCATTGACAATGTAAAAACAAAAACACTCTTCCGAACCCAATCCTAACACAACTATAAGCTCTGCAGGGACTACCTTTTACAAAGACTACCATACATGGAGAATTCCACTCCACTACCCACTAGAGATGCCTATCTCAGGGCTATACTGAGATGTGGTAGCTGGAAACAAAAGCATAACCAATACACATTCTATTTGCTTTGATTCCTTCAGAGAGCAATCCTTACTTTTCTTTTAAGTTCGAGCTCCACTAAATCCTAGGGACCTACATACCACCGTCAACCAGTCTAAGTTTATTATGGTCAGGGGATTCATGATGTTTTGGCCTCTTCCATCTCACAGTGAACCCAATAAATCCATGGACCCACCATATGGTGATTTTGCAGTTTCTCAATGCATTACTGGAGTGAACATACTTAAACTACTGGGAGAATTCCCACAATGGCTTCCTATATGGAAGATGGGCAATTCTAAGAATGACCAACTGAAACATCCTGAACTTCCCTCCTTACAAGGACAGTAAACCAAAAGAAATGCCACATCCATGGGGAAACTGTAGACATTAATACTGATAAGGGAGCACAAGGCAAGCTGACACCCTGCAAACCAAACCACCCCCAACAAAGTGGGACGTGTGTGATGTTCCTCAGGCACCCCTGGCTGCCCAAGAACAAAGAAAAGGACAGAAAACAAATGATTAAACTGATAGAGTCTTGTCAGTTTACAAATATCTTAGTAATATTACAAGAAAAAGGAGATCTTATCAATAGTCTAATCTCTAGGAACTTCCTACTGTCTTAATGATAATGCTTTGCTAGAGGGAAAAACAACCTTAGTTTGACAATAGCTAGGCCTCAGTAATCTGTGTCATCTTTAGCATATGGAAATCCTTTAAGAAACTTCCTCTTGACTTTTATCTCCCCCAACTCCACAGTATATAAGCAGTCACTCTTCACAACCCCAGTGCAGCTCTTCCTGCCCACAGGTCCTATACCCGTGCTTTAACCAAAATCACCTTTTTGCACCAAAGACGCCTTCAAGAAATCTTTCTTGGCCGTCAACTCTGAACCCCATCAGCACTCCAAAACCTCATCAATACCACCACCAAAAGCTTGACATTTTTAAGAACAGAGAATTCCTATCACATTCCTGTTTAATTCACCTTTTTCTGCCTAGGCAGAAAGCAGGTAGATCTTAGAAAATGGCCATGGGTTATCCTAAATCCATTCAGGCAGTGGCTCTAGTGTGGCTGATTTACCAAATTAAGTACTTTTCTGGAACACATCTAGAGCCTGACACCTGGTATGAAGCTGCTAATCTGCAAAATGCTTTACCAATATGTAAGGAACACAAGAAGCCATTTGCTTTTATTTTGCAAGGTCAAGAACATGCTTTCACATTCTTGCTTGAGGGCTGTAACAACTCTCCTCTCAGCTATAATCTCATTTACAGAGCTGTTGCTTGTCTTCACATCCCACAGACCCGTCACACTGGCCCCCCTGCATTGATGACATCATGCTGATGGTACCTGATAAATGGGAAGTAACAAATCCTTCAGATGTCTTAGTAAGATGCATTCCAGCTTGATGGAGGAAAACAAAACCATGAAGATTCAAAGACTGCAACCTCAGTAAAGTTTCTGGGAATCTGGTAGTCTGGAACGTATTAGTGTATCCCCTCCAAAGTGAAATGCTAGTTGCTGAACCTGAACTGCTTCCCACTAAAAGAGGCGCATGCTTCATGGGACTTTTTTGCATTTTAAAGACAATGCATACCATACTTAACGATCTGCTAACTCCTTTACTATAGAACCTATAAGACCATCAGTGTTGAGTAGGGCCCAGTGCAAGAGATGGTTATGCAGAATGTCTGGTGTGCAGCACAAACTGCTATGCACTTGAGTCTTACGATGCAGCAGATCCAATTCATTGAATCCAATAGGATTCAGATAATTGCAGCACAAAACTCAGGTTCTGGAACAAAGCCAAGTCCTCTTCTGCAGATAACTGTCCTTTTAAGAAATGACTCCTGGATTGCCACTAGGCCTTGTCAGGGCCTGATTAAAGGTTATTAAGTAACCATGTGACCTGAGGTGCCCATGGCAATCTAAATGTCATCTGACCTCCCCCAGGTCATAAGGTTGGGCTTGTGAAGAAGCAATCTATCACCAAAAGACAATGGTATGAAAGCAATCAGATTCAAGCATGTCTACAAGGCACAAGAAGTTGCAAGAGCAGATGGCTCAGATACCTCTAATACCGACTCCTACTGTATTATCATACCTATAGCTTCACAAAGAGTTCCTTATGACCAGCTGACTGGGAGGGAAACTTGGGCCAGCATTAGATAGACGGTTTGCATGGTATCTGAGCACCAAGCAGAAGTGAACTCCTGCAGCATTACATTCCCAGTAAAGAGTGTCCCTAAAATACTTCATGAAGGGAAACTGCCCCAGCCAATAGAACTGTGACCAGTACATGTGCCTGTCCACTCCATCTATACTGAGAAATAGCCAGGATTACAGATCTACACTGAGTCATGGGCAAAGGTTAATGGTTAATCTGGACATTCAAGGACTTTGTGAAAAAACTGTATTTGGAAGAAAGGATATAAGAAGACCTAGGGAAGGTGCATATGGCTAGACCTTTCAGAATAAGCAAAGTGTATGAAAAATATTTTTGTTCCGTGTGAATGTATACCAAAGGCCTTCCAATGCAGAAGCCCCAAATTACCAATCTGGGGCTGTCAACCCCTTTCATCAGCCACCCGCCATGCATCCTCAGTAGACTTCAAGTAGAAGCGACCATGGTGGCAGCAACAGAGGCTATGTATGGATTCAACAACATGGACTTCTCACAAAGGCTAACTGGGCTCCTGTCAATAATGAGTCCCTAACATGCCAACAGCAGAAACCAATCCTCAATGCCCAAGATGGCAACATTCCCCTGGAGGATCAGACAACCACTTGGTGGCAGAGGGATTACACTGGATCCTTTCCATCAAGGAAGAGGCAATGATTTGTCCTCACTGTATATATCCCACTTACACAAGTGTACGTGCATCATGTACACACACAAATACCTATGTATTTATTTTTCTTCACTTCTCTTTTCTTTATCCTTTTCCAGAAGAATTTATCACGGTGGTTACCTTTACAGTTTAGTTTCTAGGTTAGGGATTATTCTCTGGAATTGTGAATATATTAAAAAAGATAATTTTACCCAGAGGCAATTAAGTAACTGTTACCCAGCAATTAAGTTCTTAATCAAAGATCCTAATGTCCATGGTTAATGGATGAGAACTTAAACACCCTTGCAATCACATGGGGAAAAAAAAAAAGTCACCCAATAGAATGGCAAAATTTTAAAAGACTGAAAATACCAAGTGTTGGCAAGTATGTGGAACAACTGGAATTCTCATATATTGCTAATTGGAGAGTAAACTGGTATACCCACTTTGGACAACTGTTTGGGATTATCTTCTAAAGTTAAACACACATGTACCCTGTGATGCAGTCATTCTACTTCTAGCTGTGCATGTAAGAGAAATGAGGGCATATGTCCACACAAAGACTCAGAATGCCTTAAGAATGCTCAGAATAACTTTAATTATAATAGCTAAACATGGTCCATCACGAGTAGAATGGATAAACTGTACTATATTTATACAAAAGAACAACACACAGAAACCAAAAAAGGGAGGAAAAAAAGAACTTCTATGAGCAATAACATGAAAGAATTCCAAAGCATTATGCTAAGCAAAAGAAGCCAGAGAGAAAAGAAAACATGATGTATTATCCCATTTATATAATGTCATAAACAGGCCAAATTAATGTACAATGCTATAGGTTCGAACAGTGGTCTCCCTCCAGGTGGGTGAGGTGAATGGGAAGGGAGATATTGTTTGAAAAGAGACACAAAGGAGCCTCCTGGGGTACCCAAAATATTCTGTTATCTTTTTCTGGATGGTGTTTACATAATTGTATCTACATGCAAAAATTCATCCAGCTGTATGTTTAACTGTGTATATTACTATAGGTTATTAAAATTGTTTTAAAAGATTTATTAATATGTATGTATTACTTAGGAGAGAATCTAGGAGTTGTTGAGGTTTTTTTTTTTTTTCCAGTTCTCTAATGGGTCAGTGATACAACAAAGGTAGAAAACAAAAACAAAAAAAACAGATAATTCATCAAATTTTTTATTGAAAGCTAGCTTAAAAAAAACTTCCATCTTCCTACATAGCTAGAGGCACCCAATCATCTAATACAGCCAATTTCAATTGCTCTCTATGCTCTCTAATGTTCATATGGCTAGAATAACTTATTAAGTGTTTAATTTGAACCAACTTATTTCTTGCTTCAGTTTCAGGGATAAGTAGGAAAAATGTCCTTGAAAACCTTGACGAGTTTATGTTAAATGTACGTCCTATATCATATACTACTTTAAAGTTACCCTAAATGCTTATGATACAGCATCTTCACTTTCTATCTTAACATACCATGGTTCAAATCTCCAAATATACATTTGAACTCATTACTTAAATGCACATTAAAAAAATAAAATACTTTTACCCAGACTAGAGAACGAATAGAAATCCAATACATTTGTAAAAGTAATTATCAGAGAAAATAAGAGCATCTAATTCTTAAAATGTTTTATTATGTTGACATTTTTTTCCTCCTTTCTTGATAAGCCAAGCTATCGAGGTAAACTAATTTAAATTCTTGAGCTTATTGGTAATAACAAACCAAATGGACTAGTTTACCATTAGACTAAGGATTCTGTTTTAGATTTATAAAACAAACAGACCATTAATTTTAAAAGTCAACCAAAACATTGACCTCGGTTTGCCAAGGTTAATGTCAACATTGCTCAAAATTAAACCTTAGGGGACAACAGATAAGTTTTCAACACTCAGCTAAAGTTTACTAAAGTAATCATTAACAATGGTCTTTACCCCACTCTTCCAAACATTACCCTCCTTAAGATAATTCGTCATTTCTAAAATAATAAATGTGGTAAAATGATACCAAATCTGACCTGATGGCTTAGGAGGTTTTCAAATAGTAGATGCCTTTATCTGTATCTTTATTCAATTATTCTTGTAGTCTAAAATTTTAAATATTAAGTTTACAGTTTAAAATTAAACTGTTATATAATACAACTTCCTGCACATTCAGCCGTTTCTATTCAAATTGCATGTTAGTGTTTTCCCTTACTTCAATCAGACATTTGCTTCACAGCCTAAGTAGTTTCAGTGGTATTTGCCTATAAATTTTCAGAGTGTAACTCTCACAAAGTATTCAATAATGAAATTTACTTTTTAAAAAGAACAAATTCAGCATGGACTCCAGGAGAGGTAATAAAGAACCTGTGCCAATATTTTTATGCACATTTATTCTATGTAAAACATTTACCATGTTCGCATTACATTTACAATGCTTCACTTCCAGTTTTACTGTATTAATCTGGAATTGCTAATTACTGTTTAATTTTTTACCAATAATACTGACATTATTGCCAGATTCCTACTGGACATACACCATGATATAAGCACATTCTTATTAAAGTAAGACAAATAACCTGAGAAATTCAAAGCAGGGACGAGGGCAGGGAGGACTTTTTTCATAAGTATTGTTCCAAAAAGGAAATCATACAGCTTTTTTCCCCAAATTAGTATGTCTGATAAAATGTACCTGATTTCTTAAGAAGCCTTTCTCTCTAAATCCTGACCGTGAAGAAATACCTAAACATTCTCTCACCGGACTTTAAGTACTTTTTTGTACTAATACTGCAGCAAATAAAGGTGTATTATTTCCCAATTCATAATCCCCATCTGTATGTAAGTCTGTTAGAGTCTCTAAGTCTATTTTCACCTCTTAAATGGAACATAAACTGCAAAATAAATATTCAATGTGTATATTAGGTCTAAATATAATTTAATATATACATACTTATATACATAGAACTCTTATTACCTAATGTGAGCATACAGTACTACATGCTGAGGTAAAATAAATCTGAGCTAAAGAATTAAGGTAAATATCCAGAAAAACAAAAGATACTTATTTCTCATTTGCAAAGAACCTTGTCTGTCTTCTAGATACTTTATTTCCAGATAAAAACAGAGGATTTTAATAGATTCAAAAGATTCATAAATTTTGTGTTTCACTTTGGGCCTAAATATTATCTTCCTCAAACACTACTGAACATTCCTCAAATATTGCAGAAAAAAATTTTATGTAAATGTTTTAATAAAGTATTTCTGACTTAATATCAATTCACCTAGATATTAAAGACTGACTTTTTAAAATAAATGTTTTTAAACAGATTTAGGTTTACAATAAAGTTGCAGAGAGAAGAGTTCCCAAATCTGGCACCCAGTTTCCTCTACTGCTAACACCTGACATTACTGTGGTACATTACATACAACTGAAGAGTCAACACTCGGAGAGTACTGTGAACAAACTTCCACATTTTATTAGGATTTCACCAGTTCTTCCCTAATGTCCATGACCCTATGCAGAATACCATACTGCATTTAGTCACTGCATTTCCTTAGCCGCCTCTGGTCTCTGACAGTTTCTCAGACTTCCCTTAAATTTAATGACCTTGACAGTTTTGAAAGTACTGAGTTTAGGAATGTCCCTCAGTTGGAGTTTGTCTTAGGTTTTCTCCCTAAGGCTTTGATTGTGATATTATTTCTAAATGTTTAACTTAATAATTTCTTTTAAAGTTTTATTTATTTAGGTGATCTCTACACCCCACATGAGGCTTGAGTTCACAACTCTGAGATCAAGAGTCACATGCTCTTCTGACTAAGCCAGCCAGGCGCTCCTTAGTAATTTCTGATAGGACAAAGTACATGGCAAAAAATTTGGGCCTTTATCTCCTCATTTATTCAACAACCAAAAACAAAGAAACAAACAAAAGCATTATTCTGGGGGACAATAACTGGGGGACAGATCACAGGGCCCTGGGAAAGACTGACTAAGAGGCAAGGAAGCATTTTAGGAAAACTAGGCGAACAATAATTGGCCATCTCTCTGTCCCAGTCACCACTCTGAAGCTAGAGCTCCACTCCAGAAACCATACTGACCATGGCCACTTTCCACTTCCTACCTTTGCCCCACTCTCTTTTTTATTCCGGTTTTATTCACTGTAGTGTATTTGTCCCTTTTTGTATTTGTCTCTCCTCATTTTTAGAAAAAGAAAACAAAGTCACCAGTCAGGTCTCTGCAGGAAACTGCATTACCAACATAAATGGGTAAGACAGTGTACTCACAGAGCCATCTGTGGAGGTGTAGTCAGGGAAACCAATGTGGCATGGCACAGTACCCTGGGGTTGGCAACAAAGGGGGGCAGTTGAGAGAGCAAGGGGAGGAAGGCACTGCCAGAACCCACAGAGAATAGTGAATGGGAAAGGGTCACCCAACAGGAGATTGGGGGAATGGACATTCCACCCCACTCCCTCCTGCCTGCCAACCCCACGAGTCCCTTCTAATAGCCAGAGTTCAAAAAAAAAAAAAAAAAAAAAAAAAGTGATGTCGTTCACATAGGTCAACGTGCCAGACCACGGAGCTGGATAGATTAGGAGGGAGAATAAAAGGTCTAGAGGAGCAAATGAAATACATGCAGTTCAGGAAGGGAAGCAAGCCAACTTCACACCCTTTGCATAGCTATCTGCGTTTTGATGTTTGTGTGTTATTCCCTTACTGTACTCCTCAGAGGCAGGGATAGTGGTTTACAGATAGTGTCAGAGGTACTGTGCACAAACCTCCTAGTATGCACTCAAGGTCTATCTAAAAGAAGAGATGGAACAGGCCCATCTCAGCTACTGGTCAGAATGGAACCTGGGTCCATCACAGTATGACTCTGCTGCAGAGAAAACATGGTGTGCCTTTGAGCCTGACCTTGACATCACTAGAAACAGAGGCAGGTGAGGCTAGCCTCCCGTGTTAAAGTGGGGGCCCATCAGCCAGTACTTGTTCCACAAGTAGAGAGAGGTTCCAAGATCTCCTTCAACACCCAGACTGATCACTCAGCTCAGCCTAACACTCTCATGTCAATAGACGACAGTTTGTTCATGTGATCGTAGGCAAGAGTCTAGGTTCTAACAAGTAAGAACCTAACGCCCGGGACCATCCTGACCAATACTTCATAAGCTCCAGAGCTCAACCTTGAAACTACTCTTGATAGATTCAAAATAAAATAAAACTTCATTTACCTTTCTCTGAATTTCTTCAAATAATTTCTCTTGCTTAAGATCCTGTAAAATCTCTGGTCTCTGAGACCTTTAATGAGGCAATAGTACTTCCACGTTTATACAAACACCTTATCTTCTCTTTTTATCCCTTATCACCTACCACTTGGGTACATCTCTAAGGGTCCTCAGCACCATGCAGCCCTGCCCTCCCTTCCTCTCTGGCTTTCCTGCTCTTGCCCTCTCTTTCTCTATGGACTTTACCACTCCACACTCCACACCTGGCAGGGCTGCATTGCCAGCTCCTTCCAGGATAGAGCTGCCTCCTCATTTCTTCTAACTTCTTCCCCAATCAGCACCCACACTGGGCAACACAGTTTAAGTACTTAACAAATTCATGAACTGACTGTGCTGTGGACAGATGCCTTCACATTTTATAAAAACGCCATCCTTCTTTTCAGAGATACAGTGAAAACAGGAAAGGCTAAAGGACCACAAGAATGACATTGACATTTCATCATGATTGTGCTGTCAGTGAAGTCCCAAGTACTTGTTTTTACAAATCATGAACTGCCTGCTCCAAAGAACCCCAAATACCATCAAACCAGAATCAGATCTTCACAACAGTGTGGCAAGGAGCTATTACATTTACCTTCCCAAGAATACAAAGCAGATGCTTTAATTTTGTTATTAACAAAAGGCAATGATCAACCATTGTATTTAACGTATCAAAATGGGTTTGCACAGAGACTACTTTGGGGGGAAATAGCTCATAAAACTTATGATACAAAATAATTGAAAAGTAACAAAGAAACAATGAACCTTTTGTAGAGCATCTAGTCTTTGTTAACCTTATTATTACTCAATGTTACCTTTAAAGATAAGAGACTTTGAAAACAGATTGGCCTTTCAATGTCAAGTTTTCAAACCTATCTCATCTCTCTGCTTCTACTTGTAAAATAGTTCCTATTCCTCCTCACCTTACATCTCACAGAAACATGAACTATCTCCATTTGAGGCCATTTCTTCCACAGTATAGTTGATACTACTCCCTGCCCCGTCCTCTGCTGCCTGACTCATCTGCTGATCCCTCTCCTCTGTCACCATCTTATCCTCATTGACCTGTTCTTTCTTTCCAGCCTAAGTATATATAAAACACACACACACACACACACACACACACACCCCTTAGTTACTCACACACTTAAAAACAAACAGTAAAAACCTCCCTGGCCCCTACCTAAGTCTCTCCAACTACCACCCACTGCTCTCCTTCCCACTTGACAGAGACTGTTGGTGTTCTGGCCTCCTTCATCTCTACTTCCTGATCCCTTTTCTTGAGCCAAGACCTAGCACCTGCTCTTACAAAGGACACCTGTTTCTTACAGATGCAAAATTCACTGGAGTCATTTCAGTACATGTCTTGCTGGACATCCCTGCCACATTTCCTACCATGAACCTCTCCTTCCCCTGACTACTACAGCATTATTCTTGCTTTTCTTCTTCAGAAGCTCCCTGACCATTCCTGCTCACTGTCCTCTCTCGGTGTTTCTCGGCCCACACCTTAAGTATTGCTGTCCTTGTGGTTCTATGTTTTGTTAACTGCCTCTGCTCTTCTGCCTTCTCATCACAGTGCCTCCAGTCCCTTTCCATCCCATCCCCCAACCTCCCTGCCCTCATTCTCACTCACACCAAGCTCTCCTTTAAACAGCCTTATCCACTTCCATGGTTCTCTCACCTTTCACTGAAGACTTCAAAGCCTTTTCTTTAGCTACCAACATATATCTGGATGGCTGCTTGATGTTCAGTGTTTCAGACTCAACATGAATGCCCCAAGGGCACCCTAGCCACCATGAGTCTGCAAGGCAGCAACCTGAAGTCACCCTGACCTCTTCCTCCTTCCAACATCCAGTCTTCACCAAATCTTGCAAGTTTTATCAACTAAATATTTTATTTATTTATGTTATTTAAATTCAAGTTAGTTAACATACAGTGTAGTAGTAGTTTCAGGAATAGAACCCAGTGATTCATCACTTACATATAACACCCAGTGCTCATCCCAACAAGTGCCCTCTCAACGCCCATCACCCATTTAGCTCATCCCCCCGCCCCTCCAGCAATCCCGTTTGTTCTCTGTATCTAACAGTCTCTTATAAAGTCAGAGAGGGAGGCAAACCAAAAGAGTTTCCTAAGTATTTTTAAAACTCATCCCTTCCTTTCCACACTGACTTCCCCAGTACTAGTTTAAGATCTTATTATCCTTCACCTAGACCCACTACAAAGCCTCCTAACAAAGCTTCCTGTATCTAGTCCAAACTTCCTGAATTTCACTTCCCTGACACAGTCCTGTAAGTCTACTGAAACTACAAATGCTCCCCACTAGCCCAGTCAAAACCCTTAAAAAGCCTTTCCACTAACTTTGCATACCCAGCATAAAGGTTCTTCCCTTCCAGTCTCCACCTTTCCCACCTATTCTATACTTGGTCTTTTCTCTCTAGTAAAATAGAGCTGATTACTGTCACCTGCATGTCTCCCCATGCTATCTCATGCCTCTGTGTCTGCTCAGGCTGTTTGATCTTCTTGGAATTCTCCTTAAAACTTTCTTCCCTGAGAGTCATAGTCATTCTTCTGGTCTCAGGAGACCTTTCCTCTAGGAATCTTCCTTTTTGGTCTCATTAAGGGAAATCACCTGGGGCGCCTGGGTGGCTCGGTAAGTTAAACTTCTGACTTCAGCTCAGGTCATGATCTAGCAGTTCATGGGTTTGAGCCCCGCATCGAGCTCTGTGTGGACATCTCAGAGCCTGGAACCTGCTTCAGATTCTGTTTCCCTCTCTCTGTCCTTCCCCCACTCACACTCTCTCTCTCTCTCTCAAAAACCTAAACATTAAAAAAAATTTTTTTAAGGTGGGGGGTGGGGTGAAGAAATCACCTGCTACTTCCAACAGACTAAGCTGCCAGGGAGCAGAGACCTATCCTGTGCGTAGCATAGCACAGAGGCACAAGAAACACTGAGTTAAAAAAAAACAAAAACAAAAACAAAAAACAAACAAACAAACAAACAAAAAAACCCACCAAACAATAAAAGTAATTTGACTTATTTAAACAAAAGTTACAAGATTAAAAGCATTACAACACTTTAGGGGTAGGGGTGCCTGGGTGGCTCAGTCAGCTAAGTGTCCGACTTAGGCTCATGATCTCATGGTTCGTGGATTCAAACCCCATGTCGGGCTCTGTGCTGACAGCTCAGAGCCCAGAACCTTCTTGGGATTCTGTGTCTCCCTCTCTCTCTGACCCTCCCCTGCTCATGCTCTGTCTCTGTCTCAAAAATAAATAAAACATTAAAAAAATTTTTTTAAACATTTTAGGGATATTTTGAATGTTATTTACATTTGCATTAAATTACTGGTACATCAAGAGAACCAAAAGAAAAATTCTCAGAAGCTCTGATGAGCCATGGGAATATTATCTTTTCCTTCATTATGATGGCAAATAAAGCAATACTAAAAATCAGGCTAGCATGTTTCATTGTTTCCATTCCAATAGATTTTCAAAGAAAGGTTATTTTTCTTGTAGATGTTCTTGAAGAAATAGCTGCAGAGTCAGATCTACACATGGTATTTCTTTAATTAATTAGAAAATCTTATGAATGTACTTGGGAGTTACATTTAAAATACCTATAAGTCCTGGGCGCCTGTGTGGCTCAGTCTTTAGGCATCTGACTTCAGCTCAGGTCATGATCTCATGGTTTGTGAGTTTGAGTCTCACTTCAGGTGAGCATGAGCCCCGCTTTGGGTGAAGCCTCGCTTCTCTCTCTCTCCCCTTCTCTCTCTGCCCCCTCACTCACTTGTGCCCTCCATCTCCCTGAAAGAAAAGAAAGAAAGAAAAGAAAGAAAAGAAAGAAAAGCAAGAAAAGAAAGAAAAGCAAGAAAAGCAAGAAAAGCAAGAAAAGAAAGAAAAGAAAGAAAAGCAAGAAAAGCAAGAAAAGAAAGAAAGAAATAGCTGTAAGTCTTGTGATTTTATTTTCAAATGCTGTGTTTTTACTAAATGATGATTTATGACATGTTCCTACTTTAATATTAAGAAATATAGCACCTGAAATCATGTCTGAAAAAAGTTAAGTAAATTCATATACGTGTGTCTCACTACTTGAGAAGCCAAGGTCTCATACTACTTACTTGTATCCACATGGCACTGAATGCAGACTGTCTACACATTGGGGGCTCAATGACCACTTACTTAATATCATGAACACCTTGTACTATGCTAAGTATCTTTTTCATTCATTTACTTAATACTTACAAAATTCTTAAGATAGCCATTTTATCTACAATGAATGGCTAAAGAAATATTGTGTAACTGAAGAAATATTGAGAGGTCACCAGCCTGCTACTGTAATTTGCTGGGAGATAGCAGGAATGCTACTGGGGAGGTGGGTAGCCTGTCATCTGGGAGTTCCCACAGTTCAGAGTAGAACAAGAGGACACCTGAGCACAGACCCCTTGGCTCCACGTTAGCCTGAAGCAAAAGCTACTGATGCTAAAGGCTCTCTGGCCTCTGGGTTCTGAAGAGCCCCAGGGCCCCTGTTCGGGCACCCTGCCAGCTCAGGGTATAGGTCTCCCGAACTGCTTCTGCCTCTGCCCTGGCTTCAACCACTTTTGTGTCTCTGCAGAACTGGTAACTTGTCCATTTTCGGGAATTACTCCAAAGTTTTAATCTGTTAATGGTATTATATATCTTTCTTGAATTTTTAAGGATTATTTTTTCTTTAAAAAATTGTTATTTCTGTAGCATTTGTCAGCATATGGATGGTAATGGATGTGCTCATTTTAACATATTTATGAGCTGTCTTAATCAAAGCAGACATTTGACTGATGATAAACAATCCAGCTGTCAACTTGATCTAGATTAAATAAAAATATTCGTGGATCTTAGAAAAAGACTGAGTTTTCAAGTTACAAATCCTCAATTTAAAAGTGAGTTATGTTCCAAAAGTTTGCAAGCTCGTTGTTTAGAATACAGATTTTTTTTTCCTGTCAGAAATGGTTTTATTCATTCACGCAACACCGATCATGCTCTGAGCACTATTTTAAATGCAAATACTGTAATCAATAAAACAGACAAGGTCCCCATCTATTATAATTTCTGTAATTTAGGAAAACTTTGGTATAAGCAAAGCATATTTTGTGTGTGTGTTTACATAGTAAGACTTTTACTCACACCCTAGAAGCCATTCATTAGCACTTCAAGTACTGTTATCAGGAGTTCACGCTCCTGCTTAGCACGTTTAACATCACTATTTTAAAATACAACAAAAGGTTTGTTAATTAGCAAAGGAATTTTTTAAAATTTATTTGAGAGAGAGAACATGTGCAAGTGGGGGTGAGGGGCAGAGAGAGGAGGAAAGAGAGAATCTCAAGCAGGCTCCACACTCAGCATGAAGCCCAATGCAGGGCTCGACCCCACAACCCTGGAATCCTGACCTGAGCCAAAATCAAGAGTCGGGTGCCTGACCATCTGACCCACCCAGGTGCCCTGAACAAAGAGATTGTTAAAAATAACTCTCATTTGTGAAAGGAACCGAGTTGAAGATAATGTGGTTGGTTAAGATTGTACAAACTCCATGTCTACAAGACAAAGACATAAAATATCTGGTGAGACCAAAAGCCTGACCCCCTGCAACGTGCTGCTCAAGATCTGGAACCTCTCAACCCTGCTTCTCTCCACTCCTCGCAGACTCTGTTTTGTAAGTCACAGACAGCTGGGTGGTCTGTCACCAGGACATTATCACATTTGGAAGGAAATCAGAAGAAGGGTCAGGAAAGGCCCTTTCAGGAAAGGAAATATATCTGAGCTGAGTATGCACTGGTCATGAGAGGAGGAGAACTCTCCAGGCATAAGGAACTACAAGTGCAAAGATCCAGAAGTGAAAAAGAATAGGATGCATTTGAGAAACCAAAGATCCGTGTGGCTGAGGATGGTGTACAGAAGGGAACAGCACAAGATGGGACTGGAAAGAACAAGAAAGAGATGGATTGTATCTTACGCATCTTAGAGGTCTTAGTAGGTCATAGCAAGGAGTATGGACTTTATTACAAGTATAATGGAAGTCAGTGAAGAATTTTAAGAAGCTGCCAGACTCCAGTTCACACGTTACGAATTTTAAGAAGCTGCCAGACTCCAATTCACATGTTATGTAAAAATAAAAAAATAAAAAAATAAATCACTCTGGTTACTAAGTAGAGAAATAAACTGTAATGGTCAAGAAGGTGAGCAGTGGAGACAGGTAGGAGATTATTACAGCAGTTCAGGTCAGAAGGTCAGAGACGATGGCACCTGACAGAGGGGTGGAAGTGGAGGTGGGGGGAGGTGGGCAGATATTTTGGAGATATAAGTGACAGGACTTGGCAGCTTGCAGTTGCCCACTAAGCCTTAAAATACCTGACAAAACACCAATATTGCTAAGCTGCTCTTTTCTGAGCAATACAAAGCTGAACAACAAGGAATAATGATGTCTGTTCCCAAAAATATGTATGCAGATATAAACTCAGCGCCCCAGCATAGAGATCCCCACATCGCAGGCTGAACAAGACACTCAGGGACCCCTGCTCCATCATCTGCCCAACAAAGGAGGGGGAGCAAGGTGCCCCTACTCCTCGTCCCTTGGCCTGGGGCAAACACTAGTCAGGTCCCGGACAGCGAGGGGTAAGAGCTGATAGGACCAGTGACTCCAGAATCCCCACAGGCCAGCTCCCTGTCACCACAGTCCCCTTTTCTTTTCTCCTGAGATCCCAAGAGCCAATCCACGTGCTTCCCTTTCTACTGCCATTAAGGGCTGTTTAATGTGGCTGCTTTTCCCTGTTGCCTAATCTGGAATTGAATTCCTTTTCATATATGTCAGTTGTGCAGAAGTGGGGGCCACCTATATTTTATGTCCATTTAAAAATAGCCAGGCAGTTGGGTGGCTCAGTCAGTTAAGCATCCAGCTTCAGTCTGGGTCACGATCTCGTGGTTCTTGAGTTTGGGCCCCATGTCAAGCTCTGCACTATCAGCACAGAGCCTGCTTGGGATATCTCTCCCCTCTCTCTCTGCCCCTCCCCGGCTCATGCTTTCTCTCAAAATAAGTAAATAAACTTAAACTTTTATTAATAAAGTAAAAATAGCTACTTTATTGAGCACTTGATGTTATAGGCCATGTTAATCTGATTTTTTTTATTTTTTTAATTATTTATTCTTGAGAGAGACAGAAAGACAGAGAGAGAACAGGAGCAGGGAAGGGGCAGAGACAGAGAGGGAGACAGAAGCAAGCACCAGGCTCTGAGCTGTCAGCACAGAGCCCAATGAGGAGCTCAAACCCACAAACTGTGAGATCATGACCTGAGCTGAGGTCGGATGCTTAACCAACTGGGCCACCCAGGCACCCCCATGTTAATCTGATTTTCTGAAGGTGACCCAAAAACTCCTGAAAATAGTTAAAACTCTGACTTTGAGAACAAGGCTTTTTAAAAATTTGGAAACCACAGGGTGATGTTCAACATTCAGGTTTTTTCATCTGCAGAGTGGTGGCTCTCAATGAGAGAGTTTTAGAGCTTTCAATGCATTAACTCATTTAATCCTCGTACAAATCTTATTCCCATTTTATACAAGAAGAAACCAAGATACAAAGAAGTTAAGTAGCTTGCCCAGCTTAAGCTGCAGAGCCAGGACCAGAACCCAGGCGGTCTGGTCTGCTCACAGTCTCCATGCTCTTACCACCTGAGCTACTCTGATTCTTGAGTCCAGCTTCCGAGCCCTGTGTTTCAGGAATAAAATCACACAACTGCAGTCAACCACCACAGAAAGGTTCACAATTCAATTCAAAGAGAGCATCCAGCTTTTACATTTTAATGGAGGAAAGCCGTATGAATGTTTATGTGGTTCCCATAGAGCTGAAACTACAGGAGTTTGTTTACATCAAGTTTTGGATCACCTCAAGAAAATCAGATTACCATGTGACGAAGAGAAAACATCCATTTTTCATGTAATATGTGGTAAAAGAGAGCAACTCATGTACACACTTGTCAGCTCTGCCAGAGTGCAACCCCGTAGGGTAGGACGCACCCATCTTGTGAGAGAACGTTCCAGAAAGGGAATCATTAGTGTGGAAGGAGTGCTCAATTCAGAAAGAAATGGCATTCTTCAAAGGTCAGAAGCATCCCCATGGAAAAACTCAGGTCCCCAGCAAGACTATTTAAACTGGTGTGACCAATTGTAGCCTTCAAGAAAGGAGTTCATCTATGCTGACAGCGCTTGGGAATGGAAACAAAAGGGCTGAGAATGTTCTCATTATCCCAACAGTTCTCTGGCTTAACCTTCTAAGAATGAACAGAAGTGCTTCCTAAGCTTAGAATTCAGAGCCATGGGGCTCTCATCACCCAGAGCACCAGACAAAAAAAAAATATTATATATATACACACACTCATATACATATTTCTATATATGAAATAGCAGTATTCAGTTAAATGATTACTTTGACAGTTAAAGATGATGAAAAGGTGTAGTCTTCTAGATAAAAATGATTCATACTCTAAAACATCACATTAGTCAGGTCACCTAGGTTACATAACAATAAGTTATAAACATCCCTCAGACACAGCAGTATTTTGCCACCCAGGCCTTCATGGTGCATTTCAAAATAATTTCAAAGTAACCCCACTAGGAGAGCCCTGCAAACACACATCCCTGCTGTTGGGGCTTACCACAAATTACATGCTACTCTATTTTTTTTAAATGCGTTTTCTTTCTTATTATTATATTTTTTTTTTTGGCAAGGTAGTTTAAAGTGATTTTTCTATCAGGCAAAACTGGTACCCAGGAAGATGGGCCAAGCTTACCTGCAGCTTTTCACATCCCTCCCCCGCTTCCCAACCACAGAGAATGGAAATAGATAAAACTCTGACTCTGAGAACAAGGCTTTTTAAAAATTTGGAAACCACAGTGTGATCTTCAATATTCAGGCTCTTTCGTCTGCCAAGGGGTGGCTCTCAGCCCTCAGCTGCATGTTACAATCACCTGGGAGGCTTTTTAAAAATACCAGTGACTAAGTTCCACTCCAGACCAAGTGAATCAAAATCTCAGGGTGGAGAAAGAGATTGTCACGTTTGATTGTTGCTTTTGGCTGCACTGGGGGACTTTAACTGGTGGAGAGGGTGAGAACCACTGCTTAGAAGTTGCTAAAGAAACATTAAGGTCCCAGAGTGATGCTAGAATACGAAAGCCAATCCCTGGGGTCAATCCGCTTGCCCTTTCTTCATAACAACCTCTTGGAAACACAGATAGTAATTAGGTGACAACTCTCTTCCTTCCCCTGCCCCAGTGGTATCAAATGCAGAAGGTTGACATGAGATCCAGAGTCTGATAACATAATACGAAAATGTCCAGGTTTCAATCAAAAATCACTCTTCATACCAAGAACCAGGAAGATCTCAAACTGAATGAAAATAAGACAATCAATAGATTCCAACATCAACCTGAAAAAGATGTTAGAATTATCTGACAAAATTTTTTTAATTTTTTTAAGTTTATTTACTTATTTTGAGAGAGAGAGAGACAGAGAGACAGAGAAAATGCCAGCACAGAGCCTGACAGAGGGCTCACGCCCATGAACCATGAGATCATCACCTGAGCCAAAGTCGGATGCTTAACTGAACCACCCAGGTGCCCCATCTGACTAGAATTTTAAGGCAGCCATGATAAAAATTCTTAAAGGAGAAATTAGGAACATGTTAAATGAACTAAAGGAAATGCCACCATGTTCCTCAAGTACCCTCAAGAACCCTCGAAGTAGGTTCATCACTGGCCCTGACAGAAGTATGCAGGTCTGGGCTGTACAGACTGGAAAGTTTATTTAGTGAAGGATCCCATAGGACACTAACCCAGCTGTAGGTTGGCCTGTGGTTTCCTAGTACCTGTGCACTGTAACTCACCTTTGGCTCGATGGATCTAACTTTCTGAATGGGACTGTTTAATCCGTTAAAGATGAACACCCACAGAGGGGAGCTATACTAAACAATGTCGGTTCCCCGCAAGGGGTAGGGTTGGAAGAAGAGACGAGATGACTGACCCCAGGGTTGGTTTTTACGTGACATGGAAAGTATGAAACCAAGCAAATATAAATTGGATTTCATCAAAATTAATCTCTTCAAAATTCTGCTCTGCAAAATACCTTCTAAAGTGGATGAAAAGAAAACAGAGAAAGCTGTAGATGGAGAGAAAATATTTGGAAGCTACACATCCAAACAAAGGGCTAGTATCTAGAATATATAAAGAATTCTCAAAACTCAGCAATAGGAAAACAATCCATTTAGAAAGATGTAAAGAGACATTTCACCAAAGAGGATATACAGGTCACAAATAAGCACATGAAAAGATAGTCCAGGGGCACCTGGGTGGCTCATTAGGTTGAGCATCTGTCTCTTGATTTCAGCTCAAGTCATGATACCCGGGTGGTGGGATCGAGCCCCACGTTTGGCTCTGTACTGAGCATGAAGCCTTCTTAAGATTTTTTCTCTCCCTCTGCCCCACTTCCCCTCTTGCTCACTCTCTCTTTAAAAACAAAAAAACAAAAAAACAGTCCACCTAATTACCCACTAAGGAAACGTAAATTAAAAGTACAATGTACCAAACATGATAGCAAAAGTAAAAATAAATAAATAAATAAATAAGGACAACACCTCATGCTGGTGCAGATGCAAAGAAATTGGATGGCTCATACGTTGCTGGTAAAACTGTAAAACAACATGGACACTCTGGAAAACAATTTGGCAGTTTCTTTAAAAATTAAACATGACACTGCCATATAACCAAGTAGCAGCACTCTCTCGTATTTATCCCAGAGAAATGAAGTATTATTTTCACACATAAAACTTACATGAGTATTTAAGGCAGCTTTATTCATAAAGCCCAAAACTGTAGGACAGTTCAGGTGAATGGCTGAAGAAACTGTGGTCCTTCCAGATCAGAGAACACAGTTCAGCAATAAATACTAACACATGCAAAAATCTGGAGAATCTCCAGAAAATTACACTAAGTCAAAAAAGCCAATCTAGCAGGTGTGATTCCAGTAACATAACATTCATGAAATGTTATTGAAATAGTTATCAATATAGAGAAATCTAGAGAATAGATTAGTGGTTGACAGTTTAAGAACAGGGTAAAGACGCAGGGATGTGATATGACTGTAAAAAGGCAATGTGAGGAACCTCTGTGGTGATGTCCTGTATCTTACCTGCATCAGTGTCAATATCCTGGTTGTTATTTTGTGCTATAATTTTGCAGCAAGTTACTTTGGAGGTAAACTGGTTAAATGGACATGGGATCTATGTATATTATTTTTTTTAATCTTTTTAATGTTTATTTATTTTTGAAAGAGAGACAGTGAGAGCCAGGGAAGGGCAGAGAGAGAGGGAGACACAGAATTCAAAATAGGCTCCAGGCTCTGAACTGTCAGCACACAGCCTGATGAGGGGCTTGAACTCCCGAACCGCGAGATCATGACCTGAGCCGAAGTCAGATGCTTTACCGACTGATCCACCCAGGCGTCCCAAATGTACAGTACTTCTTAAACTGCCTGTGAATTATCTCAAAATAAAAAGTTTAAATTAAAAAAAAATGCTACTGGCCCACCGAACCTTGACCACAGCATAGGGCCAGTAGTTGGAATTGACCTTTATTCATGTTCCAGATTTTTATTTACTGGACATTCTTAGTTCCAGTGTTTCATGCACAATTCATGACTCCCAGCAACCTGACTAATTTTATTCAATAAATAAGGGGCACTCTGGGGCCTTGCCAAGACCGATTATTTTGCTGGTGACATTCAACATAGTATTAGCTAGCAAGCCTACATCACACTACTGCCTCAAGTGACCACTTTCTATGTCGCTACTTGCTTTCTTCTTTTCCACCTCTTCAGAGAAAGATGCTAAAATACTTAACTGCCCCTCTCTAGTCCCATGATCTCTCCAGTGCTGTCTTTCAGAATGACATCTTCACATGAACTGGAAATAAAATCACCACTGCCGACTCCTCATCTTTCATATTACAATACACACAATTCTTTAGGCAAAGAAAAAAAAAGATATTACTCTACAGTGTATTTAGGACAAGAACTCCTCCGTAGCTCAATTCACATTTGGATTCAGAATGCACAATTAGCAGGTCCAAAAACATAAAAAATTGTAATCTTCACTTTCTACCCACAAGTATAGTACCTAAAACTTCCTCAGATGGAAGAATCCAGGCACCTCATCTGCAGGAAGAAACTTATTTCAACATGGAAAGGTGAAAACCTATCCTGAATTGAAAGCTCTCCAGACATGGAAAATCTACAATCCATTCTGTTACTTATTCTGTTTGTGATATTTCATAAACTTCATTTATCAAACCATGCTACCTTCTACATCACATCTTGGTAAAAATTCTGTTTCCCCCCATGATTGTAGGAGTTGATCTGTACAAAATTTCAATCACTCCTAAGAATGCCCAGTTGTCTGAGTCAGAGAGTGTAGAATATTTAACTCATGCAAACTGAGCTAGATCAATGTAAGAAACAGACAATCAAAGGGAAGGAAGTATCATGAGTCATTCCTGTTCCCTCAGTCTCAGTTCCTGGGCACTTCTCTTACATACATGTTGAAACACTGAGTTTAATCATAGTGGTTCAAGTGCATTTTTTTTGTACAACACAAAAGGTTCTAAACACAAGCCTCCTTTTTTATTTAATGCTCAACAGAATGTATAGTAATTGTTCCAAATCAAGAGTAAACATGGGCCATGTTTAATGGCTAATAGGGTAGTTTCCATGGTGGAACCTTCCTAAAGGGTTTAAGTCTAATGTTGACCAGCACTATTTTTACATCTGGGACTGACTTTGGAAACCATTCTGCCGTGATATGCTCCCCATAAATCCTTAACCCTTCTCCTGTGAGTTGGAAGTGTGCAAAACTATACAGGTGTGCATGTACACTAACGCCTTTACAAAGATGGTGAAGCAGGGGCACCGGGGTGGCTCAGTCGGTTAACCGTCCAACTTTGGCTCAGGTCATGATCTCCCCGCATCGGGCTCTGTGCTGACAGCTCAGAGCCTTGAGCCTGTTTCGGATTCTGTGTCTCCCTCTCTCTCCCCATCTCCCCCCTCATGCTCTCTCTTGCTCTCAAAAATAAAAAGCATAAAAATTTTTTAATTTTTTTATGTTTATATATTATAAACATAAACAGAGCATGAGTGGGGGATAGGCAGAGAGAGAGGGAGACACAGAATCTGAAGCAGGCTCCAGGCTCTGAGCTGTCAGCACAGAGCCCGACACGGGGCTCGAACCCACAGACTGTGAGATCATGACCTGAACCGAAGTCGGACACTTAACCGACTGAGCCACCAAGGCACCCCTAAAAAAAATTTTTTTAATATAAAAAAAATTAAAAAAAACAAAGATGGCGGAGCACACTGTGCTAGCACCAAACAAGCACTTCCTCATTGTTTCTATAGACACTAATTCTCTGAGGGACTAGCAACTGGGGAAACCAAAGAGCCCACCAGCTTTCAGGGGGCAGTAAGGGAGGCAAAGGAACATATACATTTCCCCTCACTTAGAATTTTACACTTAAAATTATAAGTTTAAGCACTTCCTTTTATGTAATAAACATATAAAGCAGCAGTGTCAAAATATGTTCCCTACCTATTCTGAACACCTAGGGTTTCTTTATTACAAAACAAGGCCTTGTGTCCCACAAATCAAGTTGGGAAATAATGGCCAAATACTTTGTAAAAAGGGTAAAGGTCTAAAATTATCTTTCATAATGACAGGCTTTAATGAAACAAAAGGTGAGGACCACAAAGGCCAGACTGAAGAAATGCCAACAAAGAACAGAGCCGTTTGCAGGAGAAGAGTCTGGAATAACACATGGAGACCACCCTGGGAGTCTGTCCATAAGTAAGAGTAAGGGAGAAGCACTGCAATGTTCACATGCCTCGTCACTCCTACTTCCTCACCTGTAAAGGAAAAGATCTCACTAGCAGCAAACTGTAGACCATCTACTCTTAGAGGAAACCCAACTACTCTGAAAAGCCATGCACAGCCATTTCCCAAACTAATACAGACTTTAATTTCAGGCCCACCCAAAGTCACAAAAAATTATCTAGCAGTTAACATGGCAGTATCAAGATAATTGCTTACTGGAACCTTTCCTAATCTAAAACCAATCACTTTTACCAAAATAGGAGTTTTTACTATAATTCTACAGGACCCAAAAAAGGCAAATTGAGATGCCTTTTGCTCAAAGCACTGACCTACTCAAGAAGACTATTTATGTTTTAAATTGAAAACCACACAATTTCTCTATTTTAGAATCTTAGGAGCATAAAATTTGAGTCAAAATTGAATCTACTCTTCTGAGCAGATTAACCATCATTACCTGAAGAAGTGCTATATCATCGAAAGTGTCCTCTCCAATGGAAAGCTCAATCCTAGTCCCAGAGAAAAATGCAAGAGCCAAGAATCAGACAGGAGTAACTAAAAGGGTCTCATACCAAATTAGGAAACTCAACATTAGTCTATGCTATGGAATCCTATGAAAAACCAGTTAGATTAAGAAGTGACTGAAAATAACTAAAGATAAGTAATAAAATTAAATTATCCAAGGATACCTACTTACCTATATTTAAATATAATGCTTCCTCTTTCCCTGTTTACTCAATAAAATTCTAATTCTATTAAAATAATGTTTTTCATTAACAAATTACTTAGTTGTTATGCCTTATTCATGATACTCTGTAAAACGTTAAAAAAACTATAAAGATAGATAGGAATTGATCATGGATGCTTACTTTTTCTCATCCATAATGCTACTACTTGAAAATTCTTTGACCAATGGATGAATCTGTGGGAAAAACTTCTTCCTTCATAATTGGCATATTTAAGTTCCCAGAGAAAGGAACTTTTTCGAAGGAGAAAAAGGAGAAAAAACCAAAAAGACTAGTTTCAGATAGTTCAGTATACGTACTTACAAACTTTCAAAAAATGGTAAGTCTCCAGTTACACAGTTTATTATTAAGCCACAGGAAAAAGACTAAAATGCCCCCAATTAATTTCTGATGCTGGCATAGCCTCAGTACCAATCTGGTCAGAGAAACCATTCTCCTACGCGTACAAAGACACGTGAACACACAACTCAACCAAAGGGAAAGAAAAGGGAAACACGAATCCCATTCACCCAAAGGACATGGATGTTTTGAAAAACTCCCCCAGACCATTCTGATACTCTGTCTGGTTGAAAGGCAATATACATTAACACACCTTCACAAATCCCTTACCCAAAACACATGGGGCCAGATGTATTTTCAGATTTAAAAATTTTCCATAAAGGCACTACTAGGCATATTCAATATATTTCACACACTTTCAGACAGTCTGGGGCAGCTAGGATATCTCTCCAGCAAAAAAATGCATGAATATATACACTAATGTTATAAAGACTTTAAACTGCCTCATATCTGAGGCAATTTTCCTCAAATATATCCAACACAGAGCAGGTTTTATAATCAAATGAATTATGAAAAAAAAGAAGTCTAAGTTTTCACAATTTTTGGATTTCAGAATTATGGAAAACAGATTGACCTGTTAAAGAACATTCCATAATTAATTACTGAATGCCTCCTATGGGAGAGAATGTACTTGGCATACATTATCTCTAACTCTATCACCCTGCAAGGTTTTAGAAAGGAGTTTCAGAGAGGTTAAGTGACTAGTCCAAAGCTAGTTGGACTAGTTACTAAAAGAACCAGGACTTGAGCCAATATCTGTTCATACTCCATCCACTATGTATTATACATTCAAGGTTCTTGACTGCAAGTTAGAGAAAGCAACTCCAGCAAACCTAACCAGAGAAGCAATTTTCTGGAAGCACAGTGAGAGTTCACAAGATGGAAAGGCAACCTGGAAAACCAAGTGCACAAAATGAATAAAAGCTAAGAAGGCAAGGCTACAGAAGCCATGACCAAGGCCAAGTCCTCAAAGCAAAATGCTCCCATTGTCATCTTCTCTACTACTGCTGCTTTTATGCTATCACAGGACGCACATCACCACTGGGCTCTTGGCAACCAAGCACAGAGTGAAAACTTTCTAAACTGTCCCTCAGCTTTCCTAAGAGTCAAAGTCCCAGCACTTTGGTTCAGCAGCCACATTCTCCTGTGCTTCCAAAGTGTGAAAAAGGCACTATGTCCTTTTCATCAATTCCACACAAAGGAGGTGTCTTCCCAAAGTGAAATGGTGCTGGGGAACTGGGCAACCTACCCATAAGGGAGGTGACAACGTAGCATTCTAAATAAAATATTTGTGTAACAGGGGTGCCTGAGTAGCTCAGACAGATAAGTGACTGACTCTTGGTTTCAGCTTTCTCACAGTGGGTAAGATCGAGCCATGCCTTGAGCTCTGTGCTGACAGCGTGGAGCCTGCTTGGTATTCTCCCTCTCTCCCTGCCCCTCCAGCATGCTCTAAATAAATACATAAATACATAAATAAATAAATAATATTTGTATAAAATATTCAATGACATGCAATAAAGTAGGTCTTCCAAAAATAAATTTTTAAAATTTATAATATGGTAATTCACATTAATTAGTCAAAAAAATTTTAAGAAGCCAATTGGTGTGATATAATTTAACATCTATTCTTGATTTTTAAGCTCTCAGTAACTTGGGAAGACCAAGTTCTTTCTTTAACTTGACATTCTTCACCTCAATTAAATCCTATTTAAAAGATCAAGGAAAAAGGCCTTTCAATTAGTTGCCACCATTTCTCCATGTCATTAGACGCTTCTAACCAATGGTGGTTAGAAAATAAGGGTTGCAAACTGTTATTATTTGGCAAATGATACAACTATATAGCCCTAAGGAAGGTGGAGACTACAACCCAGAGTGGAGGCTAAAATCCACCCCCGGGAGTGGCCTCTGGATGAGTCCTGCATGTACAGGTCAAGCACCTGGCTATTCTTGGAGACATTCTGACCCAGTGGAGTAATACCAATGTAGCTATTGAGACTTGAAGTCAAATATTCTATTTTATAATGCAGAGTATCTCTCGAAGAATTAACATCTTTTGAGTGAGTGGATTCTTTTGAAGGGATGAGAAAGTTGATTGGTGTCCAGGGATTCAGTGAAAGGAGGAAAGGAGAAGTGACTCTCACATGGACGTTGGGAGTCAGCTAAAAAAGACAGTGTATAGGAAGCATGTATATCTGATACAGTTGTCAAATCTCCTTTGCTGTGTTCTGTTTTTGTTTTTTGAGAGAGGGAGAGTGAGAGCGAGAGAGCATGAGCAGGGGAGAGGGGTAGGGAAGGGGGAGAGGAAGAAGGAGAGGGAGAGAGAGAATGAGAGAGAGAATCTTAAGCAGGCTCCACAATCAGTGCAGAGCCTGACAGAGGGCTCTATCCCACCACTCTGGTATCATGACGTGATCTGAAATCAAGAGTCAGATGCTCAACTGACTGAGACATCCAGACGCCCCTCCTTTCCTGCTTTCTAATTCTTTTACATCAGCCTCAAACCTGAATAAAACCACATTATCCTCAACAGAGACTTGAATTAAAAACAACTGAGTAGAAAAGGGAGAATGCTTTGGGTCAAAGCTCAGACTTGTAGAAGCAATGACAAAGCAGTTGTAAGAAGCCAGGAGTGACTCTGGAGAAGCTACAAAGAAAAGCCTAGAACAAGACCCAATAAGTGTCAATCAAGAGAAGTTAATTTCCAGGATCAGATGTTTCTCTGGTGAATTCAACCAAACATTAAAAAAAAAAATTAATTCCAATCCTCAAGCTCTTCTAAAAAGCTGAAGAGGAAGGAATACTCCCAAAATCATTTTATAAATCCAGTCATTACTCTGATACCAAAGCCAGATAAGGATACTACAAGGAAAAAAAGAAAAACAAAAACTACAGATCAACAGATCAATATCCCTGATGATAGATGCAAAAATTCCCCAAAACATTAGCAAACCAAATTCAATGGCACATTAAAAGGATCATACCACATGACCAAGTAAGATTCATTTCAGAGAAGGAGGGTTTAAAATGCACACACAAAAAGTAAAAACCACCACATTAACACGAGCGATAAAAATCATGACCATCTCCATGGATGCAGATAAAGCTTTTGACCAAATACAACATCCCTTTGGAACAAAGACCTCGACAAATTGGGTATAGAAGGAACATACTTCAACATAATAAAGCCCAGACGTGACAAGCCTACACCTAACAGATCAACTTGCAAGGCTGAAAGCTTTTGTCCTGAAAGGAACAGGACAAGAGTGGCCATCCTCACTACATCCTCACTATAGAAGTGAAAGTCCTAGTCAGAGCAACCAGGCAAGAAAAAGAAATAAAAGGCAACCACCAAATTGCAAAGGAAGAAGTTAAACTGTCTTTCTATGCAGACCACATGATATTATATATATAATTCCAAAGACTCCACCAAAAAACTGTCAGAACTAATGAATGAATTCATTAAAGTTGCAGGATACAAAAATATTTAAAATCTGTTGTTTTTCTATATACTAACAGCAAAATATCTGAAAAAAATAAAAATAACTATGAGAAATAAGCCCACCAACCCAATCAAAGGAAGGACGCAGAGACTCGGAGCACAGTGAAGTGAGGCTTTAATCAATGTTCTTGCAAGTGTGTGTGTCTGACGGACAGGCACACTCAGGGCAGTTACAGCAGACAATTTATTTCCTAGTGTGCAAGTCCCTCATTGGCTGAGTACTACAGAGGTTACAGTCTTACCTACATGTAGCCTATGCCCATGTAAGGCAAAAAGCAGTCTGACTGAAATAAATGTACATTCCCTGAGGTGATGCTCCTTCCTTTGTAATTTGGTACATGCTCATGGCAAAGCCACAGAAACTAAGGCCATGAAAAGGAGCGGGGGGGGGGGGGGGAGGACTGGTAAGTGAAGTGTCTAAGAGTTTGGGACTTCACTGGGGGCAGGGAGTTCATACATATTTCCAATAGGTTGTAACCTGCTGTTAACTAAGCAGCACAGCTTTTATTTGGTATTTTTGAAAATGAACCATTTCCCTTACTTCTCACAATAACTGTTCACAATAGCATCAAAAGGAATAAAATACTAATAAGTAAATTTAACCAAGGAGCTAAAAGATCTGTACATTGAAAACTGTAAGACTTTGATGAAAGAAACTGAAGAGGACACAAATAAAAAGTTATCCTGTGTTCATGGATCAGAAGAATGATTATTAAAATGTACATATTACCCAAAGCCATCTATAGATTCAATGCAATCTCTACTAAAATTCCATTGTACTTTTCAGAGAAACAGAAAAAATAATCCTAAAATTAGGATGGAACCATAAAAGACCCTGAATAGCCAAAGCAATCCTAAGAAAGAAGAACAAAGCCAGAGCTGTAACACTTGTTGATGTCAAACTGTATTACAAAGCTATAGTAATCAAGCAGTGTGGCATAAAAACAGACACATAGATCAATGGAACAGAATCAAAAGTACAGAAGTAAAACCTCACATGGTCAACTAACATTTGACAAAGAAGCCAAGAATACTCAATAAGGAAAGAACAGTCCCTTCAATAAATGGTGCTGGGAAAACTGGATAATCACCTGCAGAAGAATGGAGCAGGGCCCCTATCTTACATATTCACAAAAATTAACTTAAAATGGATAAAAGACTTAAATGTAAGATTAGAAACCATAAAACTCCTAGAAGAAAACACAGCAGAAAGCTCCCTGACATAGGTATTGGCAGAGGTTTTTTGGATAGGATACCATAAGCACAAGCAACAAAAGCAAAAACACACAAGTGGGACTCATCAAGCTGTTTGTGCACAGCAAAATAAACTATCAAATGAATAAAAAGAAAACCTACTTCAGTGAGAGAAAATATTTGCAAACCATCTATATGTTAGGGGGTTAATATCCAAAATATGCAAGGAACTCAAACAACTCAAGAACAAAACAGTTTTAATTTTAAAAGTTTAAAAATTGGCAGAAAATATGAAAAGACATTTTTTTCAAAGACATACAAATAGCCAAAAAGTACACAAATAAGTATGCAACATCACTAATCATCAGGAAAATGCAAATCAAAACCACTGTCATCTCACACTGTTAGAAAGGTGATCATCAAAAAGAAAAGAGATAACAAGTGTTGGCCAGAATGTGGAGAAAAGAGAACACTTATGTACTGTTGGTAGCAATGTATATTGGTATAGCCATCATGGAAAACAATATGAAGTTTCCTCCAAAAATTAAAAATAGAACTACCCTATGATCCAGTGATCCCACTTCTGAGTATCCATCCATCAAAAGGAAATGAAATCAGGATGTCAAAGAGAACTCTTCACTCCTATATTCACTGTAGCATATTTATAATGGACAAGACATGGAAACAACCTAAATGTCTACGGATGGATAAATGGATAAAGATGTGGCTGCTTTTATATGTTATATACACACACATGCAAACATATTAGACACACATACACATTAGAATATTATCCTGTCATGAGAAAGAAGGAAGTCCTGCCATTTGTGACAACATGGATGGATCCTGAGGGCAATACACTAAGTGAGGTAAGTCAGAGAAAGACAAATACTGTATATCACTTATATGTAGAATCTTTAAAAAGCTGAATTTGTACAATCATGGTTTCCAGGGGCTGGGGAATATGGAGAGATGTTGGTCAAAGGGTACAAACTTCCATTTATAAGATGAGTAAGTTCTAGGGAACTACAGTTAACAAAACTGTATATACTTGAAAGAGCAGATTTTAAATGTCCTTACCACACATACACAAAAAAACCACAGTAATTATGTGAGGTGATGTAGATATTAACTAATCCTGCTGTGGTAATCATTTTGCAATATATAATTTATCAAATCATCATGTTGTACATCTTAAACTTACACATTATATGTCAATTATATCTCAATAAAGCCTGGGGGGGTGGGGTGGGAAGTCAACACTCTCCTCAGAGGATCCTCAGAAATAAGTGTGTGTAGGAGGGTAAATGAACACCCTTCACTTATGTAGGAGGTGCATTCAGTTTCATGTCATATAGATATTTAAGGAATGTAGGACTCCCAACGCCTGGAAAATTTGGGATATTCAAGAAAACTCAAAGGAGCCAACTTCAGACTTAGAGCAGCCAATAATCAAGTTTAGCATAATAAAGAAATAAGGGGCACCTGGGTGGCTCAGTAGGTTAAGCAGTTAAGCATTCGACTTCGACTCAGGTCATGATCTCCAGGTGCATGAGTTTGAACTCCGCATCGGGCTCTGTACTGACAGCTCAGAGCCTGGAGCCTGCTTCAGATTCTAGGTCTCCCTCTCTCTCTCTCTCTCTGCCCCTCCCCCACTCACACTCTGACTCTTTCTCTCTCAAAAATAAATAAAAACACTTAAAAATTTTTTAAGGAAAAAATAAAAAACTCTTCTCTAGCTTTCATATATGCCAGCAATACTCTGCTTTTAAAATAAATGGAATGAAATAAAATTTGCATTCTAAAGGTAATAAAAATGTGACTTTAGGAATAACCCTAAAAAGAAAGATGCAAGATTTCAATGACAAAAGACTATTAAACTTCACTGGAAGATGTAGAAGAAAATTTGAATGGAGTGTCATAGCTTGTTGCTGAATGCCTGGTCTGAATACCTCACAGTTCTTCCAAAACAAAATGACAGGTTTACCACAATCAGATTTACATCTTAATGAGAATTTTTAAGAAAGACAAAGTATTTTAATGCTTAAAGAAAACAGAAAAAAGAAACCATGAGGGAACTGCTTAAAAACAATTCAAATAAGTTAGGAGAGTGGGTGCTGATTAAATCAAGTGTAAAATATATTTTAAAGCAACAGTAACTCAGACAACTAATGGGACAGTAACAGACTGATCAATAAAGGGAAAAAAATCTGAACTAAATCCTACGTATAAGACATTAACATTTGATTTAAATACAGTAAATGAAAAAAGGGTCAACAAATTATACTGGAATAGTTACTCATCAATATATAAACAATTTGCATCTACATGTATCAAAATAAATTCTAGACAGACTAAAAGTCAAATGCAAAAAAGAAAAAATGAAGATAGCCATAGTAATGAAGAACTAATTAATAGATGCTATACCATGGTTGAATTTTGAAAACATTATGCTAAATGAAAGTCTCAAAAGACCATTTATTATATGATTTAGTTTATGTAAGTGTCCATTTAGGCCAATCTATGGGGAAAGGAGATTAGTGGTTACTTGACTAGGGGTGGAGGAGGATTTGGGGGGGGGGTGACAGCTGAAGAGTAAGGAGTTCCTTTTCAAGGTCATAAAGATATTTTACAGTTGATTGGGGTGACGGTCACACAACTCTAATGCCATAATGTGGGCACTGTATCATAAGGCTGTTACCAAAAAAAGATGAAAATGTAGATGACTGCTCCGAAAGATTTCACCTTAGAAACATTTTAAAAATCCAAAAAGAAAAATAATCATAGATATAATTACATTAAAAATTAGAACTTCTCGGGGCACCTGGGTGGCTCAGTCAGCTAAGTGCCTGACTTCAGGTCAGGTCATGATCTCATGGTTCGAGAGGTGGAGCCCCACATCAGGCTCTGTGTTTAGCCCAGAGCCTGCTCATGCTCTCGCTCTCACTCTCTCTCTCAAAAATAAACATTTAAAAAAACACTTTTTTAAATTAGAACTTTTGGGGGCACCTGGGTGGCTCAGTCAGTTGAACCTCTGACTCTTGATTTTGGCTCATGTCATGATCTCACAGTTTGTGAGTTCGAGCCCCACATCAGGCTCTGCACTGACAGCTCAGAACCTGCTTGGAATTCTCCCTCTCTCCCTCTCCCTCTGCCCTTCCCTGCTTTCTCTCTCTGTCTCTGCCTCTCTCTCTCTCAAAATATATAAATAAACAAAAAAATTTTTTATATTAAAACTTCTTTAACCTGAGTTTAAAGGCAAAAAATGGTAAACATGTTCACAATTAACATGTAGATCACAGCTAACTCTACTATTAAAAATAAAAAGATAGGGGCGCCTGGGTGGCTCAGTTGGTTAAGCGTCCGACTTCAGGTCAGGTCATGATCTCACGGTTCTCTCGTTCAAGCCCCGCATCAGGTTCTGTGCTGACAGCTCAGAGCCTGGAGGCTGTTTCAGATTCTGTGTGTCTCCCTCTCTCTCCACCCCTCCCTTGTTCTCACTTTGTCTCTCTCTGTCTCAAAAATAAACAAACATTAAAAAAAATTTTTTAAATAAAAAAATAAATAAAAAAGAAAAAGAAAAAGATAACCCTCTTGTAAAACAGACGGTTAGTAAAATACCCATTTAGAGCCTGAGAACTTGCTGTCACAGGCAAATATGAATTTTTTCCTTATCGTGAAAACAGATGGGAGTGGAAAGGTTATATTACCTGGAAGACAGTATTGGTATCTGCACTTTCACACTAAGGAAGAATGAGTAACCTGTCAAAACCTTGCTTTAAGCACCTTTGTTTACTGAAGAAAAAGAAAAGTCACAAAGAATTCTGTCTGGGTTTGGAGAGATTCAGCATGGACAGTAAATAACTTTTTGCCTCAGCCTCAGTAATACACAGAGCTGCCCTATCCATATGCTAGAGTGTTATCTGTGAACTTCCCTTTGCCGTTGGTCTTCATCATCTCATGACCCCATGACCCCTCAGCACACTAAGGCTTCCCCCAGTGGGGAAAAGGCTACAAATAGCACACATGATCCTTGGATTTGGTTTCAGTTTTACTTTTTATAAAGAGCTGGTGATGACCTTCCCAGCAGAGGCCATGTGGCTCTAGACCTGTCAGGCACCCTCCACCGCCTAGAGCTTGAATGTGACCAGTTCTGGCCAGTGGGAAAGGAACTCTGACTGGGATGTGGGGTGTCTGGGGAGAATGTTCATCTCTGATAAAAAGGGACATGTCTGTAACAGGGCCCAAGGAAGAAACACATAGCAGACTAAATTTCGGCAATTTGAAAAAAAATCTAACAAAGGCATAGTAAAGCATGCGTAGGGTAGGGAAAACCACTAGAGGTAACGCACAATCCCAAAGTGGGTAACAAGCTTTTATCCACCCCAAACAATCATGAGGAAAAGGCCAAGAAACTCAAAGAAAAGCCACTCCAGAGCCCTGCATCCTTAAAAGCTCTGAACCAATCCTTAACTGCCAACCTCCAGACTTGTTGTTTTGCCAGAAAAGGAAACCCTATTACCTAATGCCAAAAACATTGTCAATTTTAAAAAAAAGAAAAGAGAAAAAAATCCATTGACCAGTCTCTGTATTTTGATTCACTGAAGTTATCTCATTATTAAAAGAATTAAAACTATAGTCTGATCCAGAACATTTTAGAAGACCCAATGGACCAAAGGACACAAAACTCAAAAGAGGAAAACAGAAATGGGTATTATCCAACCTCACAAGTTTTTATATATTTAAATTTGTATTTCTCAAATCTTCAAATACGTATCACTCAGAGGTAAGTTTCCAATTTCACAAGCTCCTGATGGGTGTTCCAAATTGGGAGAATGTTTCTGAACATAATGTGGGCAACATGTATTGATTTATTTATAACTAGGATGTTATTCTTTTCTTCTGATCTCTACTATCTCAGAAAAAGCTGAAGTTGTGAGCTCACAGTTAGCCAAATAATTAACTTTTTAATATGGCTTAATTAGTCCTTTTAATTACACTTATTTCCAGCTATTTTAATCAAGAATCCAACCCTAGCATTTTACATTTTTAAAAGGATTGATGGAATGAAGCAAAGCCTTGCATCCCTTCCTCTCTGTAGTCAGGTCTTTAATAAGCACAGCTGTTTGCACGAATACCTAACAAAGGCACTATCACCCACAAAGGGGCGCCATATGCTAAATCCTGGAAATGCACAGTGAAGAAATCAACAGCCTCTGAAGCACTAGCCTCATAAACCCAGCCCATAAAAATGCTCAAACCTTAAATGAAATGTTGTTACAGCAAATTACTTCCGTCTGATCCTAAGTTATTCCCAAATGGACAAATCTTCAGTAGTAAATTTTATAAGCTTAAAAATTAATAATGTTGACTTCAATATATTTTAAAAGGCATACACATCTACAATAATTATTGTAAGGAAGACAGAGATTTCTGAATTCATCTATACGACACAATATTGATTTAAACGAACACTCAGGGAATAATGTTTTCTGGGTAATTGAGTTTTCCAGGTTGTTTTAATTCAATAAATGATTGTTGGATTTAACTGTCAGGCGCTGAACTGTGAAAGGCATAAGAGACTGGACTGAGAACTAACTTTAGGACATATTATAGAAATAAAGTTTTTACATGAATCTTTGGTCCTGGGGTGCCTGGGTGGCTCAGTCAGCTAAGCGTTCGACTCTTGGTTTTAGCTCAGGTCATGACCTCACGGTCGGTTCGTGAGTTTGAGCCCCATGTCAGGCTCTGCACTGGCAGTGTGGAGCCTGTTTGGGATTCTCTCTCACCTCCTCCTCTCTCTTCCCTTCCCCTGATCGTGCTCTCTTTCTCTCTCAAAATAAGTAAATTATAAAAGAAAGAAACAAACTCTGGTATCAACTTTCTTTTTAGTCCTGTTTTTAGGATCATAAGTATGGGATACATCTCAAAATTGAGGTTATAGATTCGTTACCTCGACTAGGTAGTCTATTAAAGGAAGATGCTATAGTCAGGACATTGGTAGACTATGCTCAGTGGGAACGGAAAGGGATTCTCCTACGAGAAAGCAAATACAATTGAGTTAGGGGGGAAAGAAACAAGATGATGATCGATTCTTTCCCTCTGCTACCCACTCCACATTGACCTCGCCCTTGACAGAGCTTGCCAGCAGGTCCCAGCTTTAGCTAGAAAGACAATGAGGAAAAAACAAACCATGAGAGAAGGCACCAACTGACACCTGGATACCTTGAGTGTATGTGTCCACCTGGCCTCACATCTGATACAAAAACTAAAAGCCTATGGGAAAGATCTCCCTTTCCACTGGGACTAAAGAGGTCATAAAAGGGCTGAGATTTTGCAAAGACACGGCCACCCAGTCACCAAGGAGAACAGAAGCCTTGGGAGGAAGGCCTGAAGGTTGCCTGCCCTTCAGCGCCAGCAGCAAACGTTCCTTAAAGGACCAGTTTGCTAAGGTCCCACACTGCTCAGGGTGCAGTGCCATTAACACTCTCTCCACTTGGACTCTACCTGATAACTTTGCTCAGAAAGGTCCCTAAGTTGACTCTCATGGCACTGGCTTGGCCACTGTTAGCTTCAACCAGTGATTAAGGCAGCTGCATGAATGCCTGGTACCTGATGCTGATCATGTCCAACACGGGTGTCCTCCTGAGCACATCCAGACTGCCCTCCAACAGGACGCCCGAGCTGCCATCAGAGCTCCAAGGGCCTCCTGTCACTTTAAGTATCTCAAAGGTAAAGAAACTGCCACTACAAATAAGTGTCAGACATTGCTGGACTACTAACTGAATTTCTTACCAGGTGGTAGTATTTTAAAGAAACTGTTAAATAATTTGTAAACTTTCCTTTAAATTGCAAAATAACATTTAGATTTATCACAAAGTCCTCCAAACTGCGTATTTAGAAAGCTTCCACACTATCAGTGAATGAGATTGTAAATGAGACAGTTCTGTACATTGTACGTTTTGCTAACATGCTGACATTATGATACTATCACCTTCAAGAGAAAAATCAGAAATTCAGATTAACTCTAAGAGATTTATTCAGAACTCATGAAATACATTCTTAATCTTCCGCCTTCTCTACTTAGGCAATGTAAAAGTTACCCACCCAGTTTTTAACAACAATAATAAAGGAGGAAAAAGTAAACCTTCTCAATCTTTTATCACTGCACAAGGCCTGGCAGAGGGAAATTTTAAGAAAACAAACCCCAAGAGTTTATCTCTTTATCTCTAGAGGCCACGCCACAGAAGAGACTTAGAAATTCAAATTGTTTTGGCAGAAATTCATAGATCATTAAATTAATTCAAAACTCAACAGGGAAGTAAACTAACAACTTACCCTTACTGTACTGGTTACAGCCTGCGAATTCTCATAAATCTCTTTCCTTCTGACCATATGAAAGGACAAGCAGTCAAAGACAGTAGTTTAAAAGTGCAGTGCAGATCTGATGCCAGAGTCAAGCCTTAAATCCTGATTGAAGGGAGGTGAAGTGGAGGGGAGGAGCCTGGAAAGGCTAAATCTGGAAGCAGAGATCTGCCAATCCACCAGGCTTGGGTTCCTGACTCTCAGGTCCTGGAATGCAGCTGAATCACCTAGGGGAGGCTTTTTTAACTTCAGCTAAGCTCAGAGCCCACCCAGACCACTTGAATCAGAACCTCTGGTTGGTTTCAAAAGTCCCCCAGGTAACTGCACTGTGCATTCAGGGGTCAGCACCACTAGACTGAAGGAAAGGGAAGGTAGGGTGAGGAACAGACAGCGGTGTACAGGAAAAGTTCAAGTCCACCGCTGCCCTGACACAAGATGCTGCTCTGTGCCCCATCTTTGGTCCAGCCTTCACATCCACCTGGTCCATTACTGTGTGCAGGCTCAGCTCCGGAGCTCTTCTCTCCCTGTGCTCTAGCTCTCCAGCACTGCGTGCCACGCACAACAGCCATCTTTAATATTCAAAAGGCATCGTGGTTGGACCCAGGAAAACAGAGCAGGAATGTGGAACACTGCCAGTTTGGGACAGCTTGGGGAGTCTCCAGGCTCATTACTCTCCCCCTTTAGCCCCTTGCTATGAGCTCTTAAATGTAAACACACACTTAAGAGTAAATTATTGGCTTGCGGGCCTCTGAAGCAGTTGGTTCTTTAATTTAATGAGCTATAAACTTATACACTAAAATAACTTTGTACCGTGGAAAAGAACTGTTGGACACACACACACACACAAAAAAAAAAATGTCTGGAGCTTAGCAGGAGGTTCGGAGCACAAGAGAGGGTGGAAAATAAAATAAAGTACAATAATTTAAAAATTAAAGTTCCCACATTTTCTAATATGAGAAATCAATTTTGTTCAAACTTGTTATATCCCTGTATTAAAAATAGATTTGTACTGGCATTTAAAAGTATTTTTTAGGGGCACCTGGGTGGCTCAGTGGGTTAAGTGTCTGACTTCAGCTCAGGTCATGATCTCACGGTTTGTGGGTTTGAGCCCCGCATCAGGCTCTGTGCTGACAGCTAGCTCAGAGCCTAGAGTCTGTCTTCGGATTCTGTGTCTCCCTCTCTCTCTGACCCTCCCCTGCTCACGCTGCCTCTCTCTCTTTCTCAAAAATAAATCAAAACATTTAAAAAATAAATAAAAGTATTTTTTTAAAAAACCTAATGAACTCTATAATACTGACATTGTGTAATAAGCGTTTACTGTCATAAATATTATCACGTTTGATCCTCATAACAATGCTAGAATTGACAGCAGGTGTTAAACTACCAGTGATTTACAAAGAAGATAACTGAAGGAAACTCAGAGCCTTAACCGACTGAGCCACTCAGGTACCCCAATTTTATTTTTAATATATTGCCTCTGTAGGCAGTTTCTTCCAGATACATACTTGGGTGTTTTAGAACCCCATATTGAGGTTTGTTTTTTTTAATTTTAAACTCAGACATTTATAGGACACTAGAGGACAACTACGAGGCCCTACTGCTGTACAACAAATGAACCCAAGACTTACTCGCTTCAAACAACAAACATTTATTATCTCATATAATGTCCTAGTTAGTCTTCATAAGGCAGGCAGATAAGAAATGAAGAAGAGACTAGAATTAAGTAAGCCCTCATCATGGCTGGTAGGTGGCAGATAGGATTTGACCAAAGTTCTCCTAATTCAATAACCAAAGCATGACCATTATTCTACAGAGCAGCCTATATAAAAAATATTTGGCTCTATGAAACAAGAGCTTCAAGAATCTCCAAGTATTTAGATCCAGAAATCCCCCTTCTAGAGTATTCAGGCTGGAGACAAAGTAAGCTAAGCCACTAAACTAAGGAATGCACATGGCATGTTCATACAATGGTATATAAAACAAACGGGCCAGAACAGGATATTTAGACAGAATAGGATCATACAGCTTTCAAAATGGAAGCTGGTTTTATACCCTACTTAGTCCAACCCACTCACTGTACAAGGATAATCATTCAGAATGAAAAATACTTTTTTTCTCCCCTGTGGAGAGACAAAAGAGGAATCCTTTTATAAACAAATGGCTTTTCCCTTTCTTTTTCCTAAGGCTGCCCAATTTCTATACCCAGGAGTTAATAACCCAGAAGTTCTATTAGTCTCTATAATTAATGGCCCCATAGTAAATGCATTTTTAGAACCTGAGCTTGGCTTGCTTTCATGTACAGTCCTTCCAGTAGGCCTGTCTTTGCCACAGACTTGGTAATCAGACCAACTAACCAGTCTATTGACTGTAGTTCATATGTTCCAAGTGAAATGTATATAGACTTTAAAGCATGGGCTTCAAGGTGACTCATCCAGTGCCTCAGAGACCTCCCCACCCACCTTCCACTGTCAGGATGTTTTCTGGAAGAAAGAAACTAATGGGAACCTATCCTAGGAAAGGATAGGGGAGGGAAGGGGAGTATGAAAGCACACCTTGATTGGAGCCAATCAGAAAAATAAAGCTAGACCACGTTAAAAAGAGATGTTCATTCAATAAATATTCACTGCAAGCCCACTATATGCCAGACATTGTAGTAGGTATTGAGGAGACATCTGGACAAATCCTAAAAAGAAAATCCCTGCCCTCATAAAGCATACATTCTAGAAGAGAAGACAACAAACAACCAAAACCAGTAAGTAAATTATACAGTATGTTAGCAGGTAGTAGGTATGATGAAGAAAAATTGAGCAGAAAAGACTTAGAGGAAGTGAGCGCAGAGGGTCTGGGAGGGCCTTACAAAGGAGACATCTAAGTGGAGATGAAGGGGCAAGGGTAAGCCATGTGGAATTCTGAGGGAAGAGCATTCCAGGCAGAAGAAACAGCAGGTACTAAGGTCCCAAGGTTGCATGTCTGAGAAACAAATAGACTTTATTTCTGACAACTTCATGAATCTTAAGTCTTAGAACTCAGAATACTTAAGATCAATCATTTTGTCTTTTAAGAATTCTCTTAAAAAGAAAAACCTGATACCTTTCATGCTTAAAGGGAGTAGGCAAAAGAAAACAGTATCATTTTGAAGGCACATTTCCCTAGAAAATAGACACCTTTTAATGAGCACAACTATGTAAAACTGCTGAGACTTTGATCTCAGGGAGGTTACATCCAACAAGACACCAGCTGAAGGGAGAGTCATAATTAGGCAAATCACCCATTTTAGGGAATGAGCCTTGGATATAGGTCCCACCAAGAGGCAGAGGGGCATACAGGGGAGAGAACAGAATCAACAGAATTCTGAATCCATCATTTTCCCACCTCCCCCACCAGGTACGCCCACCCCCACCAGATCAAACCTTCTAAACCATCAGCTTCCACCAATATTCCCCTCTATACCCTCCTTGCTTATGATGGTAACACACCACCAACAATTTCACTTATCCCCTGACTGCACTCCAAACACACGGGGTTCTCTGCCCCAGAGCCCTTGCATACATTGTTCACTCTTCCTAGAACTCCTGCCTCCATATCACCTCCAATCCACCCAAATCGGACTTCCTCAGGAAAGCTTCCCTGTCTTTCCATCAGAGTCCCTGCTGCATGCTCTTGTGTCACCGCCAACATTTCTGCCCCACACCGGTGCACTCAAATGCCTGCTCTCCCACTAAGCTGTAAGCTCCACTCTGGGAGGAGCTGTGTGAGGTGGCCTCACCGCTGCATCCTCACCACAGTCCAAAACTGTGTTTTTTTTTTTTTTCTATTCCACTCAATGGTCACAGCCCAGCTCTCATCACACCACTATTGCTTTCCCAGACCCCAGGTTCCCCTCACTGCAATCCAGACTGCAGTGGTAGATACCTGCCAGTTCTAAAACCCGGCCAGGACTCTCCCCCGTTTTGACTTATCACACACCAGGTCTTGATTTCTATTCACTGGTTTTCAGGTTCTTATCAAGTAACACCAAGTGGATGCAACACAATTCTCACCTTTGACTCCAGGGTCAGCCAGCCTCTCATCGTCTCGGCTGTTCCACTTTCTGTGTATCTACAGCCCACTTATCCTTAAAAGTAAAACTCAAAGTTCAAGACACACTTCTCCATGAGACCTTCATGCTCCACACTGCAATATCTCACTTCCAGTCCTTGTCTACATTTAACCATTCTCTTATAATTTCACATATGTTCGTTTTGTGTCCCCCACAACTGGCTGGAAAGGAAAGCTATTAACATTTACTAGATGTCACTGGGTGTCAGGCATTCTATGAGATATAAAACATCTGGGTGTGGGAGCACCTGGATGGCTCGGTCAGTTAAGCGTCCAACTCTTAATTTCAGCTCAGGTCATGATCTCACGGTTTGTGAGATTGAGCCCCACATCGGGCTCTGCACTGACAGCGCAGAGCCTACTTGGGATCCTCCCTCTCTCTTTCTGTCCCTCCTCCACCTTGTTCAAAATAAATAAATTTTTAAAAGATCTGGTACATAGTAAATACTGTTAAAACTTCCATTAAATTACTGACTCACATTTTCTTATGGGCAACCTTTAACTATGTATGGTCTTACTCAATGAAGCAATCTTAAAGAAGAAAATAATAAAATCAAGAAAAAAGGGAAAATTTTAAAAATTATTTTTTTAAGTTTATTTCTTTGAGAGAGCACATGCATGAGCGGGGAAGGGCAGAGACAGAGGGAGACAGATCCCAAGCAGGCTCCACGCCATCAGTACAGAGCCTAACTCGGGGCTCAATCTCATGAACCATGAGATCATGACCTGAGCTGAAACCAAGAGTAGATCCTTAACCAACTGAGTCAGCCAGGTGCCCCAGAAGTAATCAAAAAATTTTAAATGCTCATGAGTCCAAGAAAGAACAAACTGCTTCCCTCTCCTTTCCCTCCCAAATCAATCATCCAAGATGTTGAAAAAAAGAAATTTAATTGATTTTCCTGGGCCCTGTCCACTTTAGGGGGGTGGGGGGGGGGGGACTGAAAAAGCAACAGTAATCTCTGAAGCCTGAATAATGAAAAGTTGATTGTTGCTCCAGACTAGATAAACCACAGACATGATCTACAGGCTTGAAAACTAGCACCTGTCACCACAGCCACCTCAGACACAACCAATCAGCCTTTCAGAGCTAGAAGGAAACTCAGCGATTCATCCTCATGTTCCAATGCTTGTGTCGAACATGCATTAAACATACTCATTACCCAGGATCTTCAGGATCCTTTCCTATCTCTTAGTTAAGAACTAGCAGTTCCTGCATAAGAAGAAATTATTTTTCAGTCGAGGTTGTCTCATTAATTTTGAATATTTTTTTAACATTTATTTATTTTTGAGAGGCAGAGAGAGATAGAATGTGAGTGGGGGGCAGGGGGCAAGGCAGAGAGAGAGAGGGAGACACAGAATCTGAAGCAAGCTCCAAGCTCTGAGTTGTCAGCACAGAGCCCGACAGGGGGTTTGAACCCATAAACTGTGAAATTATGACCTGAAGCAAAGTCGGACGCTTAACCGACTGAACCACCCAGGCACCCATGAAGAATTTTTTTTTTAATGTTATCCTGCATTTAGGGACATAGCCAGAAACAACAAGGCTCACGTATTATTAGCAAATGTACATGTGGACTGTATATGCTATATTCTCAGCCCAAAAGTTTTAAGGGGAAGTGTAAAATCTATCAGTAAGCATTATAAAAAATTACAGATGTTTCCAAATATTTGGGTTCTCACTGGCTCTTACTCCCTTTTCTGCCTGTACAAGAAATACAGCCAAACTGACCCAAGTAGTGTCCATGAATCTTCAATTGAGAAAAGACTAGCCAAAATGAGAGCCAAGCTCTTTGACAAATACGTGCAACGAGACTCAAAATATGCCAGTCAGCTTAAGCCATTTAGCTCATCATTCTTGGTCGAACATGCGTAGAAAACTAACAACTCAGCAGGTCTAATAAGCCATGGATTCCACTCAGAGCAGCAGAATTTATTAAGCATGGGGCGAAATGGTCACTTTGTTGTCACTTTACTACCCCAACCTCAGGCACAAAATTATCCAACCATTTGAGGACAAAGGGAGAACCATATACTAATAATCCAAATAGAGGTGTGCCTGCCTTCTGCTTCGTGCTGAAAACCATAGCACTCTGTGTTGGGAACACGGCTTTGGTGAACTCAGCAGTGACTGTGACAACAGGAACAGCACATGGAAGACCCAGGAAACTGTAAGCAATTTTGCACATAAAATCACCGCTCTTCCCCTAGGGGGCAAAAACCCTTATGTCTTTTTCAACTTGTCAATGACACCAGATGGGAAGCATTTTAAAACATGGAATAATTTACAATGAAAATTTTCAGAAAGATAATTTTTTGAGTAAAGCAAAGTACACCTTATTGAATATGCACACCTATATTTGGTTGCCCTGATTTTCATCTTTAAAAAATATATATATTGTTTCAGGACATAAATACTGCTCATCATTTGAAAACAATATTTAAAAGGAAGATAAATGGTTTCCTAGAGAGCAGTTAACCATATATTTATTCTTAAACACAATTGACACAAATATTAAAATGGCACTTAAAGGTTAGGTAACTTATCTTTTTCCTTCTGGTGGACATATCTGTGCACATATGCACATACGCGATTCAGCATTATCAAGCAGGAGAAAAACTCAAAATTTTTAACCTGAAAGCATACAAAGTGCCCAAGTTTTTTTATCCCAATTCACAGGACCTAAGGGGACTGATCTGCTGTCAGCCTAGTGTCTAGTTTCCTTTACAGCCATTCTTTGGGAGTCTCCATCATGCCTGTGTCAATACTGATGTTTCCATGACATTGTCATGACATTGTCACAGCCTTCTCTCCCTGGGTGCATGTAATAGCTTAAAGGCGGTCTAAGGAAAAGTTCTTCAAGGTTTATGAGACAAAATATTCTAGAAAATGATTTATTTAAGTTCTCGTGATCCTCAAAATAAGGCTATTAAGATTCTTACAAAGGCTCAATCATAATAAACTCAATTGTTATCATCACTGAAATTCACAAAAAAATTGCAAGTCTTCAGTTTTGACTTGTCATTTTAGTCCTACAAAGAATTTTAGTGAGTAAATCCTGCCACATTTCCAAATGAAGCCTCATTTTTGAAACACATCTTAATCAAGTGATTAAGTTTATCTAAATTGAACTTAACTCTTCATGCTTGGGTAGGCAAACTGACTACTATGTTACCATCAATGCAAAGGGATTTATATTTATTTTCAGCTATGACCTTCAGAAGTCTGAGAGCTGCACATGAAGATCAACATCAAAAAAAAGAGAGGGGATGGGGAGGAAGCTGGTAGTTGTTTTCAAAGTGATCTCTGTCCAACCCAATAAATCAGATTAAATGCAAATACAAATAATAAAAAGCCTTTTCAGGGAAACTATAATTTGACTCATTGTTTAGAGCTGTCTAAAGACACTCTGAGTCATCATTTCACTTCTTTTTAGTCTCCCATTAGGATTAGCACTATATGGCTACATAATAATAACAGCTAATATTTATTTGGTATTTCTCATGTTATCATGTGCTTGGCACTACTCTAAGCCCTTACATGCATTATTTCACTCAAACCTCATAACCACATATGAAGTAGGTGGTATTATTATCTTCACTTTACTGATGATGAAACCGAGGCACAGAGTTGAATATTTTGCCAAAGTTCACTAGTTAGTAAATTAACATAACTCCATTAACACATTAGAATTTTGCAGGAGTTTTTTCAGCCATTATCCCTTTTGAACCTCACAATGCTTATAATATTGATGGGATAACATAGCATCAGTTTAATCTTACAAATGAAAAACTAGGGCTCCAAAACATTGAATTTTCCAAGCTAAGAAATGAAAGAGCTGGAACAGGAATCCAGGTTCTAAGTCTCTATTTTTCCCTTCTTCCACTACACAAGCTGCCTTTTTTCTTGTAGACACTCAATAAAAATATTTTCATCAAGCACTTATTACTTCTCAAAGTAAAATTCTAGATTTCTCTAAGCATAATTCTAGCTCCAGATGGTTACAGTGATGTCAAATTCACACTTTTATCTCCAGCATCAAGTACAGTGCCTAGCATGCAGTAGACTAGTCTGAGTATTCTCAGACACCCTTCTTCCTCCACCAAATTTATCCCTGTGTTCATGCTACCTTCCCACCCTAAACTGACTTCAGAAGCACAGTCATCCTCACAAGTCATCACTTTGAGGAGACCAAAGTCTATAAAGTCCACAATCTCTTTTCTACAATCCAAAACCCAAAAAGGTATGAAAACCCTACATTTTAAGCTTGATGCCAAACCCATTTGATGACTATGGTAGTGCACCTTCAAGATGGCTCCCAGGGACACCTGCCTCACAACAGTCACACCCTTAAACCGTCCCCTCTGTTGGAGTGACCAACAGAGTATCACAAAAGTACGAGGATGTTAAAAAGACCGTGGCTTCTATCCTGGGCTTTCAATCTCTCTAGGATCCCTTGCTCTGGAGGGAAGCCATGTGCCATAATGCAAGAACACTTAGGAGCCAACGCAGAGGCCTGTGTGGTGAGGAGCCAAGGCTTGCCAACATGCACGTGAGTAAGCCTGGAAGCGGTTCCACCATCCCAAGATGACTGATGCCTCACCTACAACTTGAGTACAACCTCATGGGAGACCCTGAACCTGAATCATCTGGCTAAGCCACTCCTGGATTCCAGATCCATACTCTGTAGGTGATAAATGTTTGTTCTTTAAGCTTTTGGGTGTAACATGCCACACAGCAATAGGTAACTAACACAGGGACAAAATCTGTTATACCCTGGCATAAGGCTACTTAAAGTCTCTATTTACACCCTTCCCCCACACACACACACACATCCACTTACCATGAATATCCAGAAGATGAGCTTCACAAATGTTAACGTGCTTGTTTTAGAGGTGCCACCCCCAGACACGGCCAGGGATGATGCCAAATATATGGTATAAACACCGTATCACCTGGCTGCAATCTGAAAAATTTTAAATCTTGAAACACCCCTGGTCCCAAAGGTTTCAGGTAAGGTACTGTGAACCTGTATTTACTTTTTCTAAAACTCCTATTTTTATTAACCCCACCTTGGCACTTTAGAAACATGATTTCTTATAAGAATTTCTTTACCTCTTAGAATCTCCACCACATAACTCAATACATGGTTATAAACTGTCTTTTTTGGGGTCTGTTGTTTTGTAAGTTAATGTTCGTCTTTCCACCTAAAAGTTAAACTTCTTACAGGGAAGAGTCCTCCATTTTATCATCCCCACCAAAAATCCTGGATTCTACTGGGCACACAACAAGCTCTGAATGAATTCTCGTAGAATTGAGTTCTCAAAGCCATACCGACAATGACAGACACCCGGTATTAGTCCAGACACCCCCATACCCTCACACTCAAAAACCTGTTTATCTTCAAATAACTGCCCCAGAACATGATGTAAAAACAGTGTCTGAAAGAAAAGAAAAAAAAAAAAAAAACGCTGGCTCTCTGAGGAATTCTGGAAAATTTGTACATCCTCCAAGTGCCCTTGTAAACAGCTGCAGATGCATGAAATAATCGTTATCAAGGGAAAAGATCTATTAGCCTCCTGATGATTGGCCCATCTGAAATCTTTCAACGAAAGAGCAATTTTACCTTTCTGCTCTCCTCCCCTGCACCCGCCCTCAGGCAGTAAGAAGGGTCACTAATCAGTTTTTAATTTTCTTTCCTGAAGAGATATTCAGAACGGAGCTGTTAAGAACTCAGGGCAAAGCTTTACAAAATAAAGACCAAGGAAGAACTCTAGACCTTTTAGATAAGTAAGCATTTTTTAAGGCAAAATAATTAAAATGCAATGTAGTAAGTGTCACTCTGAAAAGAAATTCCACGTAAGCAAACTCTTTTCTAAACTAAAAAAAAAAAAAAAAAAAAAAA
>CM053572.1:80701823-80795664 GCA_028646485.1 Cryptoprocta ferox
CGCCCCTCATTGGGCCCCTATTCCCTCACCGAGAGAATCAGAGGACTGGGTGGGACAATTCTGGAATGTCCATGCCAGTGCTCTGTATTCTAAGTGAAATCCAGTCTGTTGTGATTCACACCATCTCTTACACATTCTCCCCCTGGTGTCTGCTGTGTTTTCTGGCAGCATCTTGGGGGTGCATTAAATGAGGCCATGTGACCACACACAGGTTAGGGGCAGAGACTTAGATGAACTGTTGGGCAAAAGAATGAGTGGCTGGCAGAAAAAAAACGACGGGTAGAAACCAGTTTGTGTGAAAGATTTGTTCTGCTATGGCATTATCTAGATTCTAGACACTTGAGATGTTCTTCACCAAAGGAATTGCCTATCGCCAGCATATCTGTTGGGATTTTTCAGGTGTTTGAATACTACCAACTTTCAAATTGTGCAATCCTGACACAACTGTAAAGCATACCTGATGCCAGTTACAATACCACTAAGATTTGCTACAATTGTCCTTAGTCGTGGGAAATGTTAGTCTAATTCCATAAAGCAATAGTTTCTTCCTAGGCTTAAACCTGCAATCCTGCTAGGAATCCTGGAAGTTCAGGGTTAAAAGGAAGTCACAAGGGTAGGGGAGGGTATGTGTGTTCAGAAGTAGTCTTCTAACCATCTACATCATTTTCTTAGAAGGAAAACCTTGCAGAGGACACTGCTCAGGACAAATCTCTAGCAATCTCTCAGTACGTTTCAAGGTAACAAATAAAATCCACATACCTATTTAAATATTAAGTCATCTAACAGGCTACACCTTCACCTATCAAAACTAACAAAATTGGTGCACCTGTTAAGCACCTCTTGATTTCAGCTCATGATCTCATGGTTCCTGAGTTTGAGCCTCACGTCAGGCTCTGCGTTGACAGCACAGAGCCTACTTGGGATTCTCTCTCTGCCTCTCCCCCACACCACACATGCGTGCACTCGCTCTTTTTCTCTCTCTCTCAAAACAAATAAACTTAAAAAAACTAACATAATTATTCATAAAACATGCAAATACCCTTTTTCTAGCCCTCTACCAAGTGGTTTACAGAAAGAATATATGAGAATCAAAGGCAAATCCTTTATACACAAGGTAAACAGCAATAGTCAAAGGCTTCCCAGAACAGTTTTTGGAAATCTAAATAGTCAACCAAGGTTTCAAGTTATAAAAGCAGTAGCTGTAACTTCGCTAAAACAATCCTTCTGTCAGCCCTTCAAATATGACAAATATTTACTGAGCACCACCATGTGCCTGATACCCTTCCAGGTTCTTGAGGATTTTATAGTGGATAAAACAGACAATGTTTTACTGCCCGCAGGAAGTTTACAGGATATTTTTTCAAAGTATTACATACCAAATTTCTTTTGAGGGGAGTTCTCTGTGCCTCTTGGCCTTAGATGCCTGCTTCTTCCCCAAATTAGGAAAGTTCTCAGCTATAAATTGTTCAAATAATTTTGAATTATTGTAATTCAAATGTCCCTTATAATAATGTCCCTTTCTCTCACTCTTATGGAACTCCTATGATATGGGTATTATTTTGTTTCATGGAATCACTTAGCTCTCTAATTCTCCCCTCATGGTCTAGTAATTTCCTTTCCCTCTTTTTTCCTACTTCATCATTTTCCATAATTTTATCTTCTATTTCACCTATTAATCTCCTCTGCTTCTTCCATCCTCGCTGCCACTGTATCTAGTTTATTTTGCATCTTATTTACAGCATTTCTTAATTCTTTGTGACAATTTCTTAGGTCTCTGATATCTGCAGCAATGATTCTCTGCTGTCTTCTATGCTTTTCTCAAGCCCACCATTAGCCGTATGACTGTTACTCTAAATTCTTATTCAGATATATTGTTTATATCTGTTTTGAGCAATTCTCTGGCTGTCATTTCTTCCTGGATTTTCTTATGAGGAGAATTCTTCCATTTCATCATTTGGCTAGGTTTCTGTCTTTCACGTGTTTTAATAGCTTGTTACGTGTCCTGCACCTTCAAGTACTATAAAAGGGGTCATACACTGTCCAGCGCCTGGAACTTCAGGAAGTGTTTCTGGAGTGTATTGCATGCTCTCTGTTGCTGCATTACTGCTGCTCTATCCCACTGGTCAGTCCTCTGCACATATCAAATTTGCTTTAACCTGGAGTGTTTCTTTACTAAATGACAAACACCTACCTTACTAAAGAACTGATAAAAGTAAGATGCATAAAAATAGGCATGTAAATCAATGGAATAGAATTGACAGTCCGGAAATTAATCTCATTTATTATCAACTGATTTTTTAATAATAGTATCAAGACAGTTCAATAAGAAAAAATAATCTTTCCGAAAATGAGCTAAGACAACTGGATATCCACAAATCTAACTAGATCTATGAATCATGGACCTAAATGTAAGAACTAAGGCTATAAAACTCTTAGAAGAAAACATAGGAGTAAATCTTCATGACCTTGCACTAGATGATAGTTTCTCAGATATGACTCCAAAAGCACAGGAAACAAAAGAAAAAATAAATTGGGCTCCATCAAAATTAAAAGCTCTTGTACATGAAAGGGCACTGTCAAGAAAGTAAAATGAAAACCGAGAGAATGAGAGAAAATATTTCTAAATTAAATATCTGATAACAGACTTGTATAAAGAATATATATATCTTTAAAGAAAACTTTTATACTCAATATTAAAAAGACAACCTAATTTTAAAGAATTGGGTCTACTGGCAAAGAATGGACATTTCTCCAAAGAAGATATACAAATGGTCAATAAACACATTAAAAGTTGCCCAACTTTGGGGCGCCTGGGTGGCTCAGTCATTTAAGCGGCTGACTTAAGCTCAGGTCATGATCTCACAGTTCATGGGTTCAAGCCCCGTGTCAGGCTCTGTGCTGACAGCTCAGCTTCAGATTCTGTGTCTCCCTCTTTCTCTGCCCCTCCTCAGCTCGCACTGTGTCTCTGTCTCTCTCAAAAATAAAAGATGTTAAAAAAAAAAAAAGATGCCCAACTTCATTATTCATCAGGAAAATACCAATCAAAACCACAAGGAGGTAACACCTTATATCCAATAGGATAGTTACAATCAAAAAGACAGATTATAACAAGTGTTGGTGAGAGTGTGGAGAAATCAGGAACCTTATACATTGCCAGTCGGAATGTAAAATGGTGCAACCATTATGGAAAACAGTTTGGCAGTTCTTCACAAATGTTACACCTAGCAATTCCACTCCTAGGTATACACTCAAGAGAAATTAAAACATATGTCCACATAAAAACTTGAACATGAATCTTCTCAGCAACATTATTGTACTAGCCAAAGTCCATCAACTAATGAATGGATAAATAGATAGAGCATATCCATACAGAACAGTATTCAGCAATAAAATGGCCTGAAATACTGATACATTAGAAATGCACCTTAAAAGCATTATGCAAAGTGAAGGAAGCCAGTCACAAAAGACCACATATTACATGAACCCATTTCTATAAAATGTCCACAGTGTGCAAATCTACAAAGACAGAAAGATTAGTGGTTGCCTAATTAGCGGTGGGGGTGGGAAGGTTAGAAAGAAATATTGAGTGGACTGCTACGAGGATGAGGTTTCTTTCTGGAGTGATGAAATGTTCAAAAATTGATTGTGGCAATGGTTGTACAACTCTGTGGCTGTATGAATCACACACTTTAAATAGGTGAATTGTATAGTGTGTGATTTATATCTTAAAACTTTTTTAAAAAAACTTAAATTAAGAAATTAAGGAGTCAAGCAGGGGCACAATATGTGCCCAGGGCACTTGGGCAGTGAAGAGTAGAAAGATGTCTTTTCTTCCTCAGGTTCATTCATTCATGTCAACCTGAAGGTACCTTTTCTTACTCAGATTAATTCATGGATACCTACTACTCCTTAGGAATTGGGCTTGACTGGGGATACCCCATAAAAAAGACTCAGTCCCTTTGCTCAGGGCTTTCCATCTCTAATACAGCAGCTACCACTCATTAGGCATGGAGCTAAGGGTTTCACATGCAGTATCTCAGAATAAGGTGGAGGGACTCACCCTGATTTTACAGATGAGGAAGCAGACTCAGAGAGGGTTAAGTGACTGGTCAAGTTTATAGCTTGAACAAATGAGAGGGAGACCTGAAGCCACATCTACCTACACAAGGCCCATGCCCTCTTCACCTTACTATATTCCTCCCAGGGTGAGATGGACAGGACAGCGGAGGAGCTGCTGCAATGAAATGTAGGCTTGATCAGGAACAGAAGAGGGCCTCTCCTGCGCTCCACCAAGGAAAAGTCTTCAGAAAAGGTCATGGCTCATTGGGAACTGGGACTTCAATCAAACAAGAAGCTGGGTAGGGCTTTCCAGGCTGAGAAAAAGACACAGTGAGAGGGAATGCAGAGCATTCAGACTTGGCAGCATCTCAATCTGGCTACAATACATGGCAGGTACAAGGAAGGGGTGAGAGAAAGAACAGAGGGAGGTGGGTTCAATCATGAAAGGGCCAGTGTGCTACTGTGCTGCCACCATGCTAAGGAATTTAAACGTGAACTGTAGAGGTCAAGGTGAGAAAGACCACCCTACAGGCAGTCACAAGGGGTTAATGCTGGAGACAGGGGCAGTGGTGAGAAGGCCACTGCCACTGTCCAGTTGTCAACTGAGAAGGATCTAAACTAGGGCAGGAGCAATGTGAGGAGGAGAAACAAATCTGGAAGATGTTCAGGAGGTGGGAATCCAATGCCTGGACACATGTGGAAATTTAAGGAGAGCACATGTGCCAGAATTCTGACCCAAGGGATAGAATGAACACTATAGTGGCCAACAGCACCCACAACTCCCTCCTTCCTTCCTGACTGGGCCTCTCCCCCATAAGGTCACTTGTCTCAGGGAAACTGATTACATCCCACCCAGCCCCAAGGAGGATACGGTGCCCCAAAGGTGATCCCATCGCCATTATGGCTCAAAAATGACCACAAGACTCCTTCTGCTAAAAGACACGAGGGAAAGTCTGCTGGGGGACTTCTGGAGGACGCGTCTTCTCCTAAAAAATAGGCCACCTCTACTCCTATCTCACGTACTGCCATGTATGATTATCATCTCCACAAATATCTGCTACTACCTGCAGACACGCCCTTCTAAGATGTCAGAGCACAGAAGACATGGAGAGAAACTGGGGCCTTGATGTCATCAACCCACCCTCAACTCCTCTCCTTGCCCCCAGATTCCCTGATAGGTGAGCAAACAAATTTCCTTATAGTAAAGCAGTTTGCAATGGGATCTCTGTAACAAGAAACTAAAGCATCTTAACTGGCAAAGACCAAGTGTGGTCTCATTCACCAAACCAGGGAGCCTAGAAGGAGCAGTGCTGGAGGGAGCAGAGGGGTGGTGATGACGGGCTTAAGCACCTAGTGTGATGCCCACTGAAGTAAAATTCAGGTGAGAGGAAGGAAATCTGGCCTAGCCAGGCAGAGGCAGAGGTTCAGCCTTCCAGTGGTAGCTGAGGCAGTATGAGGGGAAAGAGATCTGGCAGATCACTGGTATCTATGAATATCGACCATGCTATTCCCCTATTTCTAACAACCACCCACACCCCTCAGAGAGCCAGCATAACTTTGGGCAGGAAAACGGAGTTAGCTATCACAAACTGGAATTCAGAAAGAAATTTATTAGCAAATAATAGACCATGCATAATAATAACTATCATTTATTGAGCACCTTTTAATCCTATGTGCCTAAAACTTTTTCTCAAATTCTTACAGTCATCCAGTAGCTATCATGCCCCCCAGCTTACAGAAGAGGAAACAGAGCCTCGTTCCAGGAAGAGTCACACGGCCAGTCACAGGGCAGAGCAGGGTTTGAACATGGGGTGGGGGTGGAGAGAAGGGAGAGGCTGAAGGTGGTCCATGAGGGCCGTGACTATGTTAGGAGCAGTGAGAATGATTGAGAAAAACCAATTTTGACAAGTGACAATTAAGGTGACAGAGGCTCCAAGACTGCTTCTCAAACTCGGTTCTGAATGAAGGTGGGACCCGAGACTCAAAGTCTTTGTGGGCTGGCCCAGGAACCTGCCCCTTGCTCAGGCCACTCTTTATCTGGAAAGCTGTATTCTGAGACACCATCCCCACAACGCTGGGAACCCCTGACATCATTTACTGTGCTTTCTCATGTGCTTACACATGTCATTTCTAAACAGTCTGTTGCTACATTTGGTTCTCTCTTTGGTCTCGATCAGCCAATTCCTCCCCCGCCATCTGACCTTTTGGTTATTGTCCATGGGGGCTAGTGCTCAGCACCTCTTGGTTTTCCTTGCCTGCCGCCATCTCCCTTGTCCTAAGTTCCTCTTGGTACATCAAAACCGTCGAAAACAAACTTCTCACACATTTGGAAGCCACTGCTAGGCCCTTTAATGTCTTCAGTGATTATTAGGAAAACCTCTGAGGGAGCCATCTCAGCCTTTGGGGAATCTCCTAGCAAAGTGTTTAGTTAATGGATTAACAATAGGCAGCACTAAGGAACAGTGGCTGTTCCACTTAAAAAAAGAAAACTAAACAAAAAAACCAAGAACTACATACATGGCTCAGAGGGCACAGGAATTCGATCCACATTTTTTAGAATGGTATAGACTCACCAAAGTGTAGTTAACAAGCTTTTCTAGTCATATACTAAACTGGCTGGTTCCTGACCTTAACACACCTAGGCTATACTTGAACAAGTGATGCCTGGTTAATCTTAATACATGCAACTTAGAAACAAATCTTGTAATGCAGAAGAAAATGGCAGTTACTCATTACAACCCAAAGCAGGCTGATGAGGAACATTAGGTATGAGCTATACCTGAGGCTGAAATATTGGAGACCGTGCTCAGCCAAAGCAGTCAGTCCCAGAGATGCAGGAAGGGCATGGTAAATCTGACCTCTGACTTGTCATGTTTGTACCTGGTCTGCAGAAAAATATACTGTGCACAGGAATAAAAAAAAAACTCATCATTTGTCATAAAAACCCAATATTTGAGGCACCTGGGTGGCTCAGTCAGTTGGGTGTCTGACTCTTGATTTCAGCTCAGGTCATGATCTCACAGTTCATGAGATTGAGCCCCTCATGGAGCTCTGCCCACGGAGCCTGCTTGTGATTTCCTCTCTCTCCCTCTGCCCCTCCCCTGCTTGCTCTCTCTCTCTCTCTCTCTCAAAACAAATAAAACATTTAAAAAACATAATATTTAACTTATTGACATTGTGCTATTAAGCCTTAGGGTGGTGTCAGATGAGGTTTATGCAGCTTCAAGGGTAAAACAAGTGGTACAGAAAGATTAAAAACTACACAGTGGCCTGATTGTGTAAACCCACACTGTGAAACCAACTGACTACATCCTCATGTGGCTTACAGAATAGGGGACAAGAAAAAGTAACTGATGTGTGAGAATCTATCTTCCGCTCTCGAAACATACCCCTCTTCCAAAAGACTCTCAAGTTTTAAGCGGAAAGTTGAGGTTTTTTAAAAATAAAGAGACAGAAAGACATAACACTAACCTCTATGATACAAAAAGGGTATGATTTGGGTTTTCTGAAAAGGCCGCTCATCAGCTGTTGAGTGTGCTCCATGCATTCAGTCCACTGCACCATCTCATTTTCCACCCATTATCAATATAAAAATTAGAGTACCTTGGCAACAGACTTTTCATAGTGAGGTTTACTTTATTCTGGGATCTTTTCTAGTAGAAATAAAATGGCAAAGGAACCTCATTATCCGTAAGATTTTCAATGTGTCCTGTTCCAGCTGTAACACTCCTTTCAACCCTCTATTCAAATGACAGTTAATAAGCATCTATCACACGAGGTGTGTATAGCTCTAGCTGCTAGGGAACCACAGGTAGCGGCTCACAGGATACCGGAGGAGACAGATGTATCTAGAAATAACGCTTGCAACGCGGTAAGTGCTGTTACAGGGCGTATGTGAGGCCAGGACTAGCACTTAAGTCTGCCTGGTCAGCCTGGGTTGAAGGCTTCCTGGTAAGTGGGACAATTGATTCAAGTCTTAAAGGATGAATCCAGAGGAGTGTGTACTCAGGGAAAGTGAAAGGGTACACCACTCAGCAGGAATCCAATGCCTAGAAAGGCACAAGAGTCTGGTACATTTGGGAAAGTGAGCATTTCCGTGTACCCACAGAACAAGGCATTTGGGTAGGCATGCAGAACTGCTAAAGGTCTAGCTGGGGTAGGGTGGTAATGTAAACAATGAAGTTTGGGATTTATGTGTTTTGCCCATCAGGAGACATTTGGCAACAGCTGGGGATATTTTTGGTTGTCACGAATGGTCAAGAGATGCTACGGGCATCTTGTGGGTAGAGGCTAGGAATACGGTTATCCCACAGTGGACAGTAAAACCTCCCACAACAAAGAACTGTCTAGCCCTACACTGAGATACAACTTGAAACCAACCATCAGAGAAGAGTTTCCCATTTTCTAAGTGTCTTAATAAAAATAACAAGCTACTGTCCATGTGGCTGATCAAAAGAAGAGTCTGGACATTCGCCTCTACAATTTAGATTTAACTTTATCACCACCTGCTGTGGTCAGAATGCTGTGTGCCCCTAAAATCCATTATGTTGGAAACCTAACCCCCAAGGCATTAGGAGTTGGGGCCTTCAAGATTATTATAGAAGAGGGCCAAAAAAGCTCCATAGCCCCTTCTGCCTTGTGAGGATACACAAGACTCTAACCCAGACAAAGGCCCTCACCTGATCATCCTGGACTATGAGAAATAAATTTCTTTTGTTTATAAGCCTCCCAGTCGATGATATGGGTTATAGCAGCCCAAACAGGCGAAGACACCACCCACGCTCAAGAGCAACACTAGCTATGTATCATTATTATTATTATCATTACTATTAGTTTTAGTAGACTATGTCCAACTTGGGGCTGGAACTCATGACCCCAAGATCAAGAGTTGCAGCCTCATACAACTGAGCCAGCCAGCCCCCCGCCCCCGCAAAAGCTCTGCATTAGTTGAAGTTTAGTTCAACTCAGTTCAAGCTTAACATTACAGAATTCAAGAAAAACTACATTAAAAGGACTAAAAAAAAAGTGTGGTCCACCAAAAACCAAGAAAATTAGAAGCACTTGGAGAAGGACAGCCATTAGCTGCTGGAGGTAACCAACAATGCTTCTCTCCTCAAATTACTTACAAATCACATTTCAAACCATGGATGATAAATGCTACTTTCAAAATTTTTTTCAAGAAAAAAAATTATCAAATTGAGGGGGGCATTTACAGGTTGGGGATCCTGATAAGGCTGTACTGTAGAAATAAAATTTACTAAGAGTAGAACTTACATACTCTCAACAATAACAAAAAGGTAATTAGGTGAGGTAATGGATGTGTTCATTACCTCAGTGGTGGGATGGTGGGAGTCTTTTCACAATTTATATTCTATCAAATCATGTTGTACACTTTAATTTCATTTGTCAATTATACCTTAATAAAGCTGAAAAATACTCTGAATCATTTTAAAAACAAAAAAGAATTTTTCAAGGAGGATTTATGTAGGAGTCCATCTTAGACACAACATGGACATCCTTTTTGAATTTCAGAAACCAAGATGCAGTGTCAGTGAGGGATACTTCTGACCCTGTTACATCTAATTTACCAACCAATCAAGACCCACAGCCAACCTCACATTAACAGTAATGGTGGCGTACGATTACTTGCTTTAACTTACATTTATCGGGTCCCTGACTCTGTTATCTTATAAGGCTGATGTTAAAAGATACAGGTATTCACCTATATACTTAATATGATTTATGAAGCACTACTGCTTTTCACTGTCATCCCAATCTTCTTAGATGTTTTCCTCACCAGCCCAAATGGAATAAAAATTACAATTCTTGGCATATAATTTAAGTCTCCACCTTCAGTTTTTCTAGTTTATTAGGACGTTTCTGATAGAAGCATCAAAACTGACTCACAATATTCCCTCAGAAACCTCAGGATGATTAGAAAGTAACTTCATTTAAAAGTTAATGGGTAAACTGTACACTTCAACTGTGTGAGATTGTATATCTCAATAACGCCTTAAAAAAAAGTTAATGGAATTTCCATCTTGCTGTCATACAAGTTTTGTTAATTTAGTCAAATACAAAGAGGGAAAAATGAGCACCTCAGTGTTTATTATATTACTGCTCAGAGCACTATAGCCTCGTTGAAACAAAAATATAATTCCAGTTCATATTTGCAGCAGCAATTTTGAGGACTAAATTTATAATCAAACCTTGTGATTTGTTTTTCCCTGAAAATCTCTTGCTAATCAAATGTCAACTTATACCAGTAGTTTGAGCCACAATCCCATTTTGCTCTCTCAGAGAAAAGAAAGATCTCCACCTCCCCCTGCACAGAGAACGACAAAAGGACATAACAAAAGTTTCCCTGAACAAACATTACTCAAAAAAACCAAAAGACCAACCACAGCAGAAATGCTTACTTAAATAAACAACAGAGATAGCAGCATAGAACAGCTAAAAGCTATTGTGTGGGGGTCAACACACCACCAACAGCTTTCAGTTTATATAAACCTGGGCTCTTAAATCTTGGAAAGGGCTCAACCTGCAAACTGCATGACAAAGACTTCCTGCTTGTCAAGGTGAGGTTACCTCTAAAACAAGAAGCAAATTTCTACATAACGTTAGTATGAATACAAATATATTATATTTTATTTTTTTTAACAGAAAATTATTTTCCATTTAAAAGCTATTCATCTTGACATAAAAGGTGTGTAACTATTGTCTCAAGACTGAGACTGTGCTTTTCCATGGGAACAAACACATCAATTTTTTTCTTGTCAATGGAAGACTTTGATCTAAGTTGCAAAAAATCACTTCATAACTAACTTTGTAATGTGGTGCCTAATCCAGAAAGTGTTTTTCAAAATGGCACACAGAAAAAATGTTTTACCACACTTCTCTCATATTTCTTCTACTTAAATTTACAATAAATCTTTTTTTAAACTCACCATACATTATTATAACAGTAATGCAAGTAAATTCTTAAGTGACTTTAAGAATCAGTAAAATTCCTTCCATGAAGAAATGAAATGGGTGAATAATTTTATTGCAAAATTAATGGTCTTCATTTCTTTTGAGACAGAATGTGGAAAAGGATCATCTCAAAATGTTAGTAAATACCTTTTAAAAATAAAAAGATTTTTCTATTTTAATTTCAGGAGGGAAATGGGTGAGTTGATGTCATATGCTTAATTTTGACTTTAATTAATGATAATAAAAGTTTTCAAGTGTACTCTTCCAGGGGGAAACACCATAATAGTAGTTATTGGCTATTTCCTTTATGTTTTAGTTTACTATTTCACTTACAACTAAAGTAGGAGTTAAAAAGAAAATGCCAAGTATGTATAGAATAATAATATACACATATCCATTCAACGTTTGAGTATCATCTACGTGTGAGATAATGTTCGTATATTATTCCATTCATAAATATACATATGTGTTTAATTTAGTACATACCACAAGGAGATAGGTGCTTAACACATGCGTTTAATGGTAGCCTGGTAGTTACAGATAATGTGGTTAACTTTAGCAGACAACATCTGTGTTACACATATGGCCATCAAAATAATTGTGGCATGCTTTTGTGACACTGAAAGAGGCCAAGCCTGTTGCAAAATGATTATTTCCAACAAAAGCCTGCTTAAATTATTGTTTAGTTAAATGGCATAGATCCAAAATTACAGTATTATAAAGTTGCTATTGCCTTTGAATCACTCACCAATTTTCAACATATTTGTAAAACAAGATAAGCACCATCAGGTTATAAAAAGTAATTATGGATCAGGATTTTTTATTCATGTTTCTCTGACAAAATTATTCCATTTGATCCCAAGTCTTGGCTGCTCTCTTGACAGAATAATGTACACGCTCTACAGCTGACAGGGATATGGCTTTCATGATTAAATAGGAAGCTCACACTCCAGATGACTTTATAGACTTTGCACTTCAGAAAGATTTCTTTGTTGTTTTAGTATCAGATCATCCATTATCTTTTTCTAATGGCTTTCTTTCCCCAAGCCAAAGAGAATCTATGTATTATCAAAAATTTATATTTTTGATTTTTATTTGCACAGTACACCAAAGAATGTTACATCATCTTGAAAAGTTCTTTTCCTGATTTCATGGGGAGTGGAGGGGTGGTACATAAAGAAAAGGTGAAAATATAAAATATGAAACACCCTTTTCCAAGAGTCTTTTACTGGCTTTTAAAGGAAATACCAAACGAGAATCTGATTGACTTTTGCTTTTTATAATTACTGGGAAACAATGCTCAAAATTATTTCCTAAAGGAAGGGTTAACTTTATCTTGCGACTTTAATTGATCATTTTTGCCCCCCTCTCCTGAAGAATGACACCTGTGAAATCAGAATTCGGTACACCAAGAATGGTGACATCAAAACTGAAGCTTTTAGCCAGGAACAGTTACTCTGGCATGCATAAAAGCTATGTAAAAGCTATGTAAAAACTGATTCACACAAGGAAATGCCCAGGGCCTACGCCATTAGGATTAACTTCTGACATACAAGACTAGAAGAGGACACTAGCAGCTTGAACTTCTTTTCTCAGACCTCCAGCATTACCGGCATGGAGGGTGGGAAACAATAGTGGGGGGGGGCGGTGGCCCCTCACCAGACTCAACTGCTAAGGTTATTTACAAAGCTCCCGTGATTTACATATGGAGAAAGAAACAAAACAAAACGTTCCGAATTCCGAACACCTTTGGGTAGCTACGTGATTGCAAGAGCAAAACAAGCGCGCAGGCGCGTGGGTCAGGTTGTCAACCATAAACATAAGAACTCTTAAAAATTAAGGAAGTGGGTTTCTGTAATCCCCCCCACAGCCTTTGGGGTGGGGGGGTTCTCTAGGTTAATAGTAGTGATTGCATTATAATAACCTACAGACAGACGCAAAGTTATTTATCGAGTCGCTTTGAGAGATGTTTACTTAAATGTGAGGATAAAACCAGTTCGCTTGTGGAACTGGAAATTATCTTCCGTCCAAACGTAGCATTACTGAACTACAAACCCAGGCAACACAATCACAGCCACCCAGTAAATGTTTTTCTGCGAGTGAACTAGATTACTTCCCCAATGACACGAACAGAAAAAAAAAGCCTCAACAAAGCCACGGGAAATCGTGCCTTCAACACTGTACGCAGCCTGTATATTCAGGTCTGCGCCTCTTTGGAGTTGAGGGGGCCTTAGATGCTTTTGGAGGGAACCGGTACTGGGAAGAGTTCTAGTCTCAGTTGCAGGGCTGTGGGTTGCAGCTGAAAGTCGATGAGCGGACTGCCCTTTGAGACTTGAAACTTACTTCCCCTTTATGAAGGGACTCGAAGTGAATCCACCCCGACACGTCCACACTCTACCTGAGCGCAGGGCAGCTGCGGCTCCTTCCCACCTCGCAGAGAGCAGTCGCCGGCCGAGACCCGTGACAGCCCTCAGACAAAGCCTCGGACCCCCGAGCCCGCCCGGCTGCGGAACACCGCCCCGGCCCGCGCCTACCTTGATGCCCTGCTGCTGGGTGGTGAGGGTTAACTTGGATTCATTCAGAAGCAAAACTTCGCAGTAAAATTCTTCCGGAACAGCGCAGAAGCAGCCCATGTCGGCTGTGGCCGTCTCCAGCCAGGAGAGAAAGCTGCGACCCAGGCGCCGAGCCGCCCCCTCCCCTCAAGCGCGAGGCATTAATTTATTGTCCGCGCCGTGGCCAGGGCGAGGGGACCGGTTCCCGGCGAGGTCCAGGGCCGCGAGGACTAGCTGTCCGGCGCCGGCTGGAGGTAAGGAGGGCGGAGAAGCCCGGGAGTCAGCGCCCGGGAGCCGCCGGGGAAGCGCCGGCGGAACTGAGCGCGGAGGGCGGCGGCGCGTCCCCGCGCATCCTGCGGCTCCGGCTCCTCCGAAGGCGGGGGCGCCGCGGCCCCTCCCGCAGTCCTGGGGACGACAAAAGTCGCCTGGCAATGGGGGCAAGACGCAGGAAAAGGGAGTAATGTGAGGTCGAGGCCCTCCCCAGACAAGAAACCCCTGGGAGCTGTGCAGCCCCCTCCTCCTGCGCCCGGCCGGAGTGCAACCGCGACACCCGGCCTCCTTCCCCTGCGAGTGCCTGGAGGGCTCCCACTTCCAGCTCCGACCCCACCCCGCAGCCCCCAGTCCGGTCCGCGGATTGGGGAACACTCGGCTGTTCCTTTGTGTCAGGGGTACCCGCGACGTCCCAGTCCCACTGCAGGGCCAGTGGCGAGGGTCGTCACTCAGTCTACCTCGGCCACCCCAGCCCTCGGCCACCCAGAACCCCGAGGAATGTCGGAAAGGGCATAGGGCTCCTTACTAAGACCGGCGAGTGCAAGTCAGCTCGTGGCGGGACGCGGCTCCCGTCTGGGAACCGTGGAACTCATCACGAGGGGTTGTGTGTGGCTAAGTTCAAGCTGGCCCTGCGAAAACGCCTTGCTGCGGCGGCGGAGTGCCGCTCCTCCGGGATTTTCAGAGAAGTGAGGAGTCAAAGGGCTTGCGGGCGCGCCGGCGGGCGGAGAAGCGGGCGCCCAGGCTGGGAAAGCGCCGGCGGGCGGGTGGGGGGTTCGCCACGGACGCGCAGGCCGCGGCGGCTCCCGGGAAAGTTCTCTCGGCTGCGCGAGGGGTGGCGCCCTGGGCGGGAGCAGCCCAGGTGCAGCTGGGCCGGGACCGGGTGTCTGCCGAGAGCCCTGGAGCGAAGCGGGGGCCCAGAGGCCGGGAAGGGGCGCCCCTTCCGGGCGGAGTCTCGGCTAAGAGCGGAAGGCGGAGCAGAGGTGGTCCAACGGCGAGGTGCGGAAAGGTCCGCACGGAAACCGGCGCGCAGCACCCGGGCCGCCCGGCTTTTTGGAGCCCTGGTCTTGATTGCTGTGACCGTTTCCCGGGGAGACCGGAGGTTGGCTCTAGGAAGGCCGGGCGCAGTTCTGCTCGGACCCTGGCGTTCCGCGCTCCGAGTCCCACGCCCGCCCGGCTGGCCGTGTCCAGGACTGGCAGGCACAATAGCTCTGAGGCTGCAGTGACCCCTGGTGGGTCCTCGAGTCCGTGCACAAGTAGCCGAGGCTGAGCGCCGGATGAGACCCGGCCCCGCTGGACTTCGGAGCAGGTGCAGGCTGTGCTCTCCAGCTGGGAACCAGCAGCGAGTTAATGCGAGTGGAGAAGACGTGGGCCAGGGTTGACGGTAGGCCTCCCAGAAAACTTCCCTACTTTATATTGAGTGTTAGAAAGAGCAAGAGCTTTGGCATCAGACATAGTTTTGAGTTCCCTCCTCTACCACTTACAAGCTAGGTGGTCAAAACTCACAAAATTGTTTAAATCCTAGGACTTTAGTAACTTTAAAAATTTTTAAATAAAAAAAATCAGTAGAATGGAAATGAACAATTTGCAACTTTGGAAGGAGTTTCCTTCCGTAGTGATTTGCCCCAAAGGACCTTCTAAGGCTTTTCCGTTCCTGTTATCTCAGCCCCTTCTAAACATGAATTAGCACAACCCCCAAAGTGCAATAGATATAAACCCTCATGTTTAGTATGAACTTTACCTGTATCTAAGAACCAAACCCTGTTGTATCTTCCAAGCCTTCTGTGAAATTGAATTCCTAATCAAATTCTGTGTTCAACTTTGGGTTGTACTGTCAATGTTTGGCCTGACATGAGCTGACACATTATTTTACTTCAGGAGGCTTTTCTGTAAAGGAACGTTCCTGACATAAGTTACCAAATGTAATTGAAAGGCTTCATAACAGACTTTCAATCTTTACCACAATATCCAATATGGTCACCTGTGCTTGCAAAAACAAAAGATAAAGTCTAAGTGTAATGACTTGTTTTCCAGTTTTGAGTTTTGTTGCTACCTGTTGTATGTTCTTTGACTTTGTTTTCTGGTTTTATTTTACCTCCAATAGTAATGGAAAGGCCGGGGGTTTGAGGTGGGGGCAAGGATTCTATTCCAGGTCTTTCACAAGGGAAAGTACAAAGCTGTGAAGTCTCATATATATGACAGCCCTTTCTGAGTGAAGCATTTTCTTTTCCATTTCTTTGTGAGACATTGGAGAAAAGAAAAAAAATCTATTTAACATAAAATTGGAGTGTCCTAGAGATAATAGGAAGATCCCACATGTTGTTTTCTTTTTTTAAACAGCCTTGTTGAGCTATAATTGGCATACAGTAAGCTGCATATATTTAAAGTTTACAGTTTGATAAGTTTAACATATGTATACATGAAACCACTGCTACAATCAAACGTATTCATCACCCCAAAATTTCCTCCAGTACCTTCATAATTTTTCTCTTTCATTCCTTACCACATCTCACCTCCCAGGCAACCACAGATCTGTTTTCTGTCAGTATAGTTTATCTGCATTTTCTAGACCTTTCTATAAATGGGATAATAGTGCCAACCCTTTTTTTGATAGATAGAAACGAAACCATGTTTCGTTCAGCATAATTGAGATTTATCCATGTTGTATATATCAGCAGTTCATTCGTTTGTATTGCTCAGTAGTATTCCTTAGTATGTGTATACCACAATTTGTTTATCCATTCATTTGTGTGGTTTTCGGTTTTTTATTATTACATATAATACAAATATGACAAATCCTGCTGCTATAAGGATTGTACCGGTCAGCTCAGGCCACCATAACAAACTGCCACAGACTGGGTGGCTTAGACAACAGACACTTTCTTGTGGTTCTGGAAGCTGGCAGTCCAAGATCAGGTGCCAGCATGGTTGCTTACTGGTAAAACCTTTCTTCCTGGGTTATAGATGCCTTCCATCCCACTGGGTGCTCACATGACCTCCTCTTTGTTGGGAGGCATGGGAGTTAGCACAGGCCTGCAGTGTCTCTTCTTATATGGACACTAAACCTATCATATTAAGACTCCACCCTTATGATCTCTTTTAACCTTAATTACTTCATTATAGGCCCTGTGTCAAAATACAGTCACATTGGGGGTTACAGCTTCAACATATATATTTGGAGGGGACATAGTTCAGACCATAGCAAGGATCCCTGTCTTCATATGGAGATGTGGTTTTATTTCTCTTGAAATAAAAAAGAGTAGACTAGTTGGATTGTAAGATCTACAAATGTCAAATGAACATATGAAAAGATGTTCAACATCATTAGTCATTAGGTAGATGCAAATTAAAATGACCATAAGACACCACTACAGACCTTATAGAATGGCTACCATACCACCATACCAGTGTCAGTAAGGATGCAAAACAGTTTGAATTCTCATACACTGCTGGTACAGATGTAAGGTGGTACAATCACTCTGGATAACGCTTTGACAGTTTCTTAAAAAGTTGCAAATATACCTTCCGCAAGATTTTGGAGGAGGACTTTTTCTGCCTAGCCAGAGAAACAAATGAACAAGATACTATTCAAACACATTTTTCCTCAGGAAAATAGTATGGTTTTCAACATGTGCATAACATAATACAGTCTATTTAAAGCTTTGTGCCAAAGCCTTTGATCTCTTTTCAGAGATTTTTAAGAAAAATACTTTCTTTGGTCAAGATGACATTTTGTCATAATAAGCCTATGTAGATGAGTCAAATGACAAACAAGTTCATAGTAGATATAATACTATGGAAATATGTAGACCATCTGTGAAGGACTGCTGGAACTTCCATCCTGGAAGAAGCAATTTCACTCTACATGGAGCATGCCCCCACCCCTTGCTGAAACATGTACTTCAAAATGCCAGACAGAATTCTTTTTAAAGCACCATATTCCTTTCAGGAAGATGTCTTTAAACAATTCATGTCTTTCATCATCTTTTTTAATTTTACATTTTCCAAACTTCAGAAAACTAACTGTGATTTGCAAAAGGAAAAAAAAACCTTAAAAACATTGACAGTAGATAATTTAATTACTTAACTACCCAAAGGCAGTGCAGCAGAATGACCAAGAAGACTTGTTAAAACACAGATTGCTGTCCCCACCCCTAGAGTTTCAGATCCAGTATGTCTGAAGTAGGGCCTGAAATTTTGCATTTTTAACAGATAATGCTTATGGTGCTGGTTTGAGAACCACTGCTCTAGAGCTTATCTCTCCAATAAATAATAAAAGTTGGCCCTAATTACCTATAAATAATTTTTTCTAAAGGGGTGGCTCATTCTATACCTCCCTATTAATCTATCCATCCATCAAAATAATGCCTGTCAAGGAAAAGAGTATTGAAGACCCTGCCAAGTGGTTACGTCAGAAAGAGTAGTTTTTAAGGAAGATAAATATCCCCGTTTTAGTTTTGACATACTACTGCTTATTCTATTTAAACACCTTACTCATTTTTCTTTCTAATATGGTATGTGCTCAGGCACATCCCGTTTTTAAGACCATCCTGCCTTCTGACTCACTTCATATATATGTCACTAACCAGCTATTCTCTTCTACTAAAGCATTAGATCCCATTTACTGAAATGCCTTAAGGGTGTTACCCACATTTCAAGAGAAGTCATCTCCTAAGACAACAATCTAAGCCATTTCTTCATCTTTGTGATCTCCATATAAATGTTCTTTGGGGGTTACTGAAAATCCTTATTTTACAGTTTTTAATCCTTGTTGGTGAATGCATTGATATGGTTTGTATTTAGTTTAAATGGTTTGGAACTTTCACTTTGAAAATACCCTAGTTTCCCTTTCATTGTTCATGTGTATACTATCAAAAAAATGGGAGTGGGAGAGCTAGTCGATAAGTCTAGTCCCATTGGGGACCTTTTTTTTTTTTTTTTTTTTTTTTTTTTTTAGTTTTTTAGACAACTGATTAATATCTTTGCCTGTTGGATTGAGAGAGATCCCAAGATGGCCAAGAGGGGGTGAAAAGGGTACTTTGATACATTGTTGGTGTAGTTATAAATTGACTGAGGCTCTCTGGAGTGCAATCTGTCATAAATACAGTCCTTTAAATACGTGTACACTTTGAACCAGAAATTCGGCATCTAGGAATTTATCCTCATCAAATAACAGACACAGATATATGTAGAAAGGTATTTACTACAATGTGTTTATAATATTAAAGCTCTTTCAAAAATCCACATGCTCAATAATAGGGAGTTGTTATATTAATTCTAGTGTATGTGTCTAATAGAATTCCCAGCAGCTGTTAGAAAAGATGAATTGGATGTATATAAACTGACATGGAAAGTTACCCAAGGTATGCGATGAGACCAAAAAAAAAATAAAAAAAACAGCTTCTATCATAGTGCACGTAGAGAGCTCCATTTTTGTTTGTTTTTAAAAGAAAGTTTGGATTTTTTTTACAATGAGCATGAATTAATTTAAATGAAAATAGATTTTTTATATTAAATAAAAGAATGTCATTAGTGGTTAACAAAATTAACCTTCATTTTAAAATGAACTACTTTTTACAAGGCACCTGGGTGGCTCAGTCGATTGAGCATCCAACTTTGGCTCAAGTCGTGATCTCTCAGTCCATGAGTTCAAGTCACCTACAGGGCTCAGTGCTGACAGCTCAGGGCCTGGAGCCTGCTTTGGATTCTGTGTCACCCTCTCTCTCTCTGCCCCTGCCCCTCCTTCTCCCTCCCCCATTCATGTTCTGTCTCTCTAAAAATAAGCATTAAAAAAAAATTTTTTTTTAGAAATGAACTACTTTTCTAGGTCCCAACCTGGACTCTAATGATTATTTTACCTGCTTCATATATTCTGGTTCATACCCTGAATAAAGTGTATCAGCTTAATTTTATTAACATTAATTTAATAACATGGATATTTATCCACCTATAGGAATTTAAGGAAAGGATGGGGAAGTTAGCTTTAGTTATCCCGCAGTTATTTTGATTTTAGGTCTTACTAGGCATGTGCTCTTAAAGAATTCCCATCATCTATGCCTCAGAATGTTTTTCTATAAAATAAGGGACCTGGGCCATGTATTCTGGTGCTTCTAGATCTTCACGACCAGCATGCTGCTTTCCCATCCCTTTCTTCTGGAAACACATTGCTCTTTTAAGGGTGGTATCCCAGGGAAGGAACAACCCAGTATAACATCTGGCAACAGAAGAAGTTGAGCTCTGAACTCAATGTCTAGCCTTCTGATTCTGACATTAAGAAGTTGCCAAGGAAAACTTAAAACAGTCATTCACTCCAGGGAAGGAACATGGATGGTTGCTGGACAAGAGAAAAGAACAGAGTAGAGACGACATTTTTTTATATTCCCCTCTGTACATTTGCAATTTTGAATCCTATTATTCTGTACATGTATTACCTAGTCAGTACATAAATAAATATTTTTAAATAATTTGTAAAGAGACAAAGTGTAGAATATTACTCCTATGGCCAGATAAGTCTTTTTCATTTTAAACATTAATTACATAAAATAAAAAATGTAAAATAAAGAACAAAATGGGGGCAAATTTGTACACCAAAACAAAGGGGAAACCACAAAATCTCTATTAGCAACCATGTCACCTGACACAGGCAGGTGCTGAGTAGATGGCCTATGAATCACTCACCTTCAGCTCCTATATCCTCATGCCTGCTCTCACTGTGAGTGGTTTTCTCAGCTTAAAGCCCTCATCTTCCTAAAACTCTCCTCTCTCAAAACCTCCACCTACTCCCCCACTTTATCTCAGTAGGTCCATTTGCTGCTCAGGGATCCACTTTGCTCTTCCTTCTCCAGGGAGCTCCCTTGACTCCCAAGTCTGGTTTGGGTCCCCATCCAATCTGCATTATTACTACCCCCTTACCAGATTGTAGTTCCTGAAATCAGGGCCATGTTTGGCTTGATCACTTTTGTTTCCCAAGCACCTGTTACAGTGCTTGACTTAAATATGTGTTGAATGAATGAGATTATTTGTACAAGCTTCAGTTTCTGGCACATTTCTTTTGAGCACTCTCACCTGGACTCTATCTTGATTCTGTTCTAGAAAACTCTTACTTTCCCAGCTATCCATCTTCTTAACCAAAAACAACTTTTGCTGAGGTGGTAATAAAGAGTTGGAGTAAGCATACAACCATTGCTATATATTGAAATGTGCACGTTAGCCTAAGGGGTTCTCATTGCCCTGTATTTACTAGGTTCTGTGGTTGGCACTTAGATATCAGAAATTTTATGAGATATTTCCTTATTTTCTGTAGAAATTAACTTGGATGAGCAATTAGGGCAGTAGTAAACACTTTAGACCTTGGTGCAAACTTATAGACCAGAGTTTACACTCAAGTTGCGGTGAATAAATACTGAATGCTATTAGAGGTTGCACTTGAGCTGATAACCAAGATGATACTGATAAAAGAGTTGCAGTAATCTGTTCCTTTAGATGCCTTTGTTGAGTTGCCCAAATTGAGGAGCAATCTCTAATCATTCAATCTGGGTTTAGAGCAAGCTTTATGTAGTTGTTGGTGGTGACATTATGAAATGGCAGCAAGTCATACACTTACATAGGACCTGTAGCATATGAAATTTGGAGGGAATTTTTAATGATCACCTAATCCCACCCCCTAATTATTTTACAGATGAAGATTGAGACACAAAGAAATGAAGTGTATAGCTCTTGGCAGAGTTGAGTTTGACCACAAGACTCCTGCCCTTAAGTCTTAATTAATTAGTTTTTAATTTATAATTTGCCACTAATTGTAATGTAACCCCAGCCAGAACTCTAGGAAAGCATAAAATTAATTTAAGCTTTGTTATACATATATATATATATATATATAATACATATATCACAAGTGTATATCTCACTATGCTTAGTCCAGGTGTACATAGGATAAATTAATATTTAAGAGATTTATATCCAATCATAATTAAATTACTATATTTCTTTGAATCTAAGATGCCACCAATTACGTTAGTAACTTATTTACTGCTAAGAAAGAAAGAAAAACTGTCAATTAATTGAAGATATTATCAGTTATAGGAAATAGCTCAATTTCAGAAATATCAACATGTGAAAAAATGTCATCTTGAAAATTGAAGTATGGTGTTTGTTAGGATTGTGTTTATACTGTTCTCCTAAAGTAATATATTTAATATTGGTAATGTCTCTATATTTACACCATGTTCATTGGTAAATATAAGTGGTGGACACAGGTACAAATATTTTAATGTAACAGATGCAGATAAGAAAGAATGCATGTATATAATTTTTTTATAAATCAAATGATATCAGGGTGCTTTTGAAAACCCAACTTAAACCAATCTTTAAAATGGAGTTTATTGCCTCACTGACTATAGATTTCAAACAGCATCCAAGAACTGACTCTGATTCTCTCTGTCCTTTCACCTCTACCACCTCCATGTATTGGTCTTGAACTCAGCCCAGCTTCTCTTGAAGCAATCAGATACTGGAATAGTTCCAGGACTCACATCTGGTATCCACACTACACAGAGCAAAGGGAGCCAACCTTCCTAACTCTCTTAGTTGGAGGCCCCAGGTTCACTCCGATTGACCAGCTTGAATCATAAGCAGTTCGGTGGAGTCATTAGGAATATGGATTCCAGACTCAAACAGCCCGAGTTATACTCCAACCCACCTCACTGTTTACAAGCTCTGTGCCTCAGAGCCTCATAGACAAGGGGCCATATTAGCGCCTACCTGATGTGGTTATTGTGAAGATTCAGTGGACTAATGCAATGCTTAAAATAGTGCCTTGTCCTTGATAAACACTGTGAAAGTGTTGATGATGATGATGAAGATGAAAATGATCATGATGATGATGTCATCCAGCCCTGAAGCAATGACAGTGGCTAAAAGGAGACTGTGCTGAATGGCTTAGCCTGGGTCAAAAGGTACCTCCAGAGTGATAGGCAGAATTTGCTTCTGTGGAATCACATGGGTCCCCAAATAGGGGCACTGGGAAGGAATGATTAGGCAATGAGTCATAAGAACAAGTAGAAGTAACCTACAAATGTCCATTATTCAAATCATGGTTTAAATATACAGGGTTGGGGTACCTGGGTGGCTCAGTCAGTTGAGCATCTGACTCTTGGTTTTGGCTCAGGTCATGAACCTGTGTTGTGGGTTTGAGCCCCGTGTCAGGCTCTGCACTGGCAGCACCGAGCCTGCTTGGGATTCTTTCCCTCTTGCTCTCTCTGCCCTTCGTCTCCACTCTCTCAAAATAAATAAACCTAAAAATTTTTTAAATAAAATGAAATAAAATAAATATACAGGGTTGTGTGACAAGTCATCTCTAAAATGAAGACTATGTGTTCAAGGTAAATAGTCATTTTATGCCTTTTATTTTTGCCAAATATGTATTTCCATTTCTCAAATTTCCATGTTACATAAATTATACATTTTTAAAATGCAGACTCTCCTTGTCCTCACATATTTTCATTCATTTTACTACTCAGTCAGTATTCAGCAACAATCCACTGTGTACCAGACTTAGCAGTGAACAAACTGGACGTGCTCTCTGATTTCATGGAGTTCACAGTGTTACAGAATGCCAGCTCTCAGCAAGGATTAATCTTCCTTTAGCTAGATCACTATTATATAAAATAGAAGCACAAATAGGGCCCTAGAAAATCAATATGTGAATTTTTTATTGAGTAGTTTATTTTTTAACTACAGTATTGTAATTACAAATGCACTCTATGTGTCTGTCTTCTCTATTAGACTATAAGCTGCTTGAAGGCAGAGGCAACACCCTATTCAGTTTTTTTTTTTTTATCTGTAACACCTAACATACTACCTGGCACACCCTACATATCTAAATCTTTTAATTAATTAATTTGGTCTATACTCCAAAGCAATAGTGTGCCTGGCTGGAGTGGGTAAGAGGCAATTCCTGAGTATCCAAAAGATACTGTTGATTTTGCAATTTATGATAACTTGAAGTTAAAGTTTTCCTTCCTATTATCTATATACCAAAGCAAAATATGGCATATAATCTACCTCTGAAACTAAACCCCAATTTTCAGTTGGGCATTTTCTCCAAATTTCCTTGCAAGTACACGTAGCCATGTGGGTCAGACCTGGCCAATGAAATTTACGTATTAAGTATTAAATGGTACTTCCTGAGAGTCTTTTAAAAGTCTTCCCAAAAGTCTTTTAAAAAAAGGAAGGAGACATGCAACATCTCTGTCCTCCTTTCTAGTGGCTGGAATTTGAATGTGTGACTAGAGCACAAATAGCCAGCTAAAGATGATGGTAAGGGAAGAAGAAAGGAGCCTGTACCCTGCGAGCATGAAGGTGCCACACCAGGCTTGAGCAGCCTATCTTTGGGCTTCTTTTTTTTTTTTTAATGTGTATTTATTTTTGAGAGAGAGAAAGAGAAAGAACAGGAACAGGGGAGGCGCAAGAGAGAGCGGGACAGAGGATCTAAAACAGGCTCTATGCTGAGAGCAGAGAGCCCGACACGAGACTTGAACTCACGAACCGTGAAATCATGACCTGAGCCGAAGTCGGACACTTACCTGACTGAGCCACCCGGTGCCCTGGGCTTCTTTATGAAAATGGAAGAAAGAAAATGTCCATCTGTTCACATTCCTGTTGTTTTGGGGGGGTTGTTTGTTTGTTGTCTGTTATATGTGGCCAGATGTAATCCCAGTTGAAATCCACACTCATCTGATTAACTGTGTAAGATAGCAAGAAACCAAATAACCTACATAATCTTTCTAAGGACCACTTGCTTATGTGCTATATGCCACTCCTTGAAATAATTTTTGTCTATTATTATTGAATGAATATATTTAACTTCTCTGATTCTGTGTATCCTTAAATTAGTAAACTTCATTTTTTGAAAATCGGTAAATGAATTTCTTAATTCAGAAAGAATTAAAAGGAAAATTCTTCAAAAAATATTAAGAGGAAAAAAGGGATTTCTTCACCTACAGAAGTCACCATGGCCACCTCCAAAAGCAACCTGTCCTGTCTTTGCCCCTCCTTTGGCCACTCTAGGCTTGGGAAACAGAAAGGGGGTCAGAAAGCAAAGGTTGGGGGAAAGTGTACTGCGGAATGACTTCTTCTCTGAACTAATTGTAATTAACTTTTTAAAATCCACAGCCTTGTTCTTCATGCCTTGTTATATAATTAACCTCACCCAAACTTCTAAATTCTACAACAAAGACCAGACCAGTATTATTGTCCTTGTGATGTTTAGTAAACCCAGGCTCAGGGAGGTGATGGTACTTCCCAAGTAAGTGGTGTGGCAGGGGCAGAAAGTCAGTTCCACTAAGGCATGCTATCATTTGTCCACACACCGCTTTCTTGAGTAAAACTGGGAAAAAAAAAAAAACAAAGCTATGCTTCTCCTCCTCAGTCTGATTTAACAAAGGCTCCCATGGGACTGTCTGAAGTTGAGCAATCAATATCTATCCCATTATTCTTTTTTTGGATTTTAGGTTTGCAAACGTCCTTTGGTGGAAGAATTGGTGTGTGTGTATGTGTGTGTGTGTTGGGGGGGATTAAGGCCTAAGCAAGAGAGCCTTATTGATATTTCAGTCTCTCCCCTGACTATGCTCCTGAATGACTGAGGCCCCTGCTTGCTAGGCTGGCAGATCCCCTGACTGATGGAAGCTGCCAGCACACTTCAGCTGGCACCCCAGCAAACATATGGTGTCAGGGTCAATATTTACCTTCATTAAACGTGTGCAGCACTTCATCTATTTATTTATTTATTCAGCAGGCAATTAGGCTTCACGGAGCAAAATCCCTTTGTTCTCTACATGGGTTACTGCATATCAGAGCCATGGAAAACAGCTTTCAGACAAGACCATCCAATCTTTAGTGTGCAGTGTGTGCATGCATTTGCTTCTCCTATGAGAGGAAAAAAGAATACATACATGTATGTGCATAAATATAGATTGGGAAAATGTTATTATATATAATATGTAATGTATATTTGAGAGCATATTATTAATATATCCTATACATTATTTGGGAAACATTATATGGTATTCTTTTGAATTAGGCATACATCATGTCAATATGTTTGTGTTTTTGATAACAGAGGCCTTTGCAAACAGAAAGGATTATTCGGGAACATTGTTTAAAAAAAAACAATGAATTGACGTTAAAAATGAAAAGTCTAGGTCTTTCTTGAGTTTTTAGTTCACTTGCAAATCTTATTATTCTGTTCATAAAAGTAATAAAGTTTAACAAGTGCTTTTAAGGAAGTTTTGATTAATGTATTAAATTAATATAAAAATTTAGTTAATAAAAAATACCCTTAAACATTTTAAACTGTATTTATACATTTTTCCATCTTGAGTATTTCAGTTATCTAAAGCCCAAGTAAAACCTTTTTAACAACCTAAATTACTCTTTTACATGGATGTTAAGCATATTTTTAAATGTTTTTAGATTTCTAATATGGTTCTTAAACTTAGCAAAATATTCTTATATTTTCCAGCTTATAATCACAAGTTTAATTATTCACTTACAAGTTTGCATTGGAAACAAGCTGCTTGTTTATTCTAATAGGCTTAATTTCCTTAAATATTACAAAGACTTAAGTACCAAATATGCACAGGTCCCTTAGCACAAAAGTCTTTGATTCCCTGGTTTTGCTTCTCTACTTAATTCTAAACCTTCCTGAGGTTAAAAGATGCTTTAAATTTAAGGATATACAGGCACCTGGGTGGCTCAGTCAGTTAAGAGTCCAATTCTCTTGATTTTGGCTCAGGTCATGATCTCAGGGTTGTGAGATTGAGCCCTGCATCAGGCTCTGTGCTAACAGCATGGAGCTTGCTTGGGATTCTCTCCCTCCCTCCTCAAAATAAATATATAAACTTAGAATAATAAAAAAAATAAAGTTAAGGACATAACATCAGCCCAAGTAATTTTATAGTTACTGTCTGAGCATGCTCACCTTTCTTCAAGATCACAGAAACTAATTGGGACATGAGGTTAAGGGTTAGAAAGATGCAGCACTATTTCCCTCCCAACCCTATGGTCAGGCAGAGCCCCTCTCACTGTCGCTGTGTCAAATCTAAGTGACTATCTAAGTGACTGGGCTTTCGTCTTTCCTGACCTCACAGAGTCGTGGGCTCTCGACAGTAGAAGTGCAGACAGTAGAACCTCTTCTCCCTTTTCTGGGGTCGCCATACCTGGCACCTGAGCCAGTAGCCTGGGAGATTTCTCCCTCTCCTTCAATCCATAACTTATCCAAGCAATGACGAGTTTCCTTCTATGTCACTTGCAACCTCTGAAATCCATATCAAATCTGCCCTGCCTGTCCTTCCAAGCTTCCTCATTCACCTTGCCTCTCATTACACAGTAGCCCACTCACCAGCCTTGCCTGTGCCAGAGGCTCTACCTCAAGCCACCTCCTTCAATCATGGCGATAACAACAAGTGCCATTTATCAGCACCTTCTGCAAAGCAGGCAACAAGTTAGGTGCTCCACCTGTGTTATCCCATTGGCTTTCACCAGAGTCCTGCATAAGATTTTTAAGATGAGTACTTTGAGGCTCAAAGAGTTTAAATAAATTTTCAAGGTCATACAACTAGCGCAGAGAGAAATCAAGATTTAAAGATTTAAACCCAGTGCTTAGCAGTTCTCCAAATGAGACTTCCTCCCTTCTCCATCTATAACACTCCTACTGTTTTTCAAAACTATATCCATGGATCTCTTCCCCTGAGGAGACTGCCCTACTCCTGACCCTCGTCTGCTTTCTCTCTGCCCTGGTTTCCGTCAGCACTTTCCACATCCCTTTATCAGAGCACTAAGCACACTTTATTATAAACAATTAACTGATACTTCTTTACCTTGCCAGCATCAAAGGGAAATGCCTGATATGCTGATAATGAGCATGGCGGGGGCCAGGGGCGGGGGGTGTTTGGGTGGCTCAGTCCGTTGATCATCATCCGACTTGAGCTCAGGTCATGATCTCATGGTTGGTGAGTTCAAGCTTTGCAGTGGTGAGTTTGAGCCCCACATTCGGCTCACTGCTGTCAGCGTGGAGTCTGCTTCAGATCCTGCTTCAGAGTCCCCGCCTCTCTCTGTCCCTCCCCTGCTCACACACTCTCTCTCTTAAAAATAAATACACATTAAAAGAAATAAATGAGCATGAGAATGGGGACAGGAGGAAGCAAACAAACAGTTCCTCTTTCTGACTCAAGCACAGATTTTAGAGACCAGAAGACTCTTATCACTTACTAGCCTAGTGACCTCGGGCAAGTCATTTAACCTCTCTGATTTTATTTCAATGATTAAATATGAATAATAATTCCTCTTGCTGGGTTGTTGTGAGAATAAAATTAAAACAAAGAACACTAGCATACTGCTTGACAAATAAACAATAAATAATAGCTGCCGTTATGATATCGTTATGGTTCCTGACCACCATTTCTGAGTAGGTGATGTGAATGATGTACATAAAAGTGGAGTGTCTTCCAGGCAAGAGCCTAGCCCCCTGGGAACCAATAATAAATTTGTGACTTCAGAATCTGTTTCTCATATCTAGACATAGCTTCCTTTCAACCCAATTAGAGGACACTGAAAGTCACCCCATGGTTTATGCCAATTGAAATTCAGATATTTACTGAGCTCCTACTGGATGCCAAACACAGAGCCTTGAGGAAGATACATTAATTAGGAGGACAGGCCTCTGCCTTCCAGGAGTTGTTTGTAGGTATTCCAGGGAAAAGACTAACTAACTAACACATACTCAATGTGGACATGGATGAGGGACGTCACTGGCTCCAGTGGAGTTGGGAACAAAGGGGTAAAGAAAAGAGACATTCAGTGAAGTTAGATGGGTAATTCATCAGCTCGGGGCAAGTCTGGGCTGTGGAAAGCCCAAAGCAGCTGTAGTATGAAATACTGAGATTGAGGACCAAGCTGCAGAGCTCTTACCTTGTAAACTTCTGTGTTTGGGTGCCATGGATTGATGTAACTAAATCAAAGCCCTTGAATATACATAGATTCTGCTGCTCCATACAATGAATTCTGTGCAGAGCAGGAATCAGATTATGATAGATCTTGAATCTCTGTTTTACTTTACCCTCTTCTAAACTTTTTTTTTTTTTTTTGGATTATTTCACTGGATTCTTATAACTACTCAACATGGCACTCAGGAATTTCTCCTGCTGAGCCAGGTTAATACAGTTTACCTAGATGATTGCCAGTGTTATGTGATGTGACAGGCCTGGAAGTCCCAGATTCCAAAACTCTCCATCTCCCAGAAACTTCACCATCACTAATATATATCCCTTTGGGTTAACAACTGACTTCAGAGAGGTCACATGTTAAGTTGCTGTCTTGTATATTTTGGTGTGATCTAGTTAATTATCTTCTTAATCAGATGAAAGCTCAGAATATGCAAGTATTTACTGAGCACCTCCTACGTGACAATCTCGAAGCTAGAGGCTGGAACTCAATAATGAGTAGGATGAAGTAGCGGCTGTCTAGTGGCTCACAGCTTAGAGCCTAGCACCCTTTGAAGCCTATAGCAGTGCTGGAGGGAGGCAGCTTTGCTGAGGTCCTGTGGTAGAGAGTTCTGGGTGATCCAGGGTAGTATGGGGCCCAGATCACAAAGGTAAGGAAGAACTCAATGTAAATTTGAGCTATTTTACAAGTTCATCTAGGTCAGCCTTGTTTCCTGGTCTTCTCACTCCTGCCTTGGAGACATCTGCATTAAGCCGTCTTAATATGTATTGTTCACGTAGGTGGCCCGTTGACATCACATTCTAGGTGCTTTAACAGTATCCACTCCCCTCAGGCCTGCAGCCCTAAGGTCAGACCCTCATTTTCTTGCATCTGGACTTCTGTCTTCACAGCCAGTTACTTCATCTCCCTGCCTCCAGCCCTGTGACTATCCACCACTCTTTCTACATGCAGCCAGAATATCCTTCTGAAACACTAAACCTAATCTTCATCACCTTGTAGGCCTGATCATTCCACTCCCAGAGTAAAATTCTGCCCGGGCTTTCCCCTGCATAGACAAGCTCCCAAGCAAATACCTGATTCTCGCCCTGATTCTCACCTCATACTTTTCCTACCAAACACACACCTGTGAGTTCTAGCCAACATGAACCACTAGCCAAAGGAGGATATGTGCACTCTTATTTTTAACTGATAACACCAAATTAATTTCCCAAAGATATAGCAACTATTTCTCCCCATCCTCACTAGCCTTTTTTTTTTATGTTTATTTATTTTTGAGAGACAGAGAGAGCACAAGCAGGGGAGAGGCAGAGAGAGAGAGGGAGGCATAGAATCTGAAGCAGGCTCCAGGCTCTGGGCTGTCATCGTGATGTGGGGCTCAAACTGATGAACTGTGAAACACGACCTGAGCTGAAGTCGGTCGCTTAACTGACTGAGCCACCCAGGCACCCCTAGCCCTTTCCAATTTTGCCAACCTGATGTGTGAAACATGATATCTCATTGGTGTTTAAATAAGTGTCTTCCCCTCACCTCTAGTGTAGCTAGACATATTTTTTTTAATGTTTATTTATTTTTGAGAGAGAGTGCGAGCAAGGGAGGTGCAGAGAGAGAGAGAGAGAGAGAGAGAGGAAGACACAGAATCCGAAGCTGGCTTCAGGCTCCAAGCTATCAGCACAGACCCGGAGGCGGGACTCAAACTCACAAACTGTGAGATCATGCCCTGAGCTGAAGTCGGACACTTAACTGAATGAGCCAACTAGCACCCCAGAGATACTTTTATACACTTATTTATGATTAGGATTTCCTCCTCTATAAATGGCCTGTTCATAATCCTTGCTTAATTTTCTGTTAGTGTTTTTACCACTCTATTAATATGTAGAAGCTCTTTGTGACATGTTTTGATTTCCTAGTAAACATAACAACTAACAATTATTGAATGTTTTTATGCACTGTTTCCCCAGCCAGTAGTAGATCTTTTTAATTTTGTTCATGTTATATTTTTCTAAATATAACTCAGTAAATGTTTAATGAATAATGGATACATGAATGAATGAATAAGTTGAATGAATGAAATGTGTATATTTTATCTGCCTCCAAAGACTGGCTTTTTGATCAGAAGCTATTTCATCTGTTCTCTTGTGCCCCTTTATCTCCTTTCCAGGTCCTTCCAACCACCACTCTCTGCCTTTTGTTTAGCCAGGTAGTAGGTACAGCAGAGACATTTAATAAATGCTTTCAGAATGGCAATGCCTTTCCCTCCCTTAAATGTTGGGCTTTGGAAAAAAGCTCAGGAAACACATTCAAAATGAGAGGAGAAAACACTTTTTGTTTTGTGAATTGTATGCAGGGTGCAGTTATTAGTTACTTGAAAATGATATACCTAGCACATAGGGACATGAATGATCTTGGCAATGAGGCAACTAAAATTTTAGTGTTATTTCTTTAATTCACTGTATTCTTCTGGGAGGAGTTTAAAATCCTTCCTGGCTTATTTATGAAGCACCAGTCAGCTTGCAGAACTCTATAGAGAGATTTCTTCCCTATTCTAGCTTCCACAAAAAGGAGCAGAATGCATGACAATTGGGCAAAATAGAAAGACGGAAAAATATTAAACCAAAATGAGAGAGATTTTACCCCCACAGCATGAATTGGATAGTTTTCTTTTAATTTTAGAGGAGCTTTGCATTTGAATTTATACCAGCATGCCCCAGTGTAATTCAAGATTAAATTATCCCTTCATGATCCCAGGCCCATTCTTGCAGCTAAGACTACAAAACAACCTCAACTGCTTCCTTCTTGCTTACCTCCACCATACACACACCCAGTTTTTCTTCAATAGTCCTTTTTCATAAATGACTCAGAAATTACAGTCAGTGCATTTGGGACACTTTTTGTGTTATCCTCAGATAAAACACTTAAGTGTTTCATTTGGAATCAAACAGCTTCCTGAGGAAATAACTAAAATCATAGAATTGTTGAATAAGCTGATAAGCAAAATCAGGTTACCAAGCAAGTCATCTTTTTTTTTTTTTTTTTGGACAAAGAATCTAAAGCAGGTTTACCAAAAATAAATAAATAATAAATAAATAATTAAAAATAAAAATAAAGCAGCTTTACAAACACACAAACAGAAAAGCCTCCATCTAGAAATCACCCAAAATACCAGGCTTAGGCAATCAGAAAATAAAGGTCTTAGTAAAAATGAAGAGTAGACCAGGTTCCACAATCTCCTCAGGAATAACTACAAACACTGCTTCCCTGGAGATGGACCCATGGCATCTGGCTTCCAAGTGCACCTGTCTCCTGGCCAGAAGCAAAGGTCTAGACGAGATGATCAAAACGCTGGTCCATAACTTATTCTAGCCTGAGGATGATCATTGACATTGGACTTTGGTGAACCTTGAACAGGATCAATTCATTCGTTCATTCATTATTCAATGAATATTTATAGAGCACATTCTCTACTAGCAATACGTTATGGGGGTGGGGGGAGGAGAGGAAACAGTCCCTGTTTAAAATCTACTAGGAGTAGCCCAGTGGAATGCCTGCAGAAGCCAGGCAGGTAACATAAATGAGGCAGGCCGGGTGAGAATTGTGAATTGAGGTAGACTGAAGAGTAGAGGCTCCATTGAAAAGGGGCTGCCTTTATTCAGCTCCACTGATTATTTCCACAAGGGAATGTGAGCTCAGTTTTGCCACACTTTCCAGTTTTCAAAAAAACAATCCTCAAATCCCAATTTTATTGTGAAATTTCTTCTTTTTTAAACATTGGCAACAAAATACAAACTTTTTAAAAATGTTATGTCAGCAAAGCAAAACATGACTGCAAGGCAAAATTGGAGCTGAACAACCAGTTTTCAACTTCTGGTGCAGAAAAGTATATAGTATTTTAAAACATGAACAATGAATTTCACAGTGTTGCCATTTCCCTGTCCCTCTCCCCTCAACTCTTGGAAATAAATGAAACATGGAACGGCTACTCTTAAGATAAGTTTGACATAAAACCAGCTTTTTTTAAATGGCTGGAATATAATGCGATAAATCTTTCCCCACCACCATTTTGAGTGTCTAGGATTCCCTTTGCAACGAGTGAAAATATAGGAAACTTACTTTTTATTCTATTTTATTTTTAAAAATTTTTTAAATATTTATTTTTGAGAGAGAGAGAGGAAGCATGAACAGAAGAGGGGCAGAGAGAAAGGGAGACACAGAATCTGAAGTAGGCTCTAGGCTCAGCCCAAAGCCTGATGTGGGACTTGAACTCCAAGCCTTGAGATCATGACCTGAGCTAAAGTAGGAATCCCAACCAACTGAGCCATCCAGGTGCCCCACTTTTTTTTTATTTTATTTTGCAGAGACAGAGAATGTGAGCAGGGGAGAGAGGCAGAGAGAGAGAGAGAGAAGGAGAGAGAGAGAGAGAGAGAGAGAGAGAGAGAGAGACAGTCTTAAGCAGGTTCCATGCTCAGTGCAGATCCCAACTTGGTGCTCAATCTCATGAACCTGGGATCATGACCTGAGCCAAAATCAAGAGTAGGACACTCAACCTACTGAGCCACCCAGGTGCTCCTGAAAATATAGGAACCCTTCTAATCAAGTGTCCTTACTGCCTATACACCATTGGTCCTCTTGTTGTACACCAAATGCTCTGGGGCTATCTTAAGATCTAGATGCTCCCCCTTTGCATATTCTGAAACTAGGGGCCCTCTGGTACTCTGAATCCTCACTGATTTTTTTGAAGGGAAAGGTAACTATTTCCTTTTTCTGTAGATTGCCATCTTCTCTCTCTCTACTCCCAGACAGGCTCCCATTCTTGGTCTTCAGGCTCAGCCGGAGAGTTGCACCCACCCTAGCAGTAGTGCTAGCCCACACGGCAACTGTGTGCAAATGGGAAAAGGGCCCCTTGACAAGGCACTTCACTAACACTTGTTGGAAGATTGTTAGAATATACAAATCCCTGACTTCATGAATATTCTCCCTTAGAGTTGTGTAGCACACAATAGTAAGGGTGACTCTGTGCCCATCCCCTCTAGGGACTTTCTCTTCAATCCACCATAAATTCCCTTTTTTTTTGGGGGGGGCACCTCATAAACCCTTGCCCATTGGTTTCTAACTTCCCATTTCCTTACTTAATCAAGCAGTCAATAATGAAGGACCTAAACTATGTGTATCCATTCCCCTCTCACAGGTCTAGATCTTGTAAAGGAGTGACAGGCAGAGTCCTCTTTACTCGGTTATATGAGAGGGATGATTTGAACAAACTGGAACAGAGGGGAAGAAGTATGGCATTTGCTACTTTCCAGAGATTCTTGAGTCCAGACTTTAGGAAAGAGACTGAAAATTGGCAGCCACAACTGTAAACTAATTCAGTCTACCCTAAGGCTATATTTTACTTATTTTTGGTTTTTCCTGCACATTTTTTTCTAAAGTTTCTTTTTGAATGCTTTTAAGGTTTTAACCACTCCTCCTAATTATCTAACACACTGTGTTAATTAAGAAATAGATTCTGCCACTAAAACAAGGAACCAGAGTAACAGTGGCTTAAGTGAAATGAATTTGGTTTTTGCTTATGTAATATAGTTCAGACATAAGCAGTTACAGGGCTAAGATGATAGATCCTTGGTAGGAGGAGCCCAGGCCCCTTCTAGGTTGTTGCTCAACCATCCCTAAGGCATTATTGTCGTCTAAGTGCTCTAAGATGGGTGTCTGCCACTATGAACCAGTTCCTGCTGATGAGAAAGAGAAGAGGAGAGTGTGTGCATTCTCTATAATGGCATAAGCCAAAAGTTGTGCTTATCATTTATGTTCATACCTCATTGGCCAGGACTTAACCATGGGGTGTCCTCTGTTCCAGCTGGCATAACAAAGCACCAGAGACTGGGTGGTATAAATGACAGAAATTTATTTCTCATAGTCCTGGAGTCTGGGAACTCCAAGATCAGGGTGCCAGCTGATTTGGTTTGTGGTAAGAGCTCTCTTCTTGGCTTGCAGATGGCCACCTTCCTGCTGTGTCCCCACAGGTAGAGAGAGACAGAGACATCTTTTCCTGTCCTTCAAAAGCCAGAGTCCTATCAGATTAGGGCCTCGCCCTTATGACCTCATGTAAACTTAATTACCTCCTGAAGACCCTATCTCCAGATACAGCCACATGGGGTGTTGGGGAGGAGGGTATTCGCATAACATGAATTTTAGGGAGACACAATTCAGTCCATAGCACATGGCCTCACCTGGTTGCAAGGGAGCCTGGGAAGCATAGTGTGTATTCTGAGCAGGATTTTATTACTAATATTGGAGATCCATTAGTAGTCACTCATACAACCCAACTTTTTACGTGCTTGGTCCTTCTAGGCAGTTCCTTTGGCAACACTGTTTTAGTATCTTTGTTATTATATTTGCAGTTTCCTGAATCCCAGCACCATTGTCCTATCTATATTCAGAAATAAATAAACCATAGAGAGCAACATAAATGATGTTTTATTGCCCACCACAGCTCTCCCTACTGCTGTAAATGAATGTTGATTTAGCATCTCAGAAAACGAAAGTGACCAGTGAGCTAACACTAATTATATAAAACCATTTTAATTTAATAAGATAAAGGAAAGCAGTGCCACATTTTGGTTTTCTACTAGTGACTGGTGCAGCTTCTGCTGTGCCGCCTTACAACCTGACAGAGTGAGGCAGTGTTCGGAGACTCCTCACTTGCCTCAGAGAGCCAAGAATAGCCTGCAAAATCAGATTTTTTTAATATGCAAATTAAAAAATTAAGGTCAAACAGCCCCACATCTGAGATTTAATGACTAATCCATTCAGACAGCTGCTTCTTGGCTATTAAATTACAGGGTGACTGAGTTCATTAAGATTTTCACACACAACTAACTCTTCAAATTGTATTCCATACTTTCTTAGACCTTCATGGGCAAAGCTAGTCAGATGAGCTATGGTTATAGCAGAAAGAGCCAGTCTGTCGCCATTTGTTTTCCAGTAGACAAAGGGGCATTATTTTCAGGTTGATTAAAACTGGTCATTCAAGCCAAATTCCAGGATGAGGTCATGAAGATCAGTCACTGTGGGGCTTATTGCCAAAGGCAACTGGAGAAAGAGTCCAGTTTTCTTTGCTGAAAGACATATTGCCAAAAATTCAAATTAAACTGTAAAATTATGTTACCTTTATCTGTGTTATACTGCACACATTAAAAACAATGAAGCCAAATGCAAGTCTTTAAACATTAGTCCTATGTATAGACATTGTTTAATATTTACACGTCATGGGGTTAGATCAGGCATTGTCTATTATTGTTGCCATTTTCTTTCCTGTTCTCTGACAATTGAAAACTTCTTTGTTTTAGAAAACTACATTTATAAGCAAAATAATGTGGAACATGCTTCATTCTGCTCATACAACTTATTTAACAATATTTTATTGTTAAGTATGAGAGAATTTTAATAAGTGTATTACTTCACCAAACTTTCTCATATATAGTATAAGCTACTTTATTTCCACAGAACTGTCTAGCCAGTGAAATGAAATTACTGTGAGCTCTTAAACCAACATACTGTAAGCCTATTATAAAATCTCATAAACTGGAAACAATAAGGAAATGGCTATTCTACCAAGTGACAATTCTTAACTGAAAAATATTTTTAAAGGCAATGTCTTCTTAATATAGTGCATAAAATAAGGAAATAAGGAGTAAAATGAACTACTATTATTTGAACAATAAACACAAACCATTTCCACAAAATAGTTTATTGCTAAAATGAAAAGTTGAAAGCTCATAGAATAAATTGTTAATTTATTAGCTTTTGATTTGAAAACAACAACAACAACAACAAAACAGTGATGAGCTTTAGATGAAATTGCCTTTCTTTTTGAACCAGTAGGGCCCTGAAATTCACAGAGCAAAAAATTACTTCAATTATAATTAATAAGAACCGATTACATCTTGAATTATCATGAATCCAAAATGAAATAATCATGAGACATAAAACAGTTCAATTGGTCCTTGAAATATAGCCAAAGGAAATAAGCTTTTTTTTAAGGAAATAAGCTTTAAAAATACTGAAAAAGTCCTATCTACATGGTTTGTTATTTATAAGTGAGAAAATCTGTTAGTAATCTAAATATCTTTATAGGATGTGGTTATAAAATCATTTAAAACTATAATCAAAAGAACATGAGAAATACATGGGAAATAGTTATGGTAGAATTTTTTTTTATTAACTTTATAGTTTATTGTCAGGTTGGTTTCCATATAACACCCAGTGCTCTTCCCCACCAGTGACCTCCACCATGACCATCACCCCCTTCCCCTTATGGTAGAATGTTAATATAAAAAATCAAATTCTTAAATTTTTTTTTCTCCCAAAGGGATGAGTTACTGAGGTGAGAAAATAATTTTGGTTGTCATTGACAGAAACTATGAGAACAATAAATGTTTGATGTCTCCCAGTCAAATGTTATAATTTTGATATGAAATACAACCCTGCAAATATCAATTCAAATTTTCTCTAGTGAAGCATTTCCTTGCAATTCATACTTGTTAACCTGTTCTTCCAGTTTCTCTCCAACATCCTAGATGTAACTGGCTTCTAGAATACTTCGGACCCCATACGGTACAGACAGGAAGCAACTTCACTTTTCTCCCATTTTGGTCTTCAGGTATCTCCTCTATTGGATCTCCCTTTCCAGTCCCTGGACAAGAGCTTAGATTTGCAGTCCTTTTCAGATATCAGAAGGTAGTATTTTCAGGTATAGTATTAACAAGTTCTGTATGATATAAATGAACTTTGATTTCTTCAGCTTCTCCCTGCCACCATCCATAGACCAGCAGTGGGGAAGGGGCGTGGACTACTCTCATCTCCACAGTTTCCCTACTTGGCTCCTCCGCTTTTCCTCTCCCACTCACTGTGCACCTTTTGGTTCTTCCAAGGTTGGAGGAGATTACAAGGAGAGGATAGGTAAGGAGGCAAACAGGTCTGACCCGATGAGTGCTGTTGTAACCTGGTGTTAGTAATCCCTGCATGGCAGATGCACCAAATCTGGCTCTTTCTCTTTTTGGGGTTCTTTGAGCACTCTGCCCTGACATACATCCATTACTTTATGTGCTTTGACACAGGCTGCTTCCTCCCACCACTCCAGATCCTATTTCCAATGGAATGTCCCACACAGGCCACTCTGGCCCCAGGAGTCTTCTGCACCTTGAGGAAAGTACAACCACCATCGCTTCAACTGCAGCTGCTCACATTGCCCTGCTTCAGGGTCAAGGCCAGAGAACCCTGAACCTCAGAAGTTTCTAGTCAAGAGTCAGGACCCAGATCCTCCAAACTGAGAGTCATGTGTCAAAATCTCCTAAGAACTCCCTCACCAGGCTCCATTCCTGCACAGTAGCTTCTTGGTTTGAAGTGGGAGAGGGTAGCACTCACTCTTCTACCAGGAGAAGGGGCCAGGAGGGTAGGGGCCATACCACAGAGCTCAGCACCTACCAGACTTGAAGAAATCTTCATTCTCAATCTCTCACTAAACCTAGAAGAGGGAGCAGAGCCAGTTATGAATCACCTCTTACTAAGTCCTATTGTGATGGTCACTATGGGAGTACTTGCCATCTACTGTTCTTGACTTTGCAGCCTCAATTGACAATAAGAAAAATTCTATTTTGCTGTTATGCATGATACTCCTCACTCAAGAAGTAATTTTCTTCTACTGTCTCTGCGTGATCCCAATGGATTACCCTGAAAATCAAATGGCAAGTCAATCTCAAGTACTTTCGGTTTTCTGCTCAATTACTCCAAGGTCCTTCTGCTTAAATAGAATGTATGAATGATCGGATCAGTCTGTTTTCTGCGGTGACTCTTAATCAGGATTCAGACAGGACCAGGCGTGTCTGCTTAACTAGTAGGGCAGGCCTGCCAGAGGATTGGTTTTGTTTCATTGGTTGAAAAAGGAGAGAGGCAGGGTGTCCAAGTCCTGGAGGGAAAGAGATGTGGGGGCACATGGTAGAATTTCAGTAATGTTCTCTTGATTTGGACAGCCCCATAAACCTGGGGTTGAGTGTCTGGAGCAAGTGGCTGCAGGCGGAAGCTGAGGGAGCCGTTTTCATAAGGGGCCCTGTGTGTCACTGTGAGGCATGAGGAAGTAGGCAGTGCAGCTTCTATGCCCAGATAAGGAGGAGGCACCCTCTCCCCACTTAGGCACAGACCACAGCATGCCTTCAAAACACTGAGGACTCAGAAAAGGGCAGCACAGCTGGTGATTTGCAGCTTTGGGTGTCAGGAGGTACCAACTTTGGCCAGGACATTAGTAGAGCCTCAGTGGACTTCCAGGACAGTCGATATCAAAAAGCTAGTTGCTGGAAAACTATCAAAGGGGAGTTAAACTATGTGTCTTCCATGTACTTCAACCAACTCCAGGACCAGGTGCTCTGGGTGATATCCAGTCCCCCTCCAATGTGGCTCTTCATAGTTAGCTGAGTCAAACAGCCCTATAAAAATTAGTGGAGTGGAAAGAGAACAGAATAACTTCAGTAACAACTGCCATTTGGGCAAGGAGAGAACACAATTGTCCCTGGACCACAGCATATATTCTCTCCTGCTGGACAGGAATAGAAAAGACTCCATGCCCTTGCAGTCCTTAGTCTACCTGCCAGCTGCTCCAGCTTCTGATCTTGGAGGGTGAATCTCCTCTGCTCACTGATTTCCATGATCACTGATTCTGCTTTCTGAAGATCTCCCTTGTCTAATAACCTAGAACTGCAACAGAAATTGGGGCTGTTCTGGTGGCTGTACCTCCTTCTGAGAACATGTTCTATTGGTTTGAATTCTGGAGGCTCGAGCAGTATAAAAGCCATGCTTAAGGGGTTTTCTGATCATGTAACTTAGTAGGCTTCAGTTTCATGAGCTATGAACCAATGCCTTAGATCCATTTGAGTCAAAGACTTTGGTAATGGAAACTGGCCTTTGAAATTCTTTATTCTACCAAAAGGCCTGGGTGCCAGTGCCAGTTTTATGGCACCCCATTGGACTCTGCCTCAGGGTGACTTAAAACAATAGACTGAGGTAGACCAGCAACCATTAATCTGCCCATTCTTTGCAGCCACATCCAATCACAGTGAGAGAGATTGTTGCTTTTGCACAGAGCAGAAACTGCTTGGATATGCTCAGGGAATCAAGTTTCTTCCAAGATCCATAGAATCCCAAACAATGGCTATTGCCTTTTTGCTTTTTCTTGCACCAGTGTTACATTGGAGAGAGAATTTTTTTCCCAAGATATTACAGGAAATGGATCTTTAGCTAAATTTTGCATAATAGGTAGAATAGGTTGCCTTAGCAAAGTTGTGTTTTCTTCCCCCTCTATTAAAGGCCCATTTATTGGAGTATTATTGTTAATAAGAATGCCTAATTAGTGTTTATTATAGCTAGCTTATAGTTTATGAACTATGCATAAATGTACATAATATTTAGTGTCGGGCATTTGCGTGACTCAGTCAGTTGAGCGTCCAACTTCAGTTCAGATTATGATCTCACAGTTTGTGAGTTCAAGTCCCACATTGGGCTCTCTCCTGTCAGTGCAGAGCCTATTTTTGGATCCTCTGTACCCTGTTGTCTCTCTGATCCTTCCCCTCCTCTAAAAAATAAGCATTAAAATTTTTAAAGAAAAATAAATAAAATAAAATATTTAGGATCAGCTGTGTAATTTTTAGAGTCCAGTACAAAATAAAAATGCAGGGCTCCTTGTTTAAAAAAAAAGTGCTATTAAAGGTACTAAAATATAAAGCTTTTTCTTTTCTTCTGTTGTCTCTCAAATTGTCCTGTGTTTTTAATTTCCCATTTAATGTCATTCTATATAAAGAAAACTCAAATTTTTAAATTACTAGCATGAATTTTACCGTGTGATACCAGCTGTAAATGCAAATATAAAAATGTCTAACTTGTATATAGAATCGCTGAAATTACAAATTTGTACTTTGTAGTTTATACATGCATATGCATTTTGGTCTTACCAGAACAGTAGAAACACCGCACAGTTATGTGCATATTCCATCAACATTCTGTACCTTTGACTTCTGAGGGAAAAAGGATGGAAAAGAAAAGGAACTATGGGTTGCTATCTCTTTCTCTTTCTTTCCATAGCATAATTTTCAATGTAAGTGGTTGTCTATTAAGGGAAATGGGAAAGATATGATAGGTTTTTTTAGTTGTGCATATTTCTTAGGAAAACACTGCCTTCAAAACATGTTTTGTTTCAAATAGAAAGCATGGCCTCCTGGGGCTGCGCCATCATTTACTCAACTGTAGTTGTAACATGTTTACTGCCTTCCTGCTTTCAGTCTTGTTCAACTCCCAAACGAGTGGGTCTACCAGAATTCTGTGTTCATGAATCATTGAAGACACTATATGCAAATGATACAACAAGGAATGGAGGAAACACATATTGATTTTATTTCTGTTTATGTGCGTGCTGTATTGTTCCATCAGTGTTTATTTACAATTCATAAGTTCAAAGATAAAATTATTAAGAATTTCAAGATGGCGGCAGCAGAGCATTAAACCAAGCATGGAACTCTTGTAGGCATTGGGCCCTGTATGACTCTAGGCCCATGGTCGTGAAGCTGGTCCCACTTGTATTATGTGGTACACACTGTTCTAAATGCTTTACATATTTTAATGAATTTAACTTTTTTAGTATGGTGCTTATATTTGGTCTACATAATATTTTCTGATAACTGTATCATCAGGATTTATCTGAGTGTGCCTTTGCCTGAAATTGTAATGTCAAAATGTCACTTCTTTTAAAGTGATTTTTAAAAAGTTTTTTATGTTTATTTTTGAGAGAGAGAGAAGAGACAGAGACAGAGTGTGAGTAGAGAGAGGGGCATAGAGAAAGGGAGACACAGAATCTGAAGCAGGCTCCAGGTTCTGAGCTGTCAGCACAGAGCCTGACACAGGGCTTGAACCCACAAACTGTGAGATCATGACCTGAGCTGAAGTTGGACACTTAACCGACTGAGCCACCCAGGCGCCCCTCAAAATGTCACTTCTTATACCTCATATCTACTTAGTGTGTTTGGGGTAAACAAGTCATGTAAATAATAAAAACAACAAAAGGAGTCTTTTTCCAAAAATGGTGTAACTTTTAAAGAGCTGTTACAGTAAAAAAAAAAAAAAAAGCCAATAGAAGTCATTGTATGATGTCAGTCCATAGTAATGATAATTACATTGGCTAAAGATCTTCTTCAGTAATAATCCGGAAACCAGATTTCATCTGTCATTTTGCTCTATCATATTTCATATGCAGAATTCATCCTCATGGTCAGTAGGTGACTGTTCCAACTTTAGGCATCATGTTTACATTCTAGGGAGAAAGAAGGACAATAACTCATCTTAGAGACTTTCAACATCTCATTATCCACTAACTATTTTATATATAGCTGCAAGGGAATCTGGAAAGTATGTATTTTAGCTTTTCAGTCTCTTTAGTAGAGAGAGGCAAAAAAAAAAAAAAAGAGATTTATGAAAGGCTCTTGGTTAGGCCATCCATAGTGTCCACCACAGTCTGCATCTTTGACTATACAACATTCACACATTTTCTTCTTTTCATATATTTATGTTCAGGTGGAATATATTAGCTTCTTCCCCCGAGGAATACAACTCTATTTATTACATCTAGATCAAAATCCAGCATCTCTGTGTGATATCCAGTTCTCTTCAACAGTTCTGGCTGTGGTTCCATGTGGCCTGGCAAACTTAATTTTGAAAGTAAAGATACCTGCTCCAAATATACCTAGTACAATTATGGGGGAAGAAACATGATAATTACAATGAAAACTCTCATTTGGAAAGGCTAATGTGAAACACACAGCCCATATTACACCCTGATAGACAGTAAGAATGAGGCCCCTCTGCTTAGGCAGTAGAGTTTCTTGCCTCAGACCCTGGTTCTGCCCTCTGGAGAAATCCACTTTGATTATCTTCTCTTGCCTTGTGATTATACATTTGGAAGGAAACATTCCCTGTTGACTGTCTCTCGTGGCCACACCTGACTTGAGCATTTAGAAGAATACTTTTTCTAAAGCCTTCTCAGTTTTTCACCATCTTTCTACAGGTTTTAATTCAGTCTAAGAGGCCAGTTAGTGACAAGTCTTCAACAGTCTTGAGTTTTTGTTCATTGATTTGCTTTGTTTCTGTTGTTGTTGCAATAGAATTTCACCATAAAACAACCAGCCTTCTGTATTGGTTTTCTTTTATTTGTCCCCCTGAACTCCTCTCTATTCATTCCAGCTCTGCTCTATGCTCTGTGAAGCTGATTGGTATACATGGCTTCAATGATTCCCTTGCTCTCTAACTTTCTTTTGGGTTTGGCCAATGGGAGAAACCTGTAGGAGGTCACAGGGAAAAAGCAGAGTGAGATTAGGGTATCTTTACCCCCAGATCTCTTTCTACTGTGTTGCCATGGGACTACAAAAGGTCACACCTCCTATCAAGTGGCCCTCTCTGAATTCTTATAACTGTTCCCTCTCCTTGCCCTTTGGATTCAATAATGGCAATGGCTCCCTGGTATTACTCAATCTGGGGTGGCATCCTATCCCTTGTGATTTTCCTACACCCTCTTCACATCTGTCAATAGTCCCTTTTTAAACTCTCCTAAAATTACCCAGATCCAGGATGTGATCCTTTCCTGCCAGGATTCTAACTGCTACAACTTCCAGTTTATTTTCTTCTAATCAAGGATGTATATAGGTATGTATGTTCAGGAAAATTGCATAATGTCATGGAAAGTAGTGTGAGATATTTGAGAAACTTGAAAATTATATAGTAGAGGGAGAATCAAACCAATTATGGATTACCATTATCATACAGCTGAATGTATTATAACTATACCGCTGGAAATCATGTAGGTGTTTGAAAGTAATAGAAAAAGAGTGCAATTAGGTGAATGATTCACCATTTTAATACATGGATGGTTTTGGAAATTAGTGATAAGTGTACGATTATTATTTCCATTTTACAGTTGAGGAGAGTAAAAAAAAAAAATCCAGAGAGGTAAGTAACCTGGCCATGGTCAAGCAATTAAGCAGGAGGAATTTGAACTCAGAGGATCTGGCTCCAAAGCCTAAGCTCTTAACTTAACCCATTGATTCTCAAGGCAATGCCTGCAAATAGTTGGACCTCAAGCAGGTTTGGGCATAGCACATATATTGGAAACCTCAGATCCTAAATTTTGTAACTGCATGGTGTCCTATAATTTCTCATGGTTAAGTGAAGAGACCACTTTGGAGCTGTGAAACAAACTTAGATCTTTTGAAAATCAGACGATTCTATGACTTTTAGAAACTTGCCAACACATACAGGTTGAGTTAGCTTCTCCTTTTTCTGTTCCCATAACACTGTGAACACACCTCTGTTATAGCTTTTATTATAGTGTTGTAATTGTTTTTATGTGTCTGTGTTCTGCTCTTTGAGCTCTTCAAAGAAAAATTTTGTCTTATTCAACCTCATTAATGTCCTATAATGAGACAGTTAATGAAGGACCAATTAATATCTAATCTATAAATATCCATCTAATTATATCTTAATTTAGTCATCCACTTAGGTAGCCACAATGTAGATTAACTTCTTTGGGATTTATTGTCATTAGCAATTACATATTTTAGGACCCAATTAGTATTTTTACTATTATCAGTATTGAGACAATTATTAAGATTTAATATATGCATTCATACATAAAAAACTAAAAGCTAAGCAAAAAGAGATTTTAAAAAATAACAACAAAAGAAGCAAAACTGTTTTCCCTAAATTGAACCATAGAAACATGAATGAAAAGAAGGTGTATTATTAATTACATCCTAAGAATGTTCTGGTTTATATCCAGTTCAGTTAACCCCTTTAAGCATCTGTACCAAATCAAGGAAGCATGCAGCGTCCATGATCACTTTATTCAGGAGCTGCAGTGACAGCATAATGAGAGATAACAGAGAAATTCCTACTTGATTACTCTCTACTCCAAGTTGGAATATTGGATTTATACAAACTTTTCTACCACATCATTCTATCCAACCATTTCCCCCTCTGCTTCCCCAAGCAGGAAAATAATTATTGAGATATTTACCCCGTTTCATTTTCTTTTCCTTCAACATTTTAATGGGATGGGGGAGTGTTAGAAAAGCGTTTTTTTCTGGGTGCACCATGGTGGCTCAGTCAGTTGAGCTCCTACTTCGGCTCAGGTCATGATCTCAACGGTTTGTGAGTTTGAGCCCTGCGTTGGGCTCTGTGCTGACAGCTCAGAGCCTGGAACCTGCTTCGGATTCTGTGTCCCCCTCTTTCTCTGCTCCTCCCCTGCTCATGCTCTGTCCCTCTCTCAAAAATAAAATAAACAAAAAAGAAAAAAAAAGAAAAGGGTTTTGTCTGGAAATGGTTATTGTGACCACTCTCTGTTGCTTTGATTCCTCCTACATCTTATCCTTGAGAGAAATTGCAGGAATGTTGGGCAGTGCTAAAAGTACAATCCCCAGATTCCCTCCAGCTGGTTTGACAAATGAGCTCAACCCATATGCGTACATTGATCTGTCCTAGGCACAGAGGAGAATTCATTTAACCATGAATAAATTTCACTTTAGCCCAGTGAATGCTGTCTGATGCCTAATTTGTGCCAAACACCATGGCAGAAGTAAGATTAGTAAAGTAGTCCCTACTCTGAGTAGCTTAAAATCTGTTAGGAACCAAGACGATCTCACCTGGAACAGTAAACAATATAGAATATAATATATGATGACTTTTTAAAATTAAACTTTTAATTTTGAAGTAATTCTAGATTTACATGCGTTTGTTAGAAATACGCTTTACACAGTTTCCTCCCAATGTTAATATCTTAGAAATAGTCCAGTACCACACCCAGTATATTGACATTGATATTGATACAGTCAAGATATAAAACATTGCCATCATTTCCATGAACACAAGGATCCTCCCAAGTTATCTTTTATAGACATACCCATTTTCCTTCTTATGCCACAGCCTCCTTCACCTGTGGCAACCATTGATCATTAATCTGTCTCTATGTCAATTCAATGGAATCATATAATATGTAACAATTTGGGATTGGCTTTTTTCGCTCATCACAGTTTTATGGCTCTTCATCCAAGTTGTCTGTAACAATAATTTGCTCTTTTTATTACTGCAGAGTATTCCATGGCATGAATTATCACAGTTTGTTTAACCATTCACCTGTTGAAGGACATTTGAGTTGTTTCCAATTTGGGGCTATTATATATAAAATTGCTACAAACATTCTTGTAAAATAATTTTTTTGTTGTTGTTGGTAAACTTTCTTTTCATTTTTCAGGGATAAAATACCCAGGAATTCCATTACTTAGTTGAATGGTAGCTGTATGTTTTGTTTTTTAAGAAACTGACAAATTGTTTTCCAGAGTAGCTGTACCACTTTACATTCTCACCAACAATATATGAGTAACCTATTTTTCCATATTCTTACCAGTATTTGAGGTGGTCACTATTTTTTATGTTAGTCATTCCAATAGTTGTGTAGTGATATCTCACTGTAGTTTGTGTTTCTCTATTGGCAGATGATGTTGAACAACTTTTCATGTGCTTTGCCACTTCCGTATTATTTGGTGAAAATACTCTTCATGTCTTTGCTAATGTTATAAATGGACCGTTTCCTTTTTTACTTTTGAGTTTTAAGTGTTCTTTCTATATTCTAGAAACTAGTGCTTTGTTCAGATACATGGTTTGCAAATGTTTTTTTCTCACTCTGTATCTTTATCCTCTTGCCAGGGTCTTTCACAGAATAAAATATTAAATTTTGATGAAGTCATTTTATTCTATATGTATATAATTGTTTTATTTATTTTTGAGAGAGGGAAAGAGAGACAGAGCACAAGCAGGTGAGGGACAGAGAGAGAGAGAGAGAGAGAGCGAGAGAGAGAGAGAGAGAGAGAGAGAATCCGAAGCAGGCTCCAGGCTCTGAGCTGTCAGCACAGAGGCACAGAGCCCAACACAGGGCTCAAACCCACAAACTGTGAGATCATAACCTGAGCTGAAGACAGACGTTCAACCGACTGAGCTACCCAGGTACCCTAATTTTACATACTGGTCATATTTTTTATGTCAAGTCTAAGAACTTTTTGCCATGTCCTAGCTGCCAAAGATTTTCTCTTGTGCTTTTTTTTCTAGAAATTTTATAGTTTTACATTATACATGTAAGTCCATATCCACTTCAAGTTACTTTTTGTATAAGGAATGAGACATGTCAAGTTTCTTTCTTCTTTCTTTCTTTCTTTTCTTATTTTTTGCACAATTTTTTGAAAAGACTATCTTTCCTCTTTGAGTTACTTTTTATATAAGGAATCATACATGTCAAGTTTCTTTCTTCCTGTCTTTCTTTTTTTTTTAATTTTCTTTCTTATTTTTTGCACAATTTTTTGAAAAGACTATCTTTCCTCCATTGAACTGTTTATATACCTTTATCATGAAACAGTCGGGCATATTTCTAGAAGTCTGTTTGGGCTCTCTATTCTGTTCCATTGATCTATGTGTTATCCCATTTCCAATATCATATAGTCTTGGCTACTATAGTAATATAATAAGTCTTGAAATTGGATAAATGATTTCCCTCACTTTATCTCTTTTTTTTTTTTTGAGAGAAAGTGTGTGTGTGTGTGTGTGTGTGTGTGTGTGTGTGTGTGTGTGTGAGTGACTGGGGGGGAGGGGCAGAGAGAGAGAGAGAGAGAGAGGGAATCTTGAATCTTAATCAGGCTCCATGCTCAGCATGGACTCTATACCATGACCCTGGGATCATGACCTGAGCCAAAAATCAAGAGTTGGACACTCAACCAACTGACCACCCAGGCCCTCCTCCCTCACTTTATTCTTTTGCAAAGTTGCTTTAGCTATTCTCATTCCTATACCTGTTGATATAAATTTTGAAATAACTTTGTCTTTATCTCTTTAAAAAATCTTGCTGGGATTTTGGTAAGAATGTTAAACATGTTTATCAACAGAACAGAATTGACATCTTTATTATATTGAACCTTCTAATCCATGAACATGGTATGCCTTTAAAAAAATTCTTTTTTAATGTTTATTTTTGAGAGAGAAAGGGAGACAGAGCATGAGCAGGGTAGGGGCAAAGAGAGAGGGAGACACAGAATCCAAAGCAGGCTCCAGGCTCTGAGCTGTCAGGACGGAGCCCAATGCGGGGCTCGAACTCATGAGTTGTTTGATTATGTCCTGAGCCAAAGTCAGACGCTTAACCAGCTGACTCCCCAGGCACCCCAAACATGGTATATCTTTATACATCTTTTGCTAGATTTACATCTATATAAATATTTCTTTTTTATTTAATTTATTCCAGTATATTAATACAAAGTATTATATTTGCTTCAGGTGTACAGTATAGTGATTGAACAGTTCCATACATCAGCCAGTGCTCATAATGATAAGTGCACTCCTTCATCCCCATCACTTATTTCACCCATCCCCCCACCAGTCTCTCCTCTGGTAAACATCAATTTGCTCTCTATATTTAAGAGTCTTTTTCTTGGTTTCTCTCCCTGTCTTTATTTGCTTATTTGTTTTGTTTCTTAAATTCCATGTATGAGTGAAATCATATAGTATTTGTCTTACTTTGTCTGACTTCATTTACCATTAAGTTTTCTAGCTCCATCCATGTCTTTGCAAATGGCAAGATTTCATTCCTTCTTATGGCTGATTAATATACCACATCTTCTTTATCCATTCACCTATTGCTGAACCCTTGTGCTGCTTTAATAATTTGGCTATTGTAAATAATGCTTTAATAAGCATAGAGGTGCATATATTGAGAAAGTATTTTTATATTCTTTGGGTAAATACTCTGGTGCAATTTCTGGATCTAGGGCAGTACTATTTTTAACTTTTTGAGGAAACTCCATACTGTTTGCATTCCCACCAACAGTGCACGTTCCTTTTTTTCCACATCCTCACCAACACTTGCTGTTTCTTGTATTTTTTATTTTACCCATTCTGACAGGTATGAGGTGATATCTCATTGTGGTTTTGACTTGCATTTCCTTGTTGATGAGTGATGTTGAGCATCTTTTCATATGTCTGTTGGCCATCTGGGTGTCTTTTCTGGAGAAATATCTGCTCAAGTGTTCTGCATAGTTTTTAATTGGTTTGGTTTTTGTTTGTTTTGGTGTTGAGTTGCATAAATTCTTTATATATTTTGGGTACCAACCGTTTATCATATATGTCATTTGCAAATATCTTCTCCCATTCAGCCAGTTGTCTTTTAGTTTTGTTAATTGTTTCCTTTTCTGTGCTGAAGCTTTTTATTTTATTGTAGTCCCAATAGTTTATTTTTGCTTTTGTTTCTCTTGCCTCAGGAGACATATGTAGAAAAATGCTGTTATGGCTAATGTCAGAGAAATTATGCCCATGCTCTTTTCTAGGATTTTTATGGTTTCAGGTCTCACATTTAGGCCTTTAATCCATTTTGAGTTTATTTTTTGTGTATGGTGTAATAAAGTGGTCCAATATCATTCTTTTGCCTGTAGCTATTCAGTTTTCCCAACACCATTGTTGAAGAAACTTTTTCCCCCCAATGGACATTCTTGCCTCTTTTATCAAAGACTAATTGACCATGTAATCATGGGTTTATTTCTGGGCTTTCTCTTCTGTTCCATTGATCTGTGTCTATTTTTGTGCCAGTACCATACTGTTTTGATTATTACAGCTTTGTAGTATAACTTGAAATTTGGAATTATGATACCTCTGCATTGAAATGAAATTGTTGTTTATTGTTTTTCTTTTTCAAGATTGCTCTGGCTGGGGCACCTGGCTGACTCAGTCGGTAGTGAATGTGGCTTCCGATCACAGGGTTTTCAGTTCAAGCCCTATGTTGGGCATAGAGCCCATTAGAAAAAATTTTTAAGTCTATTTTTAAAAGGTTGCTTTGGCCATTCAAGGTCTTTTGTGCTTCCATATAAATGTTTGTATTACTTGTTCTAGCTCTGTGAAAAATGTTGTTGGTATTTTGATAGGGATTGCATTAAATCTGTAGATTACTTTGGGTAGTATGGACATTTTAACAATTTTAGTTCTTGCAATCCATGAGCATGGAATATCTTTCCAATTTTTTGACTCATCTTCAATTTCTTTCATCAATGCTTTATTGTTTTCAAAATACAAGTCACTCATTTCCTTCTTTAAGTTAATTCCTGGGTATTTTATCATTTTAGGTGTAATCATAAATGAGATTGATTCTCTGATTTCTCTTTCTATGGCTCCATTATTAGTGTATAGAAATGCAATGCATTTCTGTACATTGATTTTGTATCCTATGACCTTACTGAATTCATCTATCCATTCTAGTAGTCTTTGATGGAGTCTTTCAAGTTTTCTATATATAGTATCATGTCGTCTGCAAATGTGAAAATTTTACTTCTTCCTTACCAATCTGGATGCCTTTCATTCCTTTTTCCTGGATTCCTGTGGCTAGGACTTACAGCACTATATTGAATAAAAGTGGTGAAAGTAGACATTCTTTTCCGACCTTAGGGGGAAAGCTCTCAGTTTTTCCCTATTGAGTGTTATATTCACTGTGAGTTTTTTATATATGGCCTTAATTGTGTTGAAGTATGTTCCCTCTTAACTCACTTTGTTGAGGATTTTTTACCATGACTGAATGCTGTACTTTGTGAAATGCTTTTTTCAAATCTATTGAAATGATCATATGATTTTTATCCTTTCTCTTATTGATTTGTGATGTATCACATTAATTTATTTGTATTAAACCACTTTTGCATTCAAGGAATAAATCCCATTTGATCATAGTGAATAATTTTTTAAATGTATTGTTTGATTTGGTTTGCTAATATTTTCTTAAGGATTTTGCATCTATGTACATCAGACATATTGGCCTGTAGTTGTCTTTTTTGTAGTGCCTTTACCCGTTTTAGTGTCAAGGTAATGCTGGACTCAGAGAATGAATTTGGATGTTTTTCTTCCTCTTTTATTTTTTGGAATAGTTTGAGAAGAATAGGTATTAACAATTCTTTAAATGTTTGATAGAATTCCCCTGCGAAGCTGTTTAGCCCTTGACTTTTTTTTGTGGGGAGGTTTTTTTTTTATATTACTGATTCAGTTTCATTTTATAGTTTTCAAAATACAAAACTTTCATTTCCTTCTTTAAGTTAACTACTGGGTATTTTATCATTTTTGGTGTAATCATAAATGGGATCAATTTACAATTCAGTTTGGGGAAGTTATATGTTTCTTCCTGATTCGGTTTGGGGAAGTTATATGTTTCTATGAATTTATCCATTTCTACAAGGTTGTTCAATTGGTTGGCATATAACTTTTCATAATATTCTCTTACAATCCTTTGTATTTCTGTGGTGTCTGTTTTCATTTCTCCTCTTTCATATCTGATTTTATTTGATTCCAATCTCTCTCTCTCTCTCTGTCTCTCTTTGTCTCTCTCAATGAGTCTGGCTAAAGGTTCATCAATTTTGTTGATCTTTTCCAAGAACAAGTTCCTGGTTTCACTGATCTGTTCTATTGCTTTTGTTTGTTTAGTTTCTTTTGTTTTAGTTTCTATTTCATTTACTTCTGCTCTAATATTTATTGTTTCCTCCCTTCTACTGGTTTTGGATTGTTTGTTCTTCTTTTTCTAGCTCCTTTAGGTTGTTCATTTGAGATTTTCTTGCTTTTTGAGGTAGGCTAGTATTGTATAAGCTATTTTAGAACCACTTTTGCTACATCCCAAAGATTTTGGACTATTGTGTTTTTATTTTAATTTGTCTCCATGTATTTGTTATTTGTTCTTTGATTTCTTGGTTGACCCATTCATTGTTTAGTAGCATGATATTTAACCTCTGTATATTTGTGCTCTTTCCAGCTTTTTTTCTTGAGGCTGATTTCTAGTTTCACAGCATTGTGGTCAGAAAAGATGCATGGTATGACTTTCATCTTTTTTAATTTGTTGAGACTAGTTTTGTGGACTAACATGTGCTCTATTCTGGAGAATGTTCCTTGTGCACTTGAAAAGAATGTGTATTCTTCTGCTTTAGGGTGGACTGTTCTGAATATATCTGTTAAATCTATCTGTTCCAGTGTGTCATTCAAAGCCTTCTTGATTTTCTGATTGAATGATCTATGCATTGATATAAGTGGGATGTTAAAATCCCCTACTATTATTGTATTACTATCAGTTACTTCCTTTATGTGGGTTATAAACTGTTTTATGCATTTGGGTGCTTTCAAATTGGGTGCATAAATATTTACAATTGTTATAGCTTCTTGTTGGATTGTTCTATAATGTCCTTCTTTGTTTCTCATTACAGCCTTTGTTTTAAGGTCTTTTTGTCTTAAAAACAAATTTGTTTGTCTTAACAAACAAATACTTTGTTATAAGTATTGCTACCTCGGCTTTCTTTTCATATCCACTTGCATGATAAATACTTTTCCATCCCTTCATTTTCAATGTATCTTTAGGTCTGAAATGAGTCTCACATAGACAGTGTATAAACAGCTCTTGCTTTTTTTACCCATTCCATCACCCTGTGTCTTTTGATTGGAACATTTAGTCCATTTACATTCCATGTAATTATTGGTTGGTATCTACTTATTGCCATTTTGTTACTTTCTTTATGATTTTTTTTGTAGTTCTCCTCCATTCCTTTATTTCCTTGGTCTCTTTTCTCATAATAAGTTGGCTTTCTTTAGTGATATACTTGGATTCCTTTCTGTTCATTTTTTTGTGTATCTGTTACTGGTTTTTTATTTAGTTACCATTAAGTTTGTATATAATATCTTCTGCATATAGCAGTCTATATTAAGTTGATGGTTGCTTAAGTTTGAACCCATTCTTTACTCCTCTCACTTCCATGTTTTAGGTTTATGGTGTCGTACTTTACATTCTTTTTATTTTGTGAGTGCTTTGACTGATATTTATAGACATACCTATTTTTATACTTACTATTTTTCTTACTCTTACTTATGGTCTTTCCTTTCCACTCAAAGAGTCTCTTTTAACATTTCTTGTAGGGCTGGTTTTAATGATTATGAATTCCTTTAACTTTTGCTTGTCTGGGAAACTCTTTATCTCTCTCTCTATTCTAAATGATAGCCTTGCTGGATAGAGTTTTCTTGGCTGCAGATATTTTCCTTTCAGCACTTTGAATATAGCATGCTACTCCCTTTTGGCCTGTAGAGTTTCTGCTGAAAAATCTGCTGATAGCATTATGGTGTTTCCCTTATATGTAACTGCTTTCTTTTCTCTTGCTGCTTTTAAAATTCTTTCTTTATCAGTACTTTTGCCATTTTAATTACTAGATGTCTTGGTGTAGAACTACTTGGGTTGATTTTATTGAGGGAATTTCTGTGCTTTCTGGACCTGGATTTCTGTTTCCCTTTCCAAATCCAGGACGTTTTCAGCTACTTTTCTTGAAATAAATTTTCTGCCCTCTTTTCACTCTTTTCTCCTTCTGGGATCCCTATAATGTGAATGTTATTACACTTGATGGTGTCACTGAGTTCCCTAAGCCTATTCTCATTTTGCGTAATTTTTTCTCTCATCTGCTCAGCTTGATCACTTTCCATTACTCTGTCCTCCAGGTCACTGATGTGTTCTTCTGCTTCCTCTACTCTACTATTTATTCCATCTAGTGTATTTTTAATTTTATTTAATCTGTTCTTCATCTCTGATTGGTTCTATTTTATATCTTTGTTAAGAATCTCACTGATGTCTTCCACTCTTATCTCAAGTCCAGTGAGTATCTTTATGGTCATTACTTAATCTTTTTAAGTTTATTTATTTTGAGAGAGAGATGGAGAGAAAGCACAAGGGGGGAGGGGCAGAGAGAGAGGGAGAGAGAGAATCCCAAGCAGGCTCTTTACTGACAGCATGGAGCCCAATGTGGGGCTCAAACTCACAAACCACCAGATCATGACCCAGGCCGAAACCAAGACTTGAATGCTCAACCAACCAAGCCACCCAGATGCCCAATGGTCATTACTTTAAAGTCTCTATCAGGCATAATACTAATATCTGTTTTGTTTAGGTCTTTTGCTGTGGTTTTCTCTTGTTCTTTCATTTGGGACATACTTCTCTGTCTCCTCATTTTGTCTAACTCTCTGTTTCTGTGTGTTAGGAAAGTCAGCTGTATCTCCTGCACTTGAAAGTAGTGGCATTATGAAGAAGAGGTCCTGTAGTGCTCTTTAGTGCAGTGTCTCCTGTTCACTGAAAACTGGCACTTCACGGGTGTCTCTTATGTATGTTGCATGCACCCGGGTGTTGTGGCTGAGCTACTCTTTCCTTCAATCCAGTCAACTGCAGTGGCTGTTACGGGCAAATGCTTGGTCCCTGTGGTGTTAGTGGGCCAGTCTGGGCTGCCTTGGGCTTGAGTTGAGTCAGACCAGGCATTTGCCAGAGATGCAGTAGCACCAAATGGCAGGGTGCTTTCCCTGTGTTGTCCCCTGAGAAGCTTTCGTTGGTGGGCAGGGCCTGCAGTCAGACCAGCTGTTTGCCTCCAGCCCACTGCAAGGCCACATCTGACTGGTGTGTGTATAGTTATCTTTCTCTCTCCCTGGTGCAGGAGTCACTTTGGAGTAAAGCTGCTTGCGCTGCTGTTGGGCTGCTTGCATGCCAACAGGCTTGTGGCATCTCTTTGCATGGGTTCTGAACAAGAGTGTATTGGAGAGGGCTGATCTGCCATAGCATGAGAGGGCTGGGCAACAGTGATAGCAAGTTAGGTAGCAAGTGTTGAAGTTGCACCGATTCCCACAGGTGGCCATGTGTTTATTTGGAGGGCAGGGGAAGGAAATAGTGTGTGACAGCTCCTTTGATCCTAGAGTAGTTCCCCAACACCTCTGTCCCTCCAGGACGTGCTCTGAGATTAATAAACTACTCTCCCTCCCATATGCCACAGGTATTTTTCAAGCTGCTGTTTCTATGCTATATTTCTGCAAGCTGTTTGTTGTGCTGTGTGTTTAGAGGCATGGACTCAGTTACCTCTCCCCTCCTGGCTGTCTCAGAGCCAAATGCAATGATTTTTTAAATTCCAGGTTTTAAATCTCACTGGTTGTAAGAACTCACAAAATTTAGCCCCTCTTGTTTTCAAGCCAAATGTTATGGGGATTCATCTTCCCTATGCAGGGTTTCCAGTGTGAGAGTCTGCTTCTCTCCGCTCTCTGTGCCCCCAGGTCACTCGTTCTTATGGACAGTCCCACAGGTCTACCCTTCTTACCCTCCTCAGTGTGATCTCTTCTCTACATTTAACTGTGGAGTTTGTTCTGCCAGTCTTGGGGTCTTTTTCTTGATTATTTACATTGATGTGGGTATTATCAAGTCACACCCATGGGATGAGGTAAGTTTAGGGTCCCCCTACTCTTCCATCTTCCCCTAATTCCCTGTAATTTTTTTTGAGCAAATGTAAATGGCATTGTATTTTCAGTTTTGATTTTCATGTGTTCACTTCTTGTTACCACTGAGTGATGGTGAAAGCCCTGACCCTCTTCTAGGCCTCCTCTGAGATGGCTCCAGGGAAAGGGAGAGAGATAGAAGCCTAGGCTCCCTACTTGGCCTTCTCTGACACACCCCACTGGGAGTGAGTACTGAGTGTCTCATTAACGCCTCACAAATGTGGAAGTCTAGGCTCTCCATTTGGCCTTTGCTGGCATGGGTGGGAGTGAAACCATAGTGTTTTCTGTCATGTTTGGCTGGAGTAGAATGTTATTGTCTGAAAGTTTTCTGTCTTGCCAGGTTCCCCCTTTCTTGGTCCTTTGGATAAATAGCTCTTTGGATATAAGCTTTAATTGGGGACCTGTGTGTGTGGTGTGTGTGTGTGTGTGTGTGTGTGTGTGCGCGCTTATTTGGCATTTCTGAGTTGATTCCTTTTTTAGCTCCAAGTTTGGGATATATGAGAAAAATAGAAATACCAAGGAACTCACATTGTATGTTCTTTGTGCCCCTAAGTCTTTAGCTGCTCTGCCTTTTTCTTTCTAATTTCCAAAGTCATCTTCTATTTATTTTATACATAGAATAAAATACATATCCAGAATTTTTAGTTGTGTTTGGCAGAAGGAATATGGAAAAACACTCCATCTCTCTAGAGTAAAACTAACATTTTCAATATAGATAAAACGTTGCCCACAGAGAAGTAGGCTGGATCAATGTGTGCTGATATGGTGGAAAAAGATTTGAGTCTAGCTTGGAAAAATGGTAAATGAAGAGAGTGAGAAAGAAAAAGAGACCAAATCATAAAAAATATATTTTTAAAAAAGAAGGCAATTCTAAGAGGACATGGGATTGGGACCTGAAAGAGACCAGCTTGACTAATATGAATAATTCATATTGGAGTAGAGTGAAGATAATAATAAGAGAATATTCCATTTGTTTGGTACTTAGTACCTTGCAGGCACTCAGCTAATAGTTTGAAATACATTGTCTTATTTACTTTTGATAGTTCTTAGAGGTAAGTCCTAACATATGTGTTTTGTATATATGGAGAAATTGAAGCTCAGAGAAATAACGTAATTTGTTTAAGATCACATATTAGTAAATAGTGAATCCTGGATTGCAGTGAGGTCTTTTTGGTATCATAGACTGTGTGTGTCTCTGTGTGTGTGTGTGTGTGTGTGTGTGTGTGTTTTAATTTGAGAGAGAGAGAAAGAGCATGAGCTGGGAAGAGGGGCAGAGGGAGAGAGAAAGAATCTTAAACAGGATTAATCATTCTCAGCGTGGAGCCCAACACAGGGCTCAATCTCATGACCCTGGGATCATGACCTGAGTGGAAATCAAGAGTTGGATCCTCAACCCAGCCACCCAGGCACCTGGACTATGTTTTTAACCACTAGATATTTCTACTTCGTAGAATGCTCAGATTATGAGCTCCTGGAAATCCACAAGGAGTTTGAAGTCAATGCCTTAAAAGATGAATAAAGTGATAAAATTGGTTTTAAAGGAAGATTGATCTATTAGTGAAAGGCAGAATATAGTAAATCTGGGGAAATGAAATCAGTACATAACTATAGAGGGCTTGTTTATTTTTGCATTCAATTCATTCAATAAATGTTTATTAAATGCTATATTAGTAAAATTTCCACTAGAAAAACAAGTAGGATACATACATACACACACACACACACACACACACACATGCACATACACACGCAAAATAGGCTCTCTGCAGATGCACTAAGTTAAGATGAAGTCATACTGAATTAAGGTGGGCCCTAAATCTAATGTCCTTGTAAGAAGAGGGAGATAGAGGGGCACCTGGGTGGTTCAGTTGGTGGAGCATCCGACTTTGGCTCAGGTCATCATCTCACTGCTTGTGAGTTTGAGCCCCACATTGAACTCTATGCTTGCTTCAGATTCTGTGTCTCCCACTCTCTCTGCCCCTCCCCCACTCATGCTTTCTCTCTCTCTCTCTCTCTCTCTCAAACATTAAAAAAAGAAGAAGAGGGAGAGAGAGACACAGGGGAGAAGGCCACATAAAAATGGAGGTAGAGATTCCAATGATGCATGTAAAGACCAAAGAGTGCCAAAGATTGCCAGCAACTACCAGAAGTTCAAAGAGACAAAAAAGAATTCTTCCCAAAAGTTTTTGGAGGAAACATGCCTCTGCTGACACCTTGGTTTTAAAGTTTTGGTTTCCAGAACTGTGAGAGAATTAATTTCTGTTGTTTTAAGCCACATAGTTTGTGGTAATTTGTTACAGCAGCCCCAGGAAACTAATATAGAAACAAAGTTCAGTGAGCAGTGTGAAAAATGGGAGAAGATCCAAAAATGGAGACAAAACTAAGATCTAGGAATGAGGTAGAAATACTCAGAGCAGGTTTAGGCAGAAGTGATTAATTTTCTTGGTAGATAAATAGAACTATTTATCTTGGTAGATAAATAGAACACCTTGCGTTACTGTCCTGGCATGTGGGTGTGACTGAATGGCTTGAGGCCAAAAGGTTAAAGTAACCAAGAAAATGAACATTTTTGAAAGTATATGTTGTTTGGCCATTAGAAGAGCCCTCAAGGGGAAAATTGGAGGAAAATAAGAACAGGATGACTAATCCTTAGGATTAATTAGAACTGCAAGAAGAAAGGGGAGCCATTAAAGAAGACAGAGAAAGGATGGTGAGAGAGATGGGTAAATAATAATAATTTACTACCACAAGAGATGGGAGAAGAAAGAAGGACAAGGGCATCAATTAACTAGACCACAAACTTCTTGAGGGCAGAGCCTTTGTACTTTCAGTAGCTATAAGAGTCCATAGTTAGCCTTTAATAAGTATCTACCAAATTAATAAATTTATATGTATTTTATAAGTAAGTTTTTGATAAGTATCTACCAAATTAATAAAGACCCATTTCCTGATACAGGAGACATCAACAAGAATAGAGATGGAAATGAGATACCTGATTTAAGCAAATAGAAGACCCTAAAATCTTAATTAAAACTTTCTGTAATGTGCTGATGTTTGGGGTATTAGAAGTTAGAGAAAACTAAAAAATTATGTAGTCCACCTCTTCATTTTGCAGATGAGGAAAAAAGGTGCTGAGAGATTGCTTTTATGACTTGGGTTCTTTGAACCTGAAGATGTTTCTGTAACTGTGACAGGTGATTTTGTATGTTGTAGCTGATGCTAACCCCTTTCAGTCATTAGATTTCTACTTAAGTTTTTTCTGTCCTTCAAGGAAATTATCAGTCAGGGTGAGTTATTAAAAACAAAAGTGATAATGTGGGGGCTAACATGCCAAGAAATGAAAGTTCTGATTAGAGAAAGGAAGAGGAATGATAAGGATGAATTTCATGGTAGCAATTTGGGATCACCACCTAGAACCCAGACTCCTTTGGGAGTGTGGATAGGATCACATGCAGGATATTTAATATAACTCTCAGAGCTTGGAGGTGAGGACAGGTCTAGTACTACTCAAATTTCCAATCAGAAAGTTGCCACTGTAGTGGTACATCAGTATAACTGACAATGAGATTCACCCCAAATTACATGCTTTGATGACTCATTTATGACATCTTTGCTGAGAGGCAGCAGACAACTGTAGCAGGACTCCACAGGGACCGTTAGAGAGCAGCATCAGTAATGGCAGTGAGAGAGCACAAACCCTCAAATCCCCAGCTGGGGAAACCCTGACAATACACTTGGGGCTTTTGGAGCCTAACACCAAAGGCTGTTTATTTAATAGCTATGAAAGAAGTGGCTCCTTGAAATATTGGTCACCTCTCAAGGTATATTTTTGGTCTTCTAAGACTGACTAATATATCCCTCCACCTCTTTTTTCTTTCTTTAGTTTTTAACATCCAGAAAGAGAGGCTATTATTCCACCCCAATACAAACCTGCAATGACTGCAGAGATCTGACACATCGGACGATAAGGAAGATTCTGCTGGGAAAAAAGAAAAAAAGAAAAAAAGAAAAAGAACAGCTCTAAATTGGAGGCTATTATTCTAATCTTGTTTCAGTAAAGGTGCTCTTGATTTTGCTTTGAATTTCAGTTTCTTTGATTGGAGTTTTTGGAAAAGAAAGAGAAAAAAATAAAGAATAGACTTGTAAAAGGTATGCTCAGTCTGACCATCTGCCAGGGTGGGCTGCCAGCTTTCTGTATCCCAGAGGCTCCAACAAGGTAGATTGGCCCTGAATAGGGTAAGGAAGGTGCCAATGAGCAATTTTCTGAGACCATTTATTAAATGTTTTGGTTGGAGGAGAAAAATCTCTAAAATGTAAAGAGCTGCCTTAAGAAGTATTAAAATTCAGTTAGTCACACATGCTAAAACAGTATTTTATTCTATTTTTAAACTTTTGGGTTTTTTTCAGTGTAAGGTGTGTAATTTAGAAGGTAATGAAGACAGTTATCAAGATTCCTCATTCAACACCAATCCCATGCCAATATATTGCTCTTGACTTGTGCTTTTCTGAATATCACAAGATTAAAACCAATTTGAATCCATTTTTCACTTCACGCTTGAAGATACCATTCAAGTCCTTAGAACTTTAAATTAGTGAGAAAAAATAAAAATAATGATTATTCTTATTAAAGATTACTAATAACGATTTTAATGATTAAGTGAGAAAGATGGAAACAAATCTGTCTGACTTAACAAAATTTACTCTCTCTTAAGTGAAAGCAGAATGAGACACATTCAACTAGTTGAACATCTGACAGGACTTGGCAACACCTGAATACATTTTACTGACCCAGAGGGCAACTGCCACATTCATCACAGCCAGAATCCTTAATATAATACAAGGTGATTTATGGTTACCAGTTAGAAATATCTTATGAAATAGTGGAATGATAAGGCTATTCAGGGGAATTCAAAATTAACCAATAGGTTTACAAAAGCCACTATGCTTAACTTTCAATATATGCCTATAAGGAAACCACTAATATTCATCATTTAAATAAAGGACTAAATTATATTTAATGTGGTTTATTTTCCAGTTTCTTGTTTGATTTATTCTAACCCATATAATCGCAAGTTTGTCATACATTTTACAGAAAGTACCAATTTTTTTGTTGGGAAAATATTTAAATGAACAATAGCCTGGAGTTGAAGAGGTTAATCAGTTTTACAAATCAAAATAATACCTTATAAATCTAAATAGCATGTGCTTCCACAGCTGAATTGTATCAGATCCTATAGCACTAGAAACAGAACATTGCTGGCCTGCTAGGTACTTTGTTTCAGCTTTAGACAAATCATTTCAACTAGGATCCATGTTTCTTCATAACAAAGAGAAGTCAAGCATATACAAGGAGGAATGCAGGTCTCAAGAATGTGCCTCTGGCATTTAATCCACTAAATTGTCCCAGAAAGTCTTTCTTTGCTCTTTCAGGTAGATGCTTTGGGGAAACATCAATATGATTTCTTGGTATTTGAAGCAATTTGGGAAACGCTAGAAAGTGCCTTGATTACCTATAGATATTTTTCTTGCCTCTGAAGCGAAGGAGATTACAGTCATCAAAATAAGTTTTATCAGATAAATTGGACCCTCTTCTACTGCTGTGTTCTGTAGCCCAGATTTCTTCATGTTTTCTCCAACATTTATTACTACTGTATTTTTTATTATGGCCATCCTACTGGATATGAAGTGGTTTTGCTTTGCATTTCCCTAGTGGCTAATGATTTTGAGCATCTTTTCATTGTTTCTTGGCCAATAGCTGCTTGAAAGTCCTTATCTAGTGATTTCACCATTTGGGCCTTATTAGGGACTGCTCCTATTAAGTGCTACTTTTTCCTCCTGTTTATGGTCATATTATCTTATTTCTTTGCATATGTTAAAATTTTTTTGTTGAAAACGGGACATTTAAATAGCACATTGTGGCAACTCTGGAAATCAGATTAACCCCCTTCTCAGGATTTGTTGCTCTTTGTTGTTTGTTTGTTTGTTTTAGTGACTCTTCTGAATCATAAAGTCTGTGTTGTTTGTCATACATAGCTGCTGAAATCTGCTCTTGTAGCTTAGTGGTCAGGTAATGGTTGGGCAGAGATTTCCTTAAATGCCTGGACAATGAATATCTCAAGGGGCCATGTGTCTGTGTATTGGAGCATGCCTTCAGCACTCAGTCAGAAAGTTAACAACTCAGGGGCGCCTGGGTGGCTCAGTCAGTTAAATGTCTGACTTTGGCTCAGGTCATCATCTTGCAGTTCGTGGGTTCCAGCTCCACATCGGGCTCTGTGCTGACAGGTCAGAACCTGGAGTATGCTTCAGATTCTGTGTCTCCCTCTCTCTCTGCCCCTGCCCCACTTGTGTGTGTATGTGTGTGCGCTCTCTCTCTCTCTCTCTCTCTCTCTCTCTCTCTCAAAAATAAACATTAAAAAAAATTAAAAAAGAAAGTTAACAACTCTACCTTATCCTTCACTTTCTGCTCGCATAGACCCTCAAGTTCGTCAGAACTGAGTACTTAGGGTCTTCTCAGGTCTTGCTTCAGCATGGACAGATTCCTGGGCAGACATAGCCATATGCATGCACTTGACCTTCTAGAGTCTTAGGAATATGTCAGAGCTTTTCAAAGTCCCTATGGATAATATCTTATTCCCTATCTTTTCCTTTAAATTTTTTTGGTTAGCCTATTGTTTATGCTAACTGTATCACCCCTGGTGGCCACAAATGTGTAAACAATTGCCACTAATTGTTTTGATAAACACTGCTGGTGAAAAGGTTTTTTCTACTAGATGAGCTCTACTCTGAGTCATGTCAAATAAAGACAGCCGTGCTAGTAGCATATTTCAGGGAAATACCAGACAGTTCTCTGGGAATGAGGCTTTGAAGGAGGTCAAACTCCATTCTACAACCTCCAGTGGGTGCCAGGTTGCCAGTTTTCAACATGACTGTGCGCTGTTTACTTTCAAAGCTATCATGGAGCTCTAGAGGAGGGATGGGAATAGGACAAGTTAAAATACATAAATCTCACTGTTTTTACTGAGATTCAGCCATTTTTTCTTGAATAAACACTTCCCATATTGCTATAAGTCTTTGGTTAAATATCTAAAGTTCTGAAAAAAAGTTGACTCTGATGATTTTTTCCAATTTTCTTATTAATTTTATGAAGAATTTTTGGAGGTTCTTACTCTCCTATTTTCTCTGACATTTCTCTTTAGTAGCATATTTAGGGTGACATATTTTGCCACTCAAATGATTGTGTCCAATTACTGTATTTTTGGATGGCTAACTCCTACTCATCCTTAAGACTCAGCTCAAGGGTCACTTCCTTGAGCAATGGAATGCTTTGTGCAAGTTAAATTTGACAAACAAGCTGATTAAGTGAATCAGATGCTATCCCAGCTGCTCTTGTTCAATGAGTGAATGAAAACTGGATCCATGCCAGGTCAGCATTCACTTTTTCTGGGTTCCCCAATCTCCTCCCCCACAGTAGTCCTTAAAGCACTGTCTCTGAAAGCCTGAGGCTCTCCAGATCATGGCATATTCTAAGCTAGATGAATGCTTGGTGAGAATTTCAAAAAGCAGATTTAAGCAGTAGGCAGTCAATTGACCTAGAAAGCATCTAGATCCATTTTAAACAGAAACTATATGTTTTCTTGAATGAAAAGGATGAACAATTACTCTGGTGATTCACTGAAAAAGCCATAATGCCTTTTCGAAAATTATGGAAATATGTAAATTACTGATATATACTCCCCAAAAGAATAGTTACTACCTATCTGAAATACAAATACAAGAAACATTTTAATTGATTATGAAGAATCTTGTAGAGAAATGTTGGCTAAATGAATCTTGAAGACCATTGGCATGGTAAATTGTCTACCACTGTTTTGGATCCCATCTTAGGTTTTCAAAAAAAAATTTTTTTGGAATAATTATTAACTTTATTTGTCACTCTTTATAGACATTGGTCCACTTCCACATGAAAAGTAGGGAGCATCTGCTTCCACTTAATATTCTAGAGAATGACGTTGTACCACAAACCATTAATAGTAACTTACACAGGGGGAAAAGTTACTAAAAGATTTTATATTCAAGTCCCAAGAGGTCCCCCAAATGTTGGTTTTTGTGGATATCATTACAGGTATCTATAACTCCATAAAGCTAGTTTCTGTTTAGATCAGTGTAGATCATCCACACAACAAATCTGCATCACCAAACTTTCAGGAGAGGTTAAAAAACAGCTACCCTCTGTCAATCAGATGCAGTGCCCAATTCAAGTAACTGTGTAATAAGCACTCTCATAGTTTAGGGCTACTGGAAGTTAAAAAGCTTCTATCTTGTTGCAGAGATACTTATATCAAATTAAGACATTTATAAATGGTTCATAGGATATAACAGCCCAAATATCATTTTCACCTATCCTGTGTAAGGAAGTTATTAAATACTTGTAAGTTTCTCTAATTCAGTGCATTTTCCCAACATAAATAACACAAACTATTCTAAATGTTTTACATTTATTTCAGTGCACATTTCCAAATGTTAAATGGAATGAAATTATATTAAATAGTTATATCATATTTGAGCATATTCTAGAATCTAATCACACAAATCAGTTCACATCAATATTATAATTCACTTTAAAAGAACATCACAGGCACAGAGAACAAACTTTTTTTTTCTTTTTTATAAATTTAAAGTATACCATCTACTTTCCACTACACTAAAAGATTTAACAAAACAGCCTATTTCCAAACTCCTTTTCTAAGTTTGGCATATGGAAAGTTCAATCCATTCAAATCTTCTGGTTTGTCATCCTATAAATAATGCTGTCATATCCAGGATCCATGTTCCAGATATTGTAAGAGGTGACATTCACAGCCAAGGCCAAGGCGATCATTATCCAAAGTACCATGTTGAAAACCACTGGATACTCAAGGTTATACTTATATGCAAGGTTATAGGGGCTTGGTGGGTTCCTCTCTTGTTTTGCCTCAAGAATAGTTCTTGTCTTCCTCACAAGAGATGTGTCAAATGATCTGACAGTCACTAACTCTACCATGGCATTCCCACCGTAAAGGTTGTACATGTCATCTGTGAACTTTTGCAGAGCATCGACAAGGATTTTGGAAGCATCTCTGAATTGTTCAGAGTCTGCCCCATAATGTTTCCCAATTTCATCCAGACCTGCCAGCTCCAGCGAATATAAATCAGGAGAATGATCCTTGGCTAGATGCTTATATCGAGACAACAAACTTAAAATATCATGTAGCACTTGCAATTCAGAAAGAAAGAGCAGATCAACTTCATTGTTCCTACTCAGAGAATTAAGGGGAAGTGAATTGAGAACAGAGTTTTCGTGAAACAGGCAATTGCGGAGCTGTTGTAATGTTACAGAGAGATCTTCAAAAACTAAGTTTGCCTTCCCCACCATATACACTCTCTCCTCACTGGGAGCCAACTACAAAACTACAGGAGTTTCTTCAGGAAATAAGGAGTGAATGGAATTTGCAACGCTGTCAAGACTAAAAGGAACTGCATTCTCCAGAGGGTATAACATGGCACTGCCTGGGGGTAGAGCGAGTTTGTCTACTCCCTTCACCAACACCATAACGGTAGCTGAAGGACAATGGAACAGGTTACCCACCGCAAGTCCTGGCCGAGAAAGGTCTTCTTTAACAGAGAAGCCCATGGACAATGCAGCCACGTCTGGGATTCACTCTCCTGGTATAGACCAATTTCCATCTCGGAAAACAACAGACCGTGGTGATCTTAATATACTAAACTCGTTCCCCAAAACACCAAAGCCACTCTCAATTATAGAATGGAATCTGGATCTCCTCCCTCAACTTCAGGAAACTCTTGACTCTCAAACTTGCATTCTTTCAGAGGAGAATTTGCACAAAAGTGACTTTAAAGAAATCATCTTTCCATACTCTGTGTCTTGAGAAATAGCATCCTTCTTTGAGTGAGGGGTGAATAGCTTCTTAGGTTTCCAAATTTAGGCAATTTGTATGAATCAACCTGAACATCCCCTGGGAGCTGTGAGCACTATTTTGGAGACCAGACTATTGAATTTTTTAAAGTGGTCTTTAATGGTATTTCTAAGTGAATTTATAATACTTTTAATATACAGAATTAAGAAAACTGGGCATTTGTTGGTTTTATGTAATTTATTATATAACGTAACACATGTATAGACTGGTATAACATACTGTAGAGAGAAAAAGCTGTTGGCAAAGTAATACAAAAAAAATAGTTGTTGACTATGGCTCTCATAATAGTTCAAACAACTCATACACTTTTGAGACAAAAGAAAAAATGTAGACTTACAGGATTATTATGCAACATGTTCTTTTATATCAAAAGTTCTAAAGCAAAGCAAAGAGAAATTGCAACTGGCCAATTATCCTGTGAACTTTGTCATTGAAGAAATCTAGCCTTAATGACTCATGAGAGGATAAAATGCTCTTCTAAAGTCAGATATTTTTGCTTGAATAATTCAGACAATGTCATTGATATTTCACTTAGCATTATCCATAAAATACTTTACACAAGAGGTTTTTAAAAAAGAACTCCTAATGGAGGCATTCAAGACAAAAGATAAGACATTCCAAAGGAAGATGAAAATTTATTGATCATTTAAAAAATAACTTTATATTTTTAAATAGTTTAAGACTCACAAGAAATTGCAAAAACAGTGCAGAGTTTCCCATGTTCCCTGCACCCAGCTTTATCCAATATTAATGAATATCTTACATAGCCATTATACATGCCCAAACTAGAGTTGCATAACTCTTAAACTCCTCATCCACATTGAACATATAAAAGCATCAGGTTGCTGGAAATCAAAATAAAGGATTTTTGCAGGGTGATATTTATTTAGAGAGAACTCTGGGTATGCTCTGTGTCCTGCATAATGCTCTGTCCTCATGTGATTGTAGATCTGTAACAAATGGATATTTTCTATTATTTCCAAGAGTCTCCACCTGTCAAAAAAACTATAGTGGGGGGGAAAAAGCCCTTATGGTAACCTTATGGGTTTTTTGGTTTGGCTTTGTCTATTTGGTTATTAGAGAATTTTATCATTCTCTAATTCAAGAGAGTATTCAACAAACAAAAATTATTTTTTCCCAGGTAACTGAGATATAAGATTTCAAAGGCAAAATTTCTTTCTCTTTAAATCTCACATAGGAACATCTCTAATTCTATCTCTTCTTTGTGGTTCTCTCATCCCTGCTTCACTTTAGCAAATTTGTCATTGAAATCTACTTGGGAGAAAAGAGGAACTTCAGTAAGGGGGCCAGGGTGGTTTCTATCTGAACACAGACCAAATGTCTGCAGGTGTGTACCCTGGGAAGTCATGCTTTATCACTGACCCCCCCTCCCCGCTCCCATAACTCACCTCACTTGGCAGTAGGCTACTAACCCTTTATCACCTACATCCTCTCCAGCCAGCTGAACTTCTTTTTCTTATTTACCTTTTCAGGTTTGGGTTATTGTTGTTGACCTTGTTTTCAATTTATCTCGGTATTTCCCACTTTACCTAGCAGAGTGCCTTGACCATAATAGGAACTCAATGAATATCTACTGAAAGGATGGATTCCTTCCATAAAGAAAGGAGCCAGAAGGATGACTAATGAAGGCAACTAGTCACATAATTTTAAAACATTTTTCTCTAATATTTGGATATTTCAGCAATAGTTTTTGTCAATTACATGGATAGTTACTTTAATACACCATATTACTCTTTGCACATGTGTGGAACTCAATATTTGTATACACAAAAAGCAGGTAACCTCGGTTGAATAAGAAATAACCATATTCATAGAAAATATATAAATGAATACAAAAGATACTATTACCAGTATTATTTCTGGGGACTGAGAAAAAGGAACTGTGAGGATCAGTGAGGTCACTAAATTGTACTTTTGGCTGTACACACTTCTGCACTCTTTTAATTTTTATGAGCATGTATTACTTTTCCATTTCAATTGTTAAGATTATATTAACTCAGCAGAAAACTAACCAGAGGTACTGTGGTCCTGAATATTTGATCTTGTGTCTTTCACTGACTCAGAGCCGGGGATACAAAATCAAACGTCGCCAGGGCAGAAGCAGATAATGTAACTCAGCAAATTGGACTGTGGATTGTGGCAAGTGAGGCAGTGCCTACTCTGTCTAAAGTGGCCAGGGACTACCCAGTTCTAGACAATTGTTGCCATGTAAGAATATGGGTCTAATGCTGTCAGATAACCCAGTTTCCAAGAGAAGTAAGAAATCCGGAGATTTCAGGGGGAAATTTTCCTGATATTTATTTATTTTTATTTATTTGTTTAGTGTTTATTTACTTCTGAGAGAGAGAGACAGAGAGAGAGAGCGCATGAGTAGGGGAGGAGAAGAGAGAGTGGGAGACACAGAATCTGAAGCAGGCTCCAGGCTCTGAACTGTCAGCACAGAGCCCAACACAGGGCTTGAACTCACAAACCATGAGATAATGAGCTGAACTGAAGTTGGACCCCCAAATTTCCTGATTTTTAAATGAAAGCAATTGATTTAAAATTTTTGTAGTTTAACATGAAGACCCAATAAATCATGTCAATGGCCTAAACCTAACCTGTGGATCACCAGATTTTAAACTCCAACTTCAGTAGTAGTCTGAAGTGTTTTGTTTTTTTTTTTTTTTCCAAAAATAGATGAAGATGTTTCAGAAACCGGCTTATGTCTTGTTTGTTTTCCTCCTATCTAAAATATCAGTTAATATTCCAGAGCCCACAAAGGGCTCTAGGTATTTCCATGATTAATGAGCAATAGGACCCAGAAACTGTCAAGCTTCTGCAGGGTTGTAAACTGAGTGCCGTTAACTGAGCATTCTGGGGCCAGTCATAAAGAATACAGTCTTGGGCAGGGCAGCAGTATTTCCTGAGAGGGCTGTGAAGGCCAAGAACTGAAATGAGGTTAATAAAAAAAAGTAATCAAATTGGTGGCAGGGAGCAGTCTTCAAAATCTTAGAGTTGTGGTCAGTTGGATTATAAACTCTAAAATATTCATGAAAGCAAAATTTAGGATATGCCTAATGTGTTATTTGGGTATGAGCAAAGGTCAAGACACAAAAAACATTCCTTTCTACATACAAACAATGGGAGAGCAGATAAATAGGTAGGGAGTTTGAGTGCCTCCTAACTTTAGGACTAGTATTCAAGATTGAGCTATATGGAATGGATAATCCAGAATAGCCGAATGGAGTCTTATTTTCCAGTTAAATCATTTGTCACACTATTCAATAAAGACCATAAAGATAGTAGTTACCTGGCAAATGAACTTTTGAGCCACTTGCTCAAGTAAGGTATCATGCCAAATATTTTCCCAGTATACATACTAATATCCACCATGTGATTTACCAGCACTTGCTATTGAAAAGTTGGCTAAAAACCAAGAAATAAATGAACATTAACCAACAAGGGTCCTCAAAAGCATTCAAAAATCATCTTCACAAGGCCAGGCAATAAGGATCACAAAGGAACACCTCTCCTTCCACATAGCACATGTGGATCCTGCTTGGCACCCAATACTGAGAAAATGGACTCTGGTTCTTCAATTAAAATAGTTGATGTCTCTGGCCCTTTAAAGCAGCCAATAAACACAACATAGCACTTGGTAGGCACTCCATGATTTTATCAAGGGATAAATGTGAGTAGTAGAAAGAAAGCATAGCTGAAATTATTAGCCAGTTGCCTAACAGGGAGAGAGAAGAGAGAAGGCAGATACCCTGAAAAGTTGACACAAGACTTAAAATAACATCTGGGTCTTGGGGCACCTGGGTGACTCAGTCAGTTGACTCTTGATTTCAGCTTAGGTTGTGATCCCAGGGTCATGGGATTGAGCCCTGCATTGAGCTCCATGCTGAGTGTGGAACCTGCTTGGGATTCTCTCTCTCTCTCTCTCTCTCTCTCTCTTCCTCTTTCACTTCTCTCCCTCCCTCCCCCTCTCTTCCTTTGCCCCTCTCCCCAGCTTGTACTCTCAATCTCTCAAACAAAATTTTAAAAAATTTAAGAAATAATAAAAAAAAATCTGGGTCTAGAAATACTAGGGGTAGAAATAAAGCTCCTGAGACCATCACTGTATACTGCACAGTGCCAAGCAGCTGCTCTTCATTGGTTAAGAGGGTCCACTGGGAGACCAAGGCACCTGGATTCCACTGTTACCAACTGGCTGGGTAAAATTGGACAAGTAGCTTAACCTCTCTTAACTCAGGTTTCCTCATCTGTAAAATCTATCTGCCACATAGGGTAGTGAGGATTCAATGAGTTAACACTTGTAAAAAAAAAAAAAAAAACCTTAGAAGAGTGCCAAGTACATAAAAAATACTCAATAAAGTTACCTGTAGATAAGGATACTGTGTTATCATACAAAAGAGTAGGTTATATTCAGGATAACCTAATTAATAAGACAGGAATTAAGTAACAAACATATTGAAGACCTTCCAAAATTATTAAAACAAAAGGTTTGGTTTGTAGAGAGCTAACTTTTTAGCTCTCTGGAAAAGTCATGTGAAATACTTCATTGACAAGCATGTCAGCGTAGCTCAGCACAGCGTTCTAGAGAGGCTGGAACCAACACTTGACTAGAATCTCAGCTTTCTCATCATTAGCTGTGTAGCACTGGCAAGTCACTTGAGCATGCTTCATACTTCTCATCTATAAAATTAAGATTATTAGAACTACATTATGATTTTTCTGGGCCCTGTAAACATTTGCCTTCATGGGCCTCTTCTTCAGTAAGATAATAATACAAATTTTATTTTAAAGCTGCACTGGTCTAAGGACATATAATCCAGGCTGGATTCCTTATCATATATTTAATATTACTATATTAAATTTTTGTCTCCTGACTTTGAAAGAAGTTAAAGCATTTTCTTCATGGACCCTAGCCAGGCACTGTGCCCACTGGATAAGCCAGCCCTGATTGTCAGGAGTACTAAATTCATCAGTGTTGGTAAAGCACTTGGAACAATGTCTGACACTATAGTAAGCACTAAATGAGTGTTTGTTAAATAAATAAAAATGTAAAGTGTCAGACAAGGCAACAGGAGGCAAACTCCAAGGCAACAGGAGGAGTTTCTTCCAGACTTCCTCCTGTTCCCTCTGCCACTCCAATAAGTAAATTCTGCTTCAAGATATGGTTAAAAACTTTCCTGCTACTAACCTGTAGTTAACATTAGCAACTGAAACCATGAAAGGCTTCAGAATAAATTAAGAGTACAAATTGTGTATAAATTCCATTTTGTTAAAAATAAGTGGAGGTGGTAAGTATTGTTTGCACCTCTTTCCCAAGCCCCGAACAACATCAGAAGCGCTGAGCAAGGTGCTACTGAAGGTATCCCACATGGGGAAAATTTGCTTTCTGGTTTCTAATCTTCTTTATCAGAAACAACAGTTCATATCCATGTCCCTCTTATATATGGCTAAAGATGCCAAACTTAAGAAACTATAAAGGGTTTTTTCTCCCCCACAGGTTAACACACAAACACACACACACATACATACACACACAAGCATGTTATGAAACAGTCTTCTTTTCAAGAATTACTCACCTGGGTAGCTCAGTTGGTTGAGCATCTAACTTCGGCTCAGGTCATGATCCACAGTTCATGGGTTTGAGCCCCATGTCAGGCCCTGTGCTGTCAGTGTGGATCCCACTGGGGATTCTCTGTTGCCCTCTCTCTCTCTGCCTCTCCCCCACTTGCATTCTCTCTCTCAAAAATAAATAAACATTTAAAAACAAGAATTACATTAAATGCCTAACAGACAACTGAATTTTTATCATGTTAATTCATTCCATTATACAAGAGGGCTAAAAGAACATTTCAGCCCTCTGTAAACTCCTTCAGGATCAGAAAAACATATGATTGCCCTTATTTCCCCTCTCAAGGACAAACATGGGCTTAGAACATAGTCAACACTGTTTGGTCTCACTTTTGGCCATTTGAGTCAGACAGACCCTCACCCACACATAAAAAGATTGAAACACCAACCACTGTTTAAATTTATATTCAGAATACGCTAGCCATGCTTTCTTCTTGACTTGAACTTTCTTCAGTTTCTCTTATCTCCCCTGCTTTAAACTCCCAGGTCTGACCTCCATACTCAACCCATGGATTTGGGGTTCACCCTTACGACCCCCTGTGTCCTAATGTCAGCCTAGCTCACTCCTTAGATAGTCGTTAACCAGTGTTGGCTACAAACTTTGTGGGACCTGGTGCAAAATGAAAATGTTGGGCCTCTCATTTAAAAAGTAAAAGAAAAAGCTATTTCTTTATTTTGTGGTCTCTCTCGACTTGTCATGGTGTTTTCTCTTTGCTGTTTGATGTTGCACTCCCTTGTGCTCGAGGATACATGAGGAATGAATGAGGCACAGTCCCACAATTCAACAAGTGGCACATGTGCAGCAAACATACCTCACCCCAAACTTTCCTCCTTCATACCCGGGCCCCAACCAGGGCATAGGTGTCAGTGGTTGCTGGGGGCCCTGGCAGCTGAGAAGCAGGGAGCAGAAGATAGTGAAAAACAGAATTGCTTATGAGCCTGGGCCACAAGTCCCTGGTCATGCTCTGTGGTCCCATTTGACTTCACTTATAGAATATAAATTCAAAAATAAAATTATTAAAAATTTCAAGATAGAAATTGCAAAACATTAAGCTTTAAGCACGGGATCCTTCTGAGCAGCGGGCCCTGTGCAATGGCACTGGTTGCATGCTCATGAAGCATGAGCCCTGCCTTCCCATGTTTGAATTCCTGATCCACACCTGGGAGCTAAAAATCCAATCCCCATTTGGGCCTCTTGGCCAGCACCCTGGTCCTCTGTGAGGGAATCTGATTCAGACCCTGTCCTTCACAAACAATGTAAACTCAATAACCAGAATTCCAGAACTCAGTCCAGTTATTCCTTTGGGCCTCTTGCTGCATTGTGTGTCTGACTTCCCTGGAAATGTACTCAACATGAACAAGTACCTCAGGACTGGAAATGAACAAGACTTACTTTTCTCATGCTAGTCTCTGCTTCCCTTTCCAGAAGCATTTCCAAGTGCCTGAGCTCCTAAGGGGAGTGTTGGACCAGATCCCAATACATGCACAAAACTAACAGGACATCCTTCATCCAAGACCTTTTCTTGTTATCTTTTTTCCCTCCTTACCTTTCTCTAGCTCCATCCTCTAACTCATATCTCAAGTTAGACTGTGTACAGTATAGGAAGTCCCTGATTATTCCTACAAGAGGCATTCTGACCCAGCCATGACAAGATAGAGAATCAAACAAAAGCCACTGTAATACCCTTTAGAGTAATCTGAGTAGGCTATATGGATTTGAGAGTAACCAGCCATGTGCTTCTGGCTGCAAGCTCCTAGATTGAATTTCTCTGCTACCAGTAAATATTAGAGAGATCTTCTACCAGTTCTCTGGAGAAATAAAAACAAGATGTACTCAAATAGACCATTTTTATTTCAGAAGAATTGATAGTTGCTTTATCTTGAACACTAAAAAAATTGTTAGGCTGGGGCACCTGAGTGGCTCAGTTGGTTAAGCATCTGACTCTTGATTTCGGCTCAGGTCATGATCTCACAGTTCATGAGTTTGAGCGCCACATCAGGCCCTGAACTGACAGCACAGAGCCTGCTTTGGGTTCTCTCCATCCCTCTTTCTCTGTCCCACCCCGCTCATGCATGCTGTCTCTCTCTCTCTCTCTCTCTCTCTCTCAATATAAATAAATAAACATTAAAAAAAAGAAATAAAAATTTGTTAGGCTCGAAAGAGTTTGAATTTAAATATGAAATTTATGGTCATCTTTAACTGATTTAGTTCCTACCTTATCCTTTTATCTATCACATTAAATGAAATCATATCCCTTATCATTTCATATCACAGTTTTAAAATGAAAAAGACCTTGAAATCATCTCATGTACTCTATTTCATTTCACAGAGGAGGAAATTGAGACTCAGAGAAGTGAATCCCAGAGTCACACACAGCACATTAGATACTACTGAGAGCACAGTGAAACCTGGGTTGTGACTTGCTGCTGTCCCTGGCCTGATTCTATAGCATAATAACTCAAATAATCCAAAGAAATATAAGAAATGTTATTTGGATATATTTATAATGACAAATTAGCCTCAAATAAAAAAATTTAAACTCTAAGAAAATTGAAAGGCCCACTACAAACTTGGAAACTTATTCAAATTTTGCAACATTATAAACTCTATTGCTCTTATTAGATTAGAAAGCATGTACATAGTTATATAATTACAAATTAATAGTCCTTAGTATTTGAGGTTATTTAGAATCTTTCTTTTTGTTCCTTTCCAGGATACCATATAATGATTATTTGGGGCCAATGAAGTCATTCCTTTTGATAATAATGTACTTGGAATTACTTTCATTAAGCCTGACTTTAGCTGAAATGACCAATTTAAGAATTTAGTTCATGCCAAGTTTATTGCATTAAATGTTACAGAAGGGGTTAGAAAATGGCCATAGACCCAGGCATAGCAGACCTAAAACATTGCCTGGGGTTTAGACACATGTGGCTGGTCTCATCCTGACCCAGGCAGTGCCTGTGCACAAAGAAGAGTGACTCCATTTCGAGGCCCATGATACCTACTCTGGCTGAACAGCCATGGAGAATTATGTCAATTAGGATGGAGCTGTCATAAAGTCTGAAGGGATCTAGAAAGCCATTGTCCATGTTGTTCAACAGGAAGAACTCTCTCAATGGCTTGGAAGCCTCCAAGGTCCCTGCAGAAGAAGCTGGTCCTGGTCAGAGAAGGTTTTGACAGCAGTCATTAGAGGCTCAGGAGGAAGGAATTCATGAGAGGACCATTTCTAGAAAAAAAAGAGAAAAGCAAGAAGCACAAAGTACCCCCAGATAGGACTAGAGATTGAGACTTTCCCATGGATGTTTGGCTAAGCTGGCCTCTTTCATTTGTCCGAGATCACAGTGAATGTAGTGAATGCCCCCTATCGTGGAGGAATGCCTGATCTGTCACTGGCACTGATGCCTTTTGTACCAATTTGTATAGAATACACTACACACCAAATGCCTACCTGTGTTTCCACATTCCCCATCATCCAGAGGCAGCTGGCCCGACAGAATCATGGGATGCTCACTGAAAACTAGGTTATGGTGCCAGTTAAAAGACAATACCCCAGGGGCACCTGGGTGGCTCAGTCAGTTGGACATCTGACTCTTGATTTTGGCTCAGATCATGATCTCATAGTTTGTGGGATTGAGCCCTGCATCAGGCCCTGTGCTGACAGCACAGAACCTGCTTGGGATTCTCTCTCTATCCCTCTCTCTACGCCTTTCCCATGCTCTTTCTCAAAATAAATAAATAAACTTTTTTCTTTAATTTTGATTTGATCTGTGGGTTGGATTTTATCAACTGCTGATATAAACTAATTTTGTATTTCTTCTTCTCCTTCCTCTTACTAATTTTACGTAAGGAAATATGGTCTTTCAGTAACAGTATGTTCTGGTGAGATTTCAAATTTGAGAATAACTAAGACAGCTCAAAGATAGATTATGTTACTGTCTCCCAGAGGTAGATACAAGGACCGCTGGGATTTGGAGGGACTGTTGGGACATTGAGATACAATGAGATTGAGGACATCTTCCTTTCTGTGTATGGAAGACCATAGGGAAGCACTTGTGTGGAACAAAGATGCTGAGTAGCCAAAGGAGTGGCCAGCCTTTCATCCTTTGTGATTACGGGGCTGGGACTCCACAGACCTCAGTTTTCCCTTATCAGCTGGAGTCAGCTGGGGTCAGCACCAGAGGCTGGAGGAAAAGAGACACCCTCCCTCTGGGATACCTCCTGATTCTTGCTGTCTTACCATTCCTGTCAGCACCATCCTAGCAAAGGATTTGCACCCCAGGACCAGCAGCAGGTTGTTCCAGGAGTGTAGTTGATTCTGGTTTGCATTTCTTCCAGCACTGCAGAACCAGCACCATTACATCCCTTAGAGACAGATCCCAGCACCAGCAAGTCCATATCCCTCCTTAGACGGAGGTCTGGGCCTCATCCCACAGGTGAGTCTTCAAGCTCCTGAGGCAAGAGGACAGCTGAGCAGTGACCCTTCTGAGAGGTCTGAATTTCAGCTCTGCAGGATCCCTCCTCAGGCTTCTCAACTTTAACAATCCCCAAATTTTCCATTCATTCCCCCAGTTCTAGTGTTGTAGCCACTTGCTAAAACTGCTACTTTCTTAGTGTTTCCTTTTTTGCCTTTTTCATTTCTTCAGTACTTGGTTGACTATTCTTTATGTGAAGTTCTCTGTTAAAATAACTGGGTGATTTCTGTCTCCTGACTAATACAAGCAATCCAACCCCTCCACCATAAGGTTATATCCATTTTCCAGATGAGAAAATTGAGACTTAGAATAGGTAAATAGCTGGATCAAAGCCACACAACTAGTATGAGACAGGAATAGGGCTTAAACCTAGGTCTTTCTGGTTGCAAAGTCCTTCCTCTTTTTTTTAAGTGTATATTTATTTATTTTGATCGGAGGCGGGGGTGAGGCACAGAGAAAGAGAGAGGCAGACAGAAAATCCCAACCAGGCTTCATGCTGCCAGCCAGGAACCCAACAAGGGCTCAAATTCATGAAACCATGAGGTCATGACCTGAGCCAAAACCAAGAATCGGACGCTTAACCCACTGAGTCATTCAGGGGCCCCAAGCCCTTCTTCATTTAAACATTGCTGAGCTCTGCAAGGTGAAGGCAGTTCTAGTCAATAGCTTGCTGGCCTCTTTTAGCAAAGAGACAGGTATTCAAATGAGACTGGGTCCAACCAAGGTAAGGTAGGCCACGTAAATAAATACAAAAGTGAGCATACCTAGCAGCTTTAAGAGACTTTATAATATTGGACCCAAAGGAATTCTATCCCAAAACTCTCAGGAGCCTGCAGACATCATGTGAGCTTCTATAATAACGTCCAAAAAGCAGGGTGGGGGGGTGCTACTAGAATAGAATAGAATAGTGGAGGGAGTTAATGGCTTTTCCCTTTTGTGAAATAGATATACAAATATTTAGTTTTCACATTAATCTCCGGCAAATATCTAGGATGTCTTGTGTATACTTTTAGCAAAACTGCCTGATTCCCAAGAACAAGCATGTGAAACCAACTAATGTCATTTACATTCAAAAAGTGCTATATGATACATTCGTGGGTAAAACGGTGAAATGAGGAATGGATGCAGATCCCAATTTGGGGTTATAAACATACTTGTTTGGAAATAAAGCAAGGTTCAAGGCAGCGTTGGTGCTTGGGCTGGACCCAGCAGACAGTTTCCAAAAGGAAGAGCTAAGAGCCCTTCATCACTCTGCCAGCCTGGGCTTCTCCTGTGCCTCCCAGGGAAAATGAATCCAGGATGGAGTAATTCCAACAAGGATGGGGTTGTCAAGGTCATCCTGAGAGTCACAAGAGGAAAGTGAGGCAGACCTGGATGTTATTACTTGAGAGATAAAATAAGTCTATCAGACCTTGCAATCAAGTGTTACTTTCTAAGGGTTCCCTTTGCATCTCTGTTTCCAAGTCTGCCCAAAGGATGGTGATTAAGATGGCGATGGTGTTGGTTGTGTAACCAGCATCCACATCTCCTCCTGGCAATTCCTTGATCCTTCTTTGCAGGAACTGCCATTGCTTCACTGGCTACATTCTGTGTGGACATCAAGAAGTTCTACCGCCACCCCCAGCAGGGGGTGGGCATGGGACCCAAGCCAAGCCAATCAGATTCTCTCTCCTCAAATTTTCATTCTTGATCAGAGGGACAACGAAAACAATTGTTGCTGAAACAATAGCAGGACCTTGAAAACATAGTCCATTAGTCCTAGTATTTAGATGCCCCAAACTGCCACTGTTCTGCTTTCTCCAAGCCTGATCCTTCCACTGTCCTCTCAATTTTCTGCACTATACTATTTCCCTCAAATAGATTCTTTTTTATTTGTTTTTTGTGTCTGTGTGTGAGTGTATGTGCACGCATGTGTGGGTTTGGGTTTTTTGTTTTGTTTTGTTTTTGTTTTTGTTTTTTTGCCAAGGCCTTGGTTCATTATTTTGCTTGCATGCAGCGGAGGAATCCTCACTGACTCCACAAACTGTATTGGTAAGGGAAAATCTAAGATTTCCTACAAACTTTACAGGACTCTCATATAGGAAAAAGATAACCGTCTTGTTCTATAATGCTTCCAGTTGCAGATGTTCAGAGGGAAGTCACAGGGAAGCAGACTATAGCTTCTGTTCATTCAGGGATTTTGTTCACCACTGGATCTGAAGTGCTCTGCACTGCTTGGCACAGCATAGCTGCTAAATTAATATCAGGTGCATGAATAAATAGCAACAGATAAATCGTTTTTCAACAATTTGTTCAATACTGGAATTGCTACATCTTGAAACATTGAGCTCCTTGTCACTGCAGAGATTTAAATGGAACCTAGGGGTGCCTGGATGGCTCAGTCAGTTAAGCGTCTGACTCTCAATCTCAGCTCAGGTCTTGATCTCAAGGTCGTGAGCTCAAGCCCCACATTGGGCTCTGTGCTGAGCATGAAGCCTACTTAAATAAAAAGTGAATGAATAAATAGGACCTATATCTCTTCAGATGGAAAAAAAATCCTGCATTGAGCAAGTGGATTCCAAAATACATTGTAATTCATCTTTGTAACTCCACAATTGTTTCTTACTTGCTCTTAGAAAATATATTTATTTATTTATTTGTTTATAATTTCTTTTTTTTAATGTTTATTTATGTATTTTAAGAGGGGAGGCAGAGAAAGAGGGAGAGAGAATCCCAAGCACGCTCTGTGCTGTCAGCACAGAGCCCAACACGGGGCTTGAACCCACAAACTTTGAGATCATGACCTGAGCCAAAATCAAGAGTCAGACACTTAATCAACTCAACCACCCAGGAGCCCCTAGAAAATATATTTTAAAATAAAAATAGAACACTCTATGCATTAAGGTAATATGTAGAGCAAAGGCTAGATAATAAGAACAAAAGGCATGTGATAATTTTTCTATGTTAAGAGGGCATTTCCTTATAAGCCCACAAAAAAGCCAGCCAAAGCTGTAGCAAGAGATATAAACCATTGCTGGTCTTATTTGTGATGACCTATGCTTGATCTATTTTTAGTCTCAAGAAAAGTGAAATAATAAGAAAATGGATAGTTTGGTTGCCATGGTTATTCCCATCCACTGGCTCATCTCACCATTTTCCATCATTTCTAGTAACCCAGTTTCCCAGAGTGATATCTTAGGAGCCTAACTAAGGCTCTTTATTAAATGGGTTCCCCTGGTACCACCCTCCTCTGGCCACTTTTCATAGCTTTCCTTTGTCTTGCCAGTCTTCAGCATGGCTGGGGAGTGGAAAATACCCAACCTAAGGCTACTGAGATTTTTCAGTGCATAATAAGTCTCATTCTTGGTCACAACCACTTAAGGGTCTGAAGGGTTCATGTGTTCCTGAACGTTAGAGATACATCCTTCCCTGTGTTACCAGGACAAAAAGCAATTGAGATTATGGCTTGCCATTTTCTTTAACATGGATTTCACTAACTGTATAAGTAGCACATCCTGGCAGTAAAGGCAGATGGAATTGAAGGCAACACAGTCTGGAGAATATGCTTGCTACCTTGTGAAACTGAGCTAGACATCTGTCTTGGTTGCTTTGGATTTCTTTAGTAGTTAACAAAGACAGTATCTCTGCTTTTGGCAGAAACCCATGAGAATGGAAAGAACCCATCTGGGGTGTCCTAAGAGATACTTTGTGGGGGAACTATGCTCCCTTGATAAATTCTGGTTTTTGTCATAGCATGGTGTGGAAATTTGACTGTACTGACTCAGACAATTTTTTTGAGGCATTGCTGGTGCCACACATCTACACATCTAAACACTAGGTGGCAACCTTGCCTTTCGTGTCACCAACATGAGCTATGGGGGAATTCCATGGTGAACAAGAGACAGGGTCCTTGCTTTCACAGAGCTTGCATGGAAGTAGAAGAGGTAGACATTAAACAAGCAAATAGAAATAATTTTAGATGATAGCTGCAATGAAAACATGACAACATAGTGTAATAGCAAGTGGGCACAAAGGGAAAAGGATGGTGGTCAGGAAAGACCTCCGAGGAGCCAGTATATGACCCTCCGTCCAAATGAAGAGAAGGAGTTATTGGGGCCAAGAGCTGGGGAAACAGTGTTCAGAAGGAGCAAAAATCAGTGTAGTGGCCCTGGAGGGGACAAGCTTTGGGTATTAAAGAAATAGAAAGAAGCTAGTGTGGCTGGAGCATGGGGAGGGGAGGGAAAAACGGGATATGAGGCTGGAAGATAAGCAGGGGTCAGACAACATAAGGACAGCAGGCCAAGGAAGGAGATAATATTGTGTTCCAAGCTCAATAGAAAATACTAGAGGAAGAGGTAGAAGGCGAGGGGACCTGAGTTCACCCTCACCATTATCACCCACAAGGATGTAATAAGCTCCTTACAGTGCTCACAGTGGACGGACTATTAAGATAGCAGATTTGGTAGGGGCGCCTGGATGGCTCAGTTGGTTGAGTGCCTGATTCTTGATCTCTGCTCAGGTCATGGGTTTGAGCCCTGCGTCGAGCTCTGTGCTGACAGTGTGGAGCTTGCTTAGGATTCTGTCTCTCCCTCCCTCTTCCTCTTCTCTGCTTGCACTCTCCCTCTCTCTCTCTCAAAATAAATAATTTTTAATGGCAGTTTGGTAGATATAGATTCCCCCCTAAAACCTCCCAAACAAGAACAGACTTTGAGGACACAACACACCCCAATGAAGGCATCCTCTTGAGTGTAGATCCCTGCAAGAAAAAGACATAAGCAGAGGGGAAAAAAATCAATTTTTGGAAACACTAAACATTGCGACAAGAAACCATTTCCTTCTGAGAACATATTTTAACACACAAACCTCCTTTACGCCAGAAAGAAAAACAAAACAAAAGAGGTAGAATTTTCCCATCATGATATGCACAGATCAAATTCAGGCTCCAGGACACCTCAGCTCTCCACAGCTCTCTTTGCCTGACACCTGACAACGAAGCTTTATGATAAACGGTGATGGCAACTAACCGATAGATTATCTATTTAGTGCAATAACTGAGGCATTTTTGCCAGAAGGCAAACATTCTAAAATAAATGCAGCCTTGCTCAGCTGGTCTCAAGCCTTTCCTTTTGATTCAGCTGCACCGAAACCTCTTTGTGGGCCATTCTGCTCACAGCCTCACAGTGTGGCTCTGAGCTGCACCTACCTCTGGAGGCTGTGAGCGGAAGCTGCAGGAGGAGTCTTTGCCCGCTCACCACTCAGAACAAAGACAAAGGTGCAGGACTGCATTTTCCTGCCAACTGCATGGGTGCACACAGACACTCATATAGAATTAAGCCCCCTTTTTATGACTCCCCTCCCCCTTTTTAAGGCTGCTTTGGATGAGTATTACCAGCTGAGAAGCTGGCCATTCAAGTAACAGAAATGAGGAATGTCTATCTAGTGGGGTCCACATCCAAGTAGCGAGGATACCCACTCTCTGTTAAGAGGGTAGATCTTTTTTTTTTACTTTTTAAAAAATGTTTATTTATTTTTAAGAGAGAGAGAGCATGATCGGGAAAAGGACAGAGAGAGGGAGACACAGAATCTGAAGCAGGCTCCAGGCTCTGAGCTGTCAGCACAGAGCCTGACCCAGGGCTCGAACTCACAAACTGTGAGATCATGACCTGAACTGAAGTTGAACACTTAACTGACTAAGCCACCCAGGCACCCCAAGAGGGTAGATCTTGAGTGTTCTTACCAACAATAAAATGAATAATAATAACACTTAAAAATTCAACCTCTTTCACCTAGCTTTCTATTTGGCCATGATTTTTATTCTTTTTGTTTTTATTTTATTTTTTTTTATTTGAGAGAGAGTGTGCAAGCAGGGGAGAGGGGCAAAGGGAGAGAGAAAAAGAGAGAGAGACAGAGTCTCAAGCAGGCTCCACACTGAGCGTGAAGCCCGACACAGGGCTCAATCCCACAACCTCAGAATCATGACCTGAGCCGAAATTAAGAGTCAGACACTCAACTGACTGAGCCACCCAGGTGCCCCTGACCACGATTTTTAGATGGAGCTTAACAATTACAGATTTCAAAGCCCTGGTGAGCCAGGTCATCCCTGGGCGGATCGAAGCTACCTCTCAAAGTGACATGCAGAGAAGTGAACCCCTGAATCCTTGAGGGTTTGTGGAGCACACATGCTTCTCCCATCTGCCTGGATACAGAAACTCTGACACCCCTGAGTGAGGCCTGGAAGGTTCAGGCCTGCCATGGGTTACCATTCACTGCCCTCAGTATAATCAGAAAGGGCTGGACACAGACCATGGCATCCCTACCGGGAGGAGAGTGTGCAATTAGAGATATCACTTGCTGAATATGTGTGAGCACGGCTTTTTGCACATGGGATGCTCATTTTGTGTGGGAAGTTAGAGGCAAAAGCCTTGGCTGTGAAAACTGATTTGTTTTAATTAAGTCCCCTGAGACTTACTGCAGAACACTTTTCGAAGGTTGAAAATAGTCTTTCTTGGGGTTCCCACAGGTACACTGGGACCCAAGGAAAGTATTTAAATCCCAACAGCAGCCCTCGTGATGGCTCGTCTGGAGAGATTGTTCAGCATCCTGCTCTTGTCCTTTGTGGTGACTGAGGAGTACCTAGGGACAGAGGCGGGGAGAAAGCTCTCATACCTACTACTGTTCCCCCACTGCTCTCCACTGAGCTTAAAAAAATTACATTTCCCCCTGTGGTAGCAGCTTATCATTAAGGGATGGTAATCACCATGGTAACCAGGGATAGTCTGCTACAAGCAAAGGAAGAAAGAAAAGCATCGGCCAGAGCTAGCTGCACCCACGTTGGCTCAAAATGCCCAGGCTTTTAAGTAATACGGAAAAGGAATATTTTTCTAGACTGACAGCTAAACCAAATCTTAGGATCATTAAATCATTACACTGTAAGAGTGACAGAATTACAGAATGACCACAGGCTGGAACTCTATGCCTTCAGGGTCAGCCAATCAGGTAAATAATCAGGCCAGTGACACCACGCTGGTGGAAGGAGGAAGAGGCTCTGGAAAGCTGGGGCCAGGCTCTGAGAGAAGGAGTAACAGCTTCTGCAGCTGCAGTGAATCATAGCAATGCGAGAGCCAGCCCTGTTATATCAGGTCATGCAATTTCCAAAGGAAGCTGAGAATGCAGATTTTTTATGTGAAATATCTCAATTTTGACTACTACTCAAAACTAATTTCAAGCAGGTCAAATAAAATACATCTGGGAACCCCAGTTTACAACATTCAATTCAATACCCGCACCCACTCTTTCTTAAACTCTGAGGATACCTAGGTCCAGAAAAGTTGTTATTCATTCAGGTCACACAGTCAGTGAATAAGTCGGGCCTCGTGGGGTCTGGACTCCGGGTACACTGCCCCTTTCCTTCTAAATTATTGTGGAGGGGCGCCTGGGTGGCTCAGTCAGTTAAGTGCCCGACTTCGGCTCAGGTCATGATCTCACAGTTCGTGGGTTCAAGTCACGCGTCGGGCTCTGTGCTGAACGCTTGCTCAGAGCCTGGAGCCTGCTTCAGAGTCTGTGTCTCCTCTCTCTGCCCCTCCCCTGCTCGCACTCTGTCTCACTCTGTCTCTCAAAAATAAATATATGTAATAAAAATTTTTCTTTTTAAATATTGTGGAGACAAGCCATCTTAGCTCATTTCGACTTTAATGGGTACAAAAAGTCTGCTGGCATGGGCCCCCTGGATGGCTCAGTCAGTTAAGCATCTGACTTCAGCTCAAGTCATGATCTTGCAGTTTACAAGTTCAAGCCCTGCATCGGGCTCTGTGCTAACAGCTCAGAGCCTGGAGCCTGCTTTGGATTCTGTGTCTCCCTCTCTCTGCTCCTCCCCCGCTTGCTTTCTATCATCTGTCTTTTTCTCTCTTTCTATCAAAAATAAATAAATATTAAAAAAATTATTTTAAAAAACCTCTGCTGGCAGTCAGTCTTTACTATAGACTGAAGATTTTAAAACCGTAAAAACAGTTCTCAGAGAGTATGAGATGTGTGAGTCTATCCACTCCTATCCTTTCTTTGTTAGATCATTTCCTAATAGTTTGTGTTGACTGTTACTGTAAATGGAATTTTCAAATTATATTTTCGACTAGTACCTCTTTGTATATAGAAAGCTATAATTTTCTCATTACATTTGTAGTACCCACTTTACTGAATTTTCTTTTCTGTAATGACACATCAACTCATTGTCATGGAATTTCTAAATATAGAATCAAATCTGCAATTAATTGTTATTTTACTCCTTTATTTCTTTTTTTCTGTCTTTGCATAATTAATATTTATATAGGACAGTGTTAACTAAGAATACTTAGTGGGCATCTTTGTCTTATTCCAAAATTTAACAGGAATTCTTTTGTCTCGCTATTAAGCATGATGCTGACTTTATATCTACATCTATATCTTAAACATATTAAGAAAGTATCTATTCCTATTTTATTAAAGACACTTTGGAAAATAATGAATATATGTTACATTATATCAAATTCTTTTTTAGCAGCAATGGAAATAAGTAAATGGTTTTACTCCTTTGAGAAATATGGAGAATTATATTACTCAATATCCTAGGGTAGAACTACTTTTGCCTTCTCCAAATGGAGTCTATTCTTTTTTTTTTCTTAAGTTTTATTTATTTAAGTAATCTTTACACCCAACGTGGGGCTCAAACTCATGACCCCGAGATCAAGATTCGCCCGCTTTTCTGACTAAGCCGGCCAGGCACTCCAGTCTATTCTTTTAAAGCTGCGCTGGATTATCGTTGCAAACATTTCATCTCAGACATGTATATTCATATATCTTTTTGTTGTGATATCTTTGACAGATTTTGTCATCAATGTTATTCTATGCTTAAAAAATAATTTGGAGGCTTTGCTTCTCTGCACTCTTGAACAGTTTAAACAGCATGGGGGCTGTCTGGTCATTAAAGACTTGATTGGTTTAAACTATTAAAATATCCAAGTTCCCATGGACTTGACCACGTCCTTTCCCCTGGAGTATGCTCTCTGCTTCCTTGTCCAGGAACAGCTTTTCTCCCTCCTTTAATCCTGTTTCATAATCCTGCTGGCTACAAACCCCATGTAGCCTTCATGGTGGTCTTGGAGCCTTCACAGGAACTAGAACCCTTCTGTGTCAGCCCAGAGTGGTGGAGGTGTGAATGCAGATTAGATTCATTTCTCTATCCTGCTTAGAAAGAGTACCAGACTCAGATTCTTGTTACATTTAATCACTGGTCATTAGCATTTGTTAGAACCCTGAATATTAAGTGACTGTTAATATCTAGCCCAGCGCAGATGTGTCTCTTCTCCCCTTTTTCTTTGTCCAATTCTTATCCTCTTCACTTTTTCCTTCCCTTCCTCTCTCTCTTTTTTCCAGTCCTTTCCTCCTGCTAATGACAGAGGTGTGCATATAGATTAGACCCCAAGAACAGGAGACTTTCTTTGTTTAGCTTGTATCCTGGATTCTAGCCTTTCACCGACATTTTTTGTTTTTTGCAATAAAGCCAAGACCATCACAGAGAGTCTCCTAGTCACCCCAAATAAATCATTTGGTGATGAAACAAAACCATCTTATCTTTCTCACCACCCTGTGCATTGGAGAAACCACCCGTGGAATTGACTGGGTGGAAAAGATCTTCTGCAAGAAAGATTTCACCTCTTTCTCAGGATGCTCTCAAACTAACGGCCAGCTCAAGAGTTTTCTGGACCCAATGGATATTTGTGATCCAGAGAAGAAAAGCTCCGGGGCTTGACCACATGCATATTAAAACAGGCAAATTGAAAATCGCATGCCCTAAAGATGAGAACCAGAAGTTGTCCTTCCGCAGAGATTTTATCATCAAGAGGAAGAACGTGCATGTTCTTGGGGCGGGGGTGGTGAGGATCCCTTTTAAAGCAGACGAAACCGTGCCACCCATCTCCTGGGATCTTGGTATTCAACTCTATGTTCTTTCTGAAGACCACAATCCAAAATGAGGTTGGGTGATATTGCAAACAAAAGAAGAGATTTGCTGATGACAGGAACATGGTTCTCACAGCAATAAACATGAGCAGGTGGCTGAGCAGCAGGTTCTTCAGCACTGTGCCACGACAGGAGAAGGAAGACAGAAGATACAACATTTGCACTTGTAAAAATATCCTGCCTTTAATAACAACTTTACACTGTAAATGCAAATGATATGTTAAACTCCGAGAGAGAATGGCACGATATTGCCATAGTTATTTGGTAGGACAATAAAACAATGGTAGCAGGAACCCTGCTGGGCACTTGTATGGTACTTAACATTTTCAAAGGCTCTGACAGGCACCAATTCATTGCAAGGCTTTTCACGTGCTCTCTCTGGCCTGACAGTGCTTTAGAGGCATGTAAATAACTCTTTTCTACACACATACCTTAATGCAGTAGTTAACTTAGTTTATATCTCAAAATTGACAATTTTTAAAGTTGCTGTAACCATAGAGGAAGGAAGTCAAATTATGTACTAGTTAGCCTAGAGATTAGTGGTTCTTAGCTTGAGACTCTAACATCTAGTTATAGAGAATAAATAATATTAACTTCTCTTCCTGGGTTTTACTTTTCTCTGCCAACATATCCCATTAACCTAGCCCCAGAGAAACAAAGACTTTAATCAGATTTTAGAAATGCACATGCACTAACTTTGTCAATAATAACAAAAACTTCATGGCCCAAAATACATTTTTATCTATGACCTCCTCCCACAGAATTTACCATCCATATTACTGACCAAATATGTGAAAGCAACCTATCCCATAAATAATTTACTGTACATTTTTTGGCTCAAGGCATGTATTTCTTTTGAGGGTGATACTCCAAACTCCCTTGGATTCTTTCTCAGAGTTCATTATGGTCTTTTCCCCCTAGGTTATGAGAAGATTCTTTGCTTGACCAAACTTTAATCATAATCAGGTTCCTGGACCTTCTCCTAGGCTCATCTGTGCATGTCCTTGTAAAATCTAATTTTAGCAAGAACCCTGCTAAGTCAGTTTACAAGAGGCCCCATTCCCACTATCTAATCACCCTTAATATCTAATTAGGGTCATTATCCTCCACTGTCCTCCAGGTGATATCTGACCATCCTGGTCTGTCTTCAGCGACGATCCTGTTAGGTCAGGCTAGCCAGGGTTCCCATCCCCTTAGAGATTTTCCATCCACTGACCTCCACCCTGCTCCTTGGCTGTGAATTCCCACTTGCTCGTGCTGCATTCAGAATTGAGCCTGGTTCTACTCTGAGGTCTCTTTTCCCCTATCTGTAATAGTCCTGAATATAATCTGTTTTTACTACTTTACCTGCTTTCCAGCTCCAGTTTTTCTTTTACAACTATTAAACAACTATAGTCATATATTTATTGTCCACTTCTAGGAAAATTACTTAAAAATAAATATCTATGGGGTGCCTGGGTGGCTCAGTCGGTTGAGCATCCGACTTCGGCTCAGGTCATGATCTCACAGTTCGTGAGTTTGAGCCCCGTGTCAGGCTCTGTGCTGACAGCTCAGAGCCCGGAGCCTGCTTCAGATTCTGTGTCTCCCTGTCTCTCTGCCCCTCCCCCATTAGCGCTCTGTCTCTTTCTCTCTCTCTCTCAAAAATAAACATCAAAAAAACTAAAAATAAATAAATAATTTTTATGGAGAAAGTAGAAGAAATAGACATTCAATTTTTCTTTATGCTGAAAACCAATATACAAACGTAAATATTTAGTGTACTTCAATCCACACACGGAATTACTGAGGTTATGCTAGACATAAGGATACCATCGTGAATACAACGTGATTCCTGCCTTTACAGGTTTCATAGCCTATCTGGGTGAGGGAAAATGTCTATGTTGAATAAAGTCTAATAATATTTAAAATAGAGATGTGCCAGATAGACAAACAGGCAGATAGAATGGAGGTTCAAAGGAGAAAACAATCCATACACTTGGGATCATGGGGTGATCAGAGAAAGCCGGAGAGAGGAGACGGCATTTTAACTTAACTATGAAGGTGAAATAAGCAGTTGCCAGCTGGACAGGGAGAAGGTAGTTGTTGGCAGAAAGCAGAGGAACCACAAAGGTGGAGAAGAAGACACAGGGCACTATTCCCCTCACTCCTGAAGGGAAGGGTTTGAGCATAGTTGGAAGACATTTGCTGAGTGCACAAAAACATACAGGAATGAGGGGACCTAGGGAAGAAATGTAAAGCATTGATATCAAGTTTGAGACAGTCTTAAGGAGCTGATCTCACTCACGTGTGACATCTGACAGAAAGCGGTGACTGGACCAGTGAGTTTGTGAAGGCGTGTGTGAGGTCTTAGAACTCTAGCTGCATTTCTCACTGGAATGAAGCTTCTGACGAAGAGAAACAATTCAGCAGAAAAAGATCAGAACTGGAAGGGCCATCAGTGTGTGCCTAATTCAGTCCCTAGTGGCTACAGTAATGGCCTCCAGCTTCAGGTCCTGTGTCCAGCGGTAGCCCCCCACAGTCAACACAGAATGACCTCTCAGTGATTCACCTCTGGCCACGATGAAGGAAAAAGCGTAGGAAAGATGGAAGGGGTATATGGAAATAAAAGTGGGTAGGCTGGCAGGCAGACTGACTAGCCTGTGACCCTGGCTTGAGATTTGGCTGGCATTTGGTTTATTCTCAGCATCTCGCTGGAAGGGAAACTCCCTTGAGCTCAGTTCCCATCAGAGCAAAGGAATGGCTTTTCACAGCCTACTACACAGAAACAAGCCTGCCTTCAGTCCCTCTTGGGGAGGAAGGGCTTTTGTGGTACTTCAGCAGCGTGGTTGGTCCTTTTTTCTCACTTCACCAGAGCAATTGGTTGTGAGTTTCCAACCCAGCCCTTCAAACGCTTACAGGAAATTCCTAGAAACTAATTAGTCCGGCTACAAAGTTTTTGGCAGCTCAGCTCTGAAGCCCTCCTTTGAATTCTAAAGGAACCAGCAGGGGCACCTGGGCCTCTACTCCTGGGTTTTCCTCAGCCTTGACCCAGAGACCTGGGTGGGATGGGTTTCCCCACGTGGAAGAAAACTGACTCTTGATTTCTTTGCCCCAGTGTTCTCCTACACCAGGTGTCCTGAATTAAGTATTCTTCCTACAGAAGAGGAAGTTTAACCCAGTGCTTGTTAAACTTTAGCATGCATCAGAATCACCTGTAGGGTTTGCTAAAGCACAGATTTACTTGAGGACCCTCCGTCTGTTTTTGATTCAGTAGGTACAAGATGGAAGCTGAATTTGATTTCCAACCAAGTCTCAGATATGATGCTAATGCTTGTGTGCCAGTGCTCACACTTTAAGAACCACCAAATTGGGAATCAGGTCTTGTATTCTCTCTCTCTCTCTTTTTTTTTGCCTACCCATGCCTCAAAATTGCCAAGAATTCCCAAATCAGGGATCAAGCTTTATATACATATATTGTTTTTCTGCAAACAAGTTCTTCTCTGTCCTCCTATACCTCAAAATTGCCTTCTGTCCTTCTTAGAAACATAATAATTTCATTGATTAATTACTATTCAACCCAGTTATTGCTACAACAGTTTTGGGGCTGGCGTCGTGAGATATTCCTAATTTTATTTCCTGTCCTTCTTGTCTAGACCAGAATCTTATTTATAATCTCCAGGCCCAAATCCATGTATAACAGAAACAAACAAACAAACAAACAAAAAACAATACAGCTGAGGGAACAATGACAGTGTTCTTTCCTAAGAAAAAAGAGCTTCCGTTGAAAGCTTATGCAAGCTTTAGACAAAATGGAGTTGTGTGCACATGGAGTGATGGTAAATTTTCTGCTAGCATTCTATTAAGTTCTGCTAGTGAGATTTTTTTCCCTGGAGAAGGTTAGGAATTGGTGCCAGAATTAATTAAGGAATAAAGGTGAGTGAATCTTTTCCTCTGTTGAATAGTCTATTCCATGTGGCCTTGCCTACTCTAATACCAGACAAGGTGTAGTATGAACATCCCTTCCTGTAAGAGATGCCAGGGCAAGGCTGTTATGCTAGTAGAGGGGCTGGGTAAATTCACAAACTCCCACTCATAATGATTTTTCACATGTTGAACTACTTCTAAAGAGAGAAGGAAGCTTAGTGGGGAGTATTTGCGAGGTCAGGGAAAGACACAATTAGAAGCCAGTTTTAGAGGTGGCCATTCTGGCCCCCAGGTGGTTGGCCTGAGTGGAGATACAGAGCGCCATAGTTCACTCTGGATGTTACCAGATACCAAAAGCTACAGTTATTTGCAGGTAGCATGGGGCCGCGGGTGGGGTAACAGAGCAGGTGCTAAAAGGTTTTGAAATGTGGATTGAATGTGGAAGAGAATGTGTCTAAGAAATGACAGAAGGTTGTAGAGAGTCATGATGGGTAGACATGAATTTTTGAAGGAGACTATTCAACCCTCTGGGACATGAGGTAGAGGATGGGAGAGATACTGTCAGCTGACAAAGAAAGTGCTTCATGGACTGGGTGGGTGAAACATGGAACGTGTTGAACACACTTAGGTTACTGTTTAAGCCCCACGATTCTGTGGGTCAGATTTCACCTGAACCCTGACCATTCTCCAAGATTCCACGTTGTGCTGGACTAACAGCCATGCCATTTTGTTACAAAGTGTACTAACTTTACATCCTCCAATAAGGGGCTTGGTGCTGGGTTTATACCAAAATGACCCAAATAAAATTACTGAAGAAAAGAAGTGAAAAGTATAACACTTTGCAACTCTGAAATCATGGTTTGGTTAGATAATCTTTTATTTGTGCTGTTTCTTCTCTTTGCTTAGGTGTATTGCCTCGCACCTACTTTTACTCTGTTTCTTACCACTTCCTTGTAGAAACACAGACTTCGGGCTAGGAGGTGAGCTTCCAGGAGGGCAGGAACTCTGACTGCTTTGTTCACAAACATATACTCCATTCCTGGTGCCTGTGTGGCATAGTATGTGCTCAATAAATATTTGTTGAATGAATAAAGAGAGGAAGGGTATGCAGGGCAAAAAACTAGAAAAGACGGGAAGAAATGTTTCTGAACAGTGGATCTGGCCCAGAGCCCCTTAACTAGTGTCATCACTTTGGATGATGTGCACTTTCCTCAACGGTAAAATAGGTATAATTTTGCCTGTCTTCCATGGCTATCGTGGGGATTAGAGAAACATAAGTAAAATATTTCTCTCTGTACCTGATGCAGAGGAAGAGCTCAGTGAATGATAATCATCATTATTATTATACTCCATCATTCTGCTTTTCTTTTTACTACAGCCAAGGACATCCTTAAAACATGAAGCCTCTGTTAATCCATGAAGTTTACAATTTGGTGTTTTTAAACCCAGCAGTATACTGTATTGTTCTTATTTTCTCTTTTTTCAGTTGAAAAGATGCCAGAAGCAAATAACTAGCCACATATGGTTTGGACAGCAATTTCCAACCAGGGCACAAACACCCTGATAATGCATTTTAGCATGCAAGCTAATTGTACATTGCATTTTCCACACAGACTCTCGGCCTTCTGTACCAAGGTTATATCTGCCATCTACTCTCTCTGGCTGTACTGTGGTGAGGATTACTGAGTTGATATGTATTGAGTACTTTGAGGTGCAGGGAGGAAAAGGTGTCACAGTACCACAAAGAAGCATTAAATGCCAAACAAATTGCTTTAACCTAGTGGCATGTTGGAGGCTTCACAAAGAAAATAATAAGGAAATAGTAAATCATGATTTCCACAGAGTTCAACTCTCTTCTGGTTTTTCATGCATGTGTGAGCTAATATACAAAATAGAGAATAATTCTAAAAGTTATTAATTTGCTCCTGTTTAAACTTTAAACATCCTCAAAGCTAATTAGTTGTTCAGTTTTAATAAGTTTTAATGAAAATACTTCATATATATGTTGGATCCTCACAGCACAAAGTCAAGATTCATCAAATATTTTATGTGATTGCATTTATGATCAAGGCAAAATGCTTTAATTACACAAGTAATTAGCCTTGAGAGAAATGAACACAGAAGTCCAATTAGTGAATTTGTTAACCGTTCCTCCCAGTGACTGAACCCATAGCCACTCCATATGTAGATATTATAACAACTTTGATCATGGGAATTACATATGATCTTCTGAAATTCACAATGGCAAAAATAAAAACACTAAGGAAAAGTAATGAACCTGAATACAATGTAGCAGGATAAAGATTAGACCAGGAGCCAAGAAACCTGGCGTTTAGTTCAGGCTGCCACCCATAAGCTGTGTGCCTTAAGATAAATTACCCTGATCTTCCTGGTCCTTAGTTTCCTCAACTATAAACAGTGGCGTCTGCACTACATGATTGCTAAAATTCCTTCTAGCTTTAACATTTTTCATACTGGTGCTGAGGAATTCCTCCCTTTCAATTCTTATTTCAGAAGCCACTTGCTTCCTAGCACTGTGCCTGTCAAACCGCATTGCTGCCAACAGCTTATAAGGTAAGTCTGTTGGTGCAGGAGAAAGGCGGCTGCCTGATCTGGTTTTGTTTACAGTGGCAGCATTTCAGCACATCCTCTGTGCTTTCAGCAGGAAGCAACCAGGCAGCAAAATTGCTCTAGCATAAAACAAATCCAGCTGCAGGACATCTTCAAAATGCTCCCTATGTTATTTTTCGATTTAGCCTACCATTAACATTTTAAAGCACAATTTAGAGCTACAGTGTGCAGTCTTCTGTTACAAAATGAATCCAGGTTACTGGAGTTGGGGTGGCGGGGAGCAGGGGATAGAGAAAGGGGCGGGGGGGAGGTGTTCAGAGATGGAAGATAACTTAGAATGTGGGGCGTGATTTGCCTTCCATCCCTCCTGTCCAAGCACTCATCACCTGTGCCTCACGCAGATCATCAGCCCCATTCTTCCTTCAACAGGGCCCCTTTGGAGCTGCAGGTCAACTGCAGACTGAGAGAGGGGTTTGATGCAGGGCCTGCAGATGGAATGGGTGTGGTTTGGGAGAGAGGTGTGATCTGATAAGCTGTGCGTCTGGATTGGCAGGAGGGGTGCAGGAGGGGTGGAAGCAGCGGACACGCCCAGCAAGCAGGAGGGACAGAGTAATCAGGCAGAGAGGAAGGAAAAGCATGGTATGTTTGAACAATGCAACTAGATTTTAGTGGCTCTGCCTTTAATGGGAGAAAAAGCAAAAGATAAGATGGAGAAATAGGCTCTGACCACTGTGTTGTGCTGCCTGAACCCAGCTCTAGGACTGAGGGTCGCATTCAATAGCTGTCACTCACCCAAGGTCACACCCACTTCCCCAAGAGCCACCCACATTGAGTAACTTGTGGATGTTGGGGGTCAAGCAGATATAAAGGTTCCCACGAACACCCCCGACTATATTTCCTTCATGCTCATCTGCAACTCACATTCCACTTCTCAGAGAGCCCAACCTACAACACCATGCTGTTGAGAGTAGTGGTTCTGTGTCAGCAGTGGTGAGACACTGAAAGGCTGTAGACAAGTTAACCCTGATCAGATTTTCAAGTTCAAAAGCTTCCTCTACAGAGTATGTGGAGGATGTTTTAGAGTGGGCAAACACAGGAATAGTGTTGTGTGGGAAATGGCCTTGATGCCATGAAGCCTCCAGGTATACAACCAGGAGTGCTATTCCAGAAACAAAGCTCTCCCACAGAACAGAAAAGCTCACAGCACAAGTTAAAAAGCTCAAACCACATTGTTCATTAGATCAATCTGAGACCTGTGGTTAGAACAAGGGGCAGTCAATGGAGTATGTCAACACAGGATGGGGCACGAGCAGGTAAAAAGACCAGGGTGCCTGAGTCGTGTTCAAATGCCCTCCACCACCCATCCACATCACATCAGTGTTCCCCATTGGTGATGTGGTGATAAAGACTACACTCAAGATTTGAGTAAGGGGCCCACAGAGGAAGGTCCCAGAGACTTAGGACATGCTTGTCCCATCGAAGGGACACAGGTAAGTACCTGCCAGAGCTGTAGCAGTTCAGATAGCCTGCTGCACAGCTACAAGTTTTATCTGGAATTCTTAGGTAGAGCACGTATGGGGCCAGAAGGAAATCATAATCATACTGAGTGTCACCATTGGGTGACTGATTAGGGGTGACATATCACTGTCAGCCCAGTGAAAACACAATCATCTGTCAGCAACTCTCTTGCTTATTATATCATATTTGCTATTTATTCCATGTATCCTATGCATGTCTCATAGGTTAATAAGTTATTCTTTATTTTAAACATAGCTTATGAATTCTACCTAAGTCTCACATTTTACTTGTTTAATCATTCTCTATGTTTACCACATAACATGAGTTTTGACTATGTCTCATGAGCTCGTTGCTTACTTACTACCAATGCTTCATTCTTCTTAAGTATGCATCCATACTATCCATTTCTTTTGTCTTTTAGAGAAAAATGGAATATTCTCAAATACTACAGCAAAAGCACATTGCAAGTAGAGACCATTTTGGAGAGTTTTTGCAAAAGAGAAGGCAAAAGATGAGGTG